>CM062804.1:814239986-814839986 GCA_031772625.1 Pinus tabuliformis | reverse complement strand
CTAACCTCTTATACCTGTGGCTACAATGGTTGTTTTATCTCCTGAGTCTAACCCCAAATCTTTCTGAATAGCTGCAACAGTCTTCTTCTTTTCTCTCTCAAACTTCTTACGTCTCAGCTCTAGATGCAGAATCCAACAATGCTGATCATCATTCCCATCCTTTTTATAGTGAGTGCATGAAGCCTTGCTTTTCTGTGCAGTGTTAGCCTTCCTTGCTTTCCATTTCTACTTTCTTTTCTCCTTATTCTTGCTTACAGTGGGTTGGGATGATCGCCCAACTTCTGGACTTCCATTCTTTCCTCTAGCTTCTAGTTGAGTAGGTTGTACAGATACCTCATCTATACTAGTGGGATTAAATATGAGGATAGTGTGCCTCATGTAGTTGTGTAGACCACCAATGTACTTCAACAGAGCCTCAGGTGAGTCTAATGAGATTCCTAGAATCAATTCTCTCTTTCTAAATTCTTGAGTGTACCCTTGCATACTTTTCAACTGTCGAAGAGTTTGCCAACTCATCATGGCTTGCTGCATGTAGGCCAATGGATAGAACTGATTTTTGATTGCAGAAACAAATTCACTCCAGAAAGAGATAGTCTTACCATGTCTTTTCATGTCAGCTTGGGTTCTGCCTTCCCACCAAACCAAGGTAGTGCCTCCAAGGCATAGGCTTGCTAGTTGAATCTTGCTCTTGTCTAAATCAATATTTTGCACTCTGCAATAAACATCAATTTGTCTAATCCAATTGTCCAGCTTTTCTGCATTCAACTCTCCATCATATATAGGTAGATCAAATTTAACATTTAGTTTGATCAAAGATGCTTTCTTTTTGTGTTCAAGGCTATTAGGAGGTGTGAGAAGGCTTTCCTCTTTCCCTTTTCCTTTTGAGTGGTCATGGAAGTGAGACTCATCTTCTCCTTTATCTTGTTTAGAGCCTGATAAATCTTCATCCTTATGTTTTCTAAATTCTTTATACATTTCTTCTTCCATGGACTTTATGGATAGGAAACTATCTATGAATTGAGGGTTTGGCCCCATAGAACCTTCATCTAACATTTTCTTCTGAGGATAGACTCTCCCAATTCGAGGATTAGTTTCAACCAACTCTCCTTCTCCTAATTTGAGCTTTGATCTAGTTAGCATTCAACAGCTAAACCAACACAAGCTTGTTTAGCCTTAATAGCCTGGAGCTCTGATACCACTTGATCTGAAAATCACTTGTGAGTGACCTCAGTTACATAATTAATGAATGAAGGTATTATAGACTCATGTGCTGATGTTTGTCTATGTTATCTTAGGCAACGGATCGATCAGATTGCAAAATACATAGACACTAGAAAATGGAAAATAGTAAGGGAAAAACAAAGTAAGCAAATACAAGAACATAACAAATTAATAAGGAGTTCACCCTATCCTCCAGGGCTATGTCTCCGGTCCAGCTTTCAGTGGTGGCCTTCTTTTATTGTGTCTTTAGAGCAAAGATTTATAGTAAGGAGCTCAATTTGAGTCTCCTGAAATAGACAATGCTTGCTGTTAGCTTTGCTATGCAAAAGGATCAAAAATGGATTCAAAACACTCTCAAAGGCTGCAAAAACACTTATAATTATGCCAAAGGATCCATTGTTTCTAGTGAAATCTTCAAATTTTGTCTAAAAGCCTTCCATAGATTGAAAAAGTTGCAAGAGGAAAGCCCTTAGGAGGGTGGAAATACACTATCGGGAGGCAAAAACACTCCAAAAACCATGCAAAAATCAAAAGTGTAGGCTTAAAAGTCCGAATTCATCTCAGCCGTTGGATCTGGCCGATTAACGGTCTAGATCGCATCGGCATATCGCAAGTCGGAGGAGGCAGGCAGCGACAGTCATGTGGAATATCGCCGATGAGTGATCGTTGATATCGCATCGGCGTATCGCAATGGAGGACTTACAAGAGGTCTGGGCTTTATTACTTTGCGATGAGCGATCGCCGATATCGCTATCGGTGCTTTCAAAAGGGGGTAGGGCCTTTCGCATATATTTGGGATCGCCGATATCGCATTGGCGTATCGCTATCGGTGATTTCAAAGGGGCGGGGTTTTAACATAAATGATGTTGCGATGCGATGGGTCGGACCCGACAGTTATACAACACTATATTTCATAAAATTTCAAGTCTGCGCCCGTCGCATTTTCAATGTTTTTTGTGTATTTTCAATGTATAAAGAAAATACAGAGGAAGCCTTGGGCAAGTGCCGATTGCGATGCAGCCCGAACCCGATGGGTTAGACCCGATGGTTTATTTATGATTTCGCATAAAATTTCAAATCTGCGCTAAAGCCATTTTCAATGGTTTTGGGTGCATTTTCTTTATATAATGAAATATAAGAAAATACAAAGGATGCCTGGGCAGGTGCCGATTGCGATGGGTCTCGGATCTGAAAGGGTTCGGAAGTAAAATATATATATTATTCAAATCCGCCAAAGCCATTTTTCGTGATTTTGCAGCAGTTTTATGAGTATTTTCAAATATAAAAGAAATAGAGGATTGGCCTATTAAAATATGCATTGTGACCCGAAAGGCAGACCCGATAGAGGATTGAACCATGCCTGAACCTTTTAATGTCCAAATTGAAACAGTGATGGGTGGGAATGAGCAGTTTGGCAGCGTTTCACTGTTTATAAGCAAAACAGTCATGATTGAGCCGTTTTAATGTTCAACAGCCGCAATTAATCAGAAGTATGGCCGAGGAGGAAGCAGGACACCGCTTATCTGATCAGAGCATTCAATGGTTATGGTTCCATTGGTATTTCACGCCACCTGCTCAAAGGAGGACTACAGAGCACCAGAGGGGTCAAATCCATTTACAACACAGCCAGATTTGTATCAGAGGCCCATTTCTGAATGTAAATGTGGTTGGTGACCATTTATGGGCTCCTCCACGCATGGGTAGCAGAGATATTGTGTAATGAGACACCATATATACTGAGAACACAGATGTAATGAGGTTGATGAGTGTTTGATGAATGATAGTTTTGTTGTAGCCTTTAACTTCTGGAGACTGTAAATACTATGAGACCTGCAGCTTCTGGTCTTGATTTCCAACTAATACAAGCTTCTTTTGCTGTCACTTGCTCACTTTCCACTTCTCTTTCTTGTTCCAGGCTGTGCCTGCTTGCATTTATTTGATGTGCTATGAATGTTTAATATCAGAGGGGCTGTCATCCCACCTCTGTATTATAATTTAGTGGTTCATTGAAATTGCTTGCAGATTGCTGTTGTTTTAATATCAGGGAGCTGTCATCCTGTCTGTGTATTAAACAATAGTTTTACAGATCTTCTAACTCGTTGCAGCTGGCCATCATAGGGTCCTGTGCATCTGCTGGTGTAATTAGTCCTCTCCATCATCACCTTTACCTTAAATTGTGAGTAGTTGGTAGTTAAAAGCCTTGTAGTTTGGAGGTCTTCACCCATGTCTGGGGTAATCATAGTAGGAGTGGTTCTCTGGCTTAAATGTGCAGCATATCTTCATTTATCCATCATCTTATCCAACATAATTGTTGAATTTGTAATGTTCCTAAGCATCACTGATTTACAACCTAGGTGAGTTTCTTGGGGTGATAACATTAATTGGCGCCGTTGCCGGGGAGAGGAGAATCAGAGCTCAAGCTTCCCTGGGAGAACGACATAGTTTCAAGCTTTGATGATAGACAAGGTTTGAACACAGTATTGGTTGTAATCTTCTGTCTGGCGACTCCATTGGTGGAATACCATCCTTTGGCGACTCCACTTTGAAGTTCTGCCTCAGTTTGTGAGGCATACTAGAAGAAATCCGCAGAAGTCTCCAGCTGAACTGTTGAATGACCCTGAGAAAATTGTTAAATCGAGGAAATCATCACTGAAAGGGGCATCAGGATCAGCTAAGCATAAAAACTCCGATTTATCTCTGAAAGATGAATTCATAACTGAAGAATTACAGCTTGAAGTCTTAGAGCCCAGCACTGTTAATAAAGAAATTTTTTTAGAGATTAGTTCAGCCCTTTGTGCAGTGAATTCCCCTTTGAATCTCAGTCCAAAGAAAGCTTCCCATACTACCCAAAACATCCCAATATCTCTGCCATCCATTGCATTATTTCCTACTGCTCCATCTGTTAGTATTCTTCCACATATTTCAAACATGGCAGGACAGCAAGCACCTACTAGGATTGAGAGGATTGTTGCTGCTAGATATGGACCTTTGGTCTTGCCTACACCTTTAAATGCCATGCCTACAGGAGAATATAAAAAATATATGCCTAAATTTACTGGAACAAAGGGAGTGACAGCAGAAGAACATCTTGAAGCCTTTTACAGTTATGTTGATAATTTAGATATAAATGAGAATGATGTATGGATGAGAGTTTTTGTCCAAAGCCTTAACGGAGAGGCTAGGAAGTGGTTTAGAGAATTACCCCAAAGATCCATAACAGATATTGAAGCATTAGATGAGGTATTTTTGAAGCAATGGGGAGATAAGAAGGACTTGTTGTATTATCATACAGAGTTTGGAAACTTGAAAAGAGAAAAGGGTGAGTCTTTGCCTGACTTCAATAAAAGATTTAATAGAATTTATAGTAAAATACCAGCTGAGGTAAAGCCTACCCCCACTACCTCCAAACTCACATATGCCAATGCTTTTGACTCTGATTTTTGCTTATTGTTGAGAGAAAGACGATGCACTACTCTGGGTGATATGCAAGAAGCATCCCTGGAGGTGGAATCCAATATTATGGCAGCAGAGAAGTTAAAGAGTCAAGTTGATAGAAGATGGCTGAGAGGTGAGGCTTCTTCTTCCCCTGCCTCAACTTCAGAGCCTAAATTAGGCAGAATGACTAAAATGATTGAGTCATTGGCTGCTGAAATTTCTAAGTTAAAGGTCGAGCAGACTTTAGGGAAAACAAGGCAGCAAAACACATTTGCTCCAAGAAATCCAAACCTTTTCAAAAAAGCAAATGAGCAGTTACAAATTATGCAAAGGGGTGAAGAAACAAAAGAAGATCATAAAGTTAAAGCTCCCTTTCAAAATGTAGTCATGGAGGGGGAACAATTTGATGAAGATGAGGATGAAATTCACTGCTTGGAAGATAAAGGCAGTGCTGCATTTTTTACATTGGGCGAATATGAAGAGTCATTGCTGCAAGAGCAAAACAGTCAGAGGTGGGACAGTGGTGCTGTTCTGCAATTTGGTGAGCAACAACA
The DNA here is from genome assembly GCA_031772625.1 of Pinus tabuliformis. NCBI lineage: Eukaryota > Viridiplantae > Streptophyta > Pinopsida > Pinales > Pinaceae > Pinus > Pinus tabuliformis. The sequence continues at coordinate 814,834,776 of CM062804.1, read as the reverse complement.
AAAATATAATATAAGATCCAATGCAAAGAATGTCAAAGAAAATATTGCACAAGAAGCAGCTTCTCAAACAATGCCACAGAATAGCAGGTAAAGGAGACCAGCAGCTGATCCTATCACCCTCAAAGCTCCAGTTCAAGAGGTAAAAACTGCTGATAAAGTATTCTCTTCTTTTAGTTTTGATTCAGAAATTGAAAATATCCATGCCTCTGGCTGAGTTGGTGAAGATTGAATTATTTAGAAAACCCATCCTTGATGCCCTTGAACTAGAATCTAAACAAACCTCCATTGACTCTGTCAATTTGCAAGATGACAAGCCTGCTATTGTGCTTAGCCCCATGATTGAACCTGCTGATAATAGTTCTCCATCTTTCTATATTTCATTAACTATCCATGATAAAATCCTCCACAATTGCCTGCTAGACACAGGGGCCAGCCACAATCTAATGCCTAAAACTGTCATGGAAGAGTTAGGCCTTGATATCACTAGACCTTATCATGATTTGTTCTCTTTTGATTCAAGAAAGGTAAAATCCCTTGGATTAATTAAGGATCTAGCCATTACCTTAACCGAGCTGCCCATGAAAAGTATGATGATGGATATAGTGGTGGCCGATGTTCCTCCAAAGTTTGGTATGCTATTGTCTAGAGGGTGGATAAAGAGACTAGGTGGAACATTGTAGAATGATCTATCTTATGCAACTATTCCAGTGTTTGGAGGAGAAAGCAAGAGGTTATATAGAGAAGCACAGCTGGCATATATCATTAGCGATGAGAAGAATCCTACAAACCATCCCATATATGCAGTGGACACTGATTTTGGAGCTTGCATTCTCCAAATAGAAGAATCTCAAAAGGCTGCATTGGAGATCAGGAAACCAACAGCTCAGGCTAAGAATGATACAGGAGGTCAGATTTGGAAGATTTTCTTTGATGGAGCATGTACCAAGGAGACTGCAGGAGTAGGGGTGGTTCTAGTATCTCCACAAAAAGAAACAGTTCAATTGTCTCTAAAGCTGGTTTTTCAAATGACAAACAACATAGCAGAATATGAAGCACTGCTGTTGGGCCTTCATGCAGCCAAAGATAGAGGAATAAAAAATCTGAAGGTGTTTGGAGATGCTGATCTGATAATTCAGCAAGTAAACAAAACATTCCAAGCAAAGCATCCAAGGCTGAGAGCTTACAGAGATGAGGTATGGAGAGTCAAAGAGTTCTTTGATTTTCTTTGCATTTCATATATTCCTAGAGCCCAAAATCAGCTTGGTGATTCCCTTGCTGTTTCAACTAGTTTGTTCATCCCTCCATCACCTCCCAAACTAGTTTATGAGGTACAAATGAAGTATAGACCCTCCTTGCCTGATAATGTCACCCATTGGAAGGTTTTTGATGATGATGATGAGTTAAATAGGTTCCTTCAAGTCATTGATGAGTTCTCTGAAATGCAAATTGACCAAAATAATGATGCTTTGTTAGAAGATCCCAAGTCCCAACTTAGAAATAAGATTGGCAAGAATAGCATAGTCCAGCTTCCTAGTAACCATATTCCTAAGGGTCTGATTCCGCTTGAGAGATTGTTTGACCACAATGATGTGCCTTACAAAGCTGCCCAAAAAGAAGATCAATCTGCAGTTTGCAAGCATGATATAGGAGGTCCAGGTCAGCCCAAATTTATAAATCTGTCTACTAATCTATCTGCTGACCAGAGTGCTGAATACTGCAAATTAATGAGGCAATTTGCTGATGTGTTCGCTTGGGAGTACAGTGATCTGAAAACATATGACAAGAATATAATTCAGCATAAAATTCCGCTTGAGAAAGACACTATTCCTTTCAAACAGAAGCTGAGACCAATGAATCCTATGCTCCTTCCTCTGGTTGAGAAAGAAATTAAAAAGTTGCTGGCTGCTAAGATTATAGTGCCTCTCAGATATTCTAAATGGGTGGCCAATCTGGTTGTTGTGAGGAAGAAGAATGGAGAAATCAGACTGTGCGTTGATTTCAGGAATCTAAATAAATGCTCTAAAAAGGATAATTATCCCCTGCCAAAAATGGAGCATTTGTTGTAGCAAGTCTCAGGTGCCAAAGTAATGTCTTTTATAGATGGATTTTCAGGCTTTAATTAAATCGCTGTGCATCCAGATGATCAAGAAAAGACAGCATTTACCACTCCTTGGGGCACGTTCATGTATGCCAAAATGCCATTTGGGATGATGAATGCTAGAGCCACCTTTCAGCGTGCTATGGATATTGCTTTCGTGGGTGAGAAGGATAAATTTGTGTTAATTTACCTTGATGACATAACTGTTTATTATGGCAGCCATCATGATCATCTACAACATTTAAAAAAGGTGTTTTTAAAGTGCAGGAAATTTGGAATTTCACTCAATCCCAAAAAGTCCCAATTTGCTTTGGAAGAAGGTAAACTATTGGGGCATGTAGTGTCTGCTGCAGGTGTTCAAATTGACCCAAAAAGAGTCAAAGTGATTCAGGCCTTGGCTCTCTTAAGATCAAAGAAAGACATACAGTCTTTTCTGGGAAAAAATAATTTTGTAAGGAGGTTCATCCCAAATTTTGCAGAGCTGGTTAAGCACATAACCTCCATGTTGAAAAAGGGAGCAGAGGTAAAGTGGACTGATGCGGCCAGAAAATCTTTTGAGTCCATTAAGATGGCTATTGTGGAAGCTCCTACTTTAATAAGCCCTGACTATAGCGAGGAGTTTCACCTATTTTCATTTGCTTCTAAGGATACCATTGCAGTTGTCCCGTTGCAGCAAGATGAAGTAGGTCAAGAGCATCTAGTGGCCTTTTTCATAAAGAATCTGAGGGATGCTGAACAAAGGTATGATATTATTGAAAAGAAAGCTTATGCTCTTATCAAATCTTTGAAAGCTTTCAGAGTGTACATCTTGCATTCCAAAATAGTTGCATATGTGCCTTCTGCTGCAATAAAGGATGTCTTAACGCAGCCTGATGCTGATGGAAAAAGAGCGAAATGGATTGCAAAAATGATAGAATTCAACATAGAGCTGAAGCCCACCAAGCTGGTAAGAGGTCAGGGGCTTGCTAAATTGTTGGCTGAAGAAAATTGCAGGTCTTTGGACATTAATTTCTTGTTCACTATAGCAGAAAATGGTCAAATAGAAGAGCATGAAACAGCTGAATCGCAAAGAGGACAGTCAGTGGCTGAGAACCTAGCTTCATGTAGCTGGTATGCTGCAATAATTAATTTTCTTCTAAAGCTAGAAGTTCCTTCAGAATTTTCTCAAAGTCAAGCAAGAACGTTAAAGCTCAAGGCAACGAAATATTGCATCAATGATAGCTTGCTTTATTGGAGGGATCCATCTGGAGTGCTTTTAAGATGCCTGGACAAAGAACAGTCAATAGAAGTTATGCAGCAATTCCATAACAGCATGTGTGGAGGACATCATTATTGGAGAACTACAGCCCATAAGATTCTCAGAGTTGGGTACTATTGGCCCTCTTTATTTGCTGATGCATTTGATTTTGCTAAATCTTGTGACAGGTGCCAAAGTTTGAAGGTAAGCAGCAGTTAAAATCCTTGCCCCTAAAGCCAATAATTGCAAAAGGACCTTTTCAGCAGTGGGGCTTGGATTTCATTGGTGAAATCAACCCACATTCCAGTGGCCAGCACAGGTGGATATTAGTTGCCACTGATTATTTTACAAAATGGATTGAAGCAATCCCAACAAGGAAGGCTGATCATAATGTGGTCATGAAATTCTTATCAGAAAACATTTTTAGCAGATTTGGTTGCCCACATAAGCTTATAACAGACAATGCAGCAGCCTTCAGGGCAAAAGAATTGGTGGAAATGTGTGATTCAATGGGCATTAAACTTGTTCATTCCACCTCCTATTACCCCCAAGGAAATGGTCGAGCAGAATCCTCTAATAAAAGTCTGATCAGGATAATTAAGAAGCTGTTAGAGGATAATAAGAAGAAATGGGATGCCAAGCTCAAATATGCACTTTGGGCAGACAGAGTGACCATCAAGAGATCTATAGGCTGCTCTCCTTTCAGGCTAGTATATGGTACCGATGCTGTTTTTCCAATTCAACTTACCCTCCCTATGGCAAAGTTTCTCCAAATAGCGCAGCATGAAGAAGATGATATGGCCAATAGAATCACTGATTTAACAGAATTGTATTAGATCATAGAGCAGTTGATTGAAAAAGCTACAGCACATCAGCAAAAGATCAAGGAAGTCTTTGACAAGAAGGCAAAAAGAAATAATTTGCAGGTTGGGGATTTGGTTCTAAAATGGGATGCATTTAAAGAAAAGAAAGGCAATCATGGGAAATTTGATGCTCTCTGGACAAGCCCTTTCATCATTTCACAGATTCAAGGGAACAATACCTTCATACTGAAAAGTATGGGAGGAGAACCAGTTTTTGATGGCCCAGTTAATGGGCGGTTTTTAAAAACTTATGTGATTTAAGGTCTTTTGGCCTTAAAAGCTGTAAATATTGTGCTTTTATCAATTTTAGTATAGCTGTAGTAGACTCCATGCCCAATGGAACACTAGGAATTTTGGCTAATTTGTTTGTTGCTGGAAAGGCATTGATCTACAGGTTCTTGAGACCTCACAGGGAGGATCTCATCCCCAGAAGGAGCCAGTGTTAGCTTTGCTATGCAAAAGGATCAAAAATGGATTCAAAACACTCTCAAAGGCTGCAAATACACTTATAATCATGCCAAAGGATCCATTGTTGCTGTTGAAATCTTCAAATTTTGTCTAAAAGCCTTCCACCGATTGAAAAAGTTGCAAGAGGAAAGCCCTTAGGAGGGCGGAAATACACTATCGGGAGGCAAAAACACTCCAAAAACCATGCAAAAATCAAAAGCGCAGGCTTAAAAGTCTGAATTCATCTCAGCCGTTGGATCTGGCCGATCAACGGTCTAGATCGCGTCGGCATATCGCAAGTCGGAGGAGGCAGGCAGCGGCAGCGATGTGGAATATCGTCGATGAGCGATCCCCGATATCGCATCGGCGTATCACAATGGAGGACTTACAAGAGGTCTGGGCTTTATTACTTTGCGATGAGTGATCGCCGATATCGCTATCGGCGTATCGCTATCGGTGCTTTCAAAAGGGGGCAGGGCTTTTCGCATATATTTGCGATCGTCGATATCACATTGGCATATCTCTATCGGCGATTTCAAAGGGGCGGGGTTTTAACATAAGTGATGTTGCGATGTGATGGGTCGGACCCGACAGTTATACAGCACTATATTTCATAAAATTTCAAGTCCGTGCCCGGCGCATTTTCAATGTTTTTTGTGTATTTTCAATGTATAAAGAAAATACAAAGGAAGCCTTGGGCAGGTGCCGATTGCGATGGAGCCCGGACCCGATGGGTCGGACCCGATGGTCTATGAATGATTTCGCATAAAATTTCAAATCCGCGCTAAAGCCATTTTCAATGGTTTTGGGTGCATTTTCCTTATATAATGAAATATAAGAAAATACAAAAGATGCCTAGGTAGGTGCCGATTGTGATGGGTCTCGGATCCGAAAGGGTTCGGAAGTAAAATATATATATTATTCAAATCTGCCAAAGCCATTTTTTGTGATTTTGCAGTAGTTTTATGAGTCTTTTCAAATATAAAAGAAACAGAGGATTGGCTTGTTAAAATATGCATTGCGACCCGAAAGGCGGACCCGATAGAGGATTGAACCATGCCTGAACCTTTTAAAGTCCAAATTGAAGCAGTGATGGGCGGGAATGAGCAGTTTGGCAGCGTTTCACTGTTTATAAGCAAAACAATCATGATTGAGCCGTTTTAATGTTTAGCAGTCGCAATTAATCAGCAGTATGGCCGAGGAGGAAGAAGGACACCACTTATCTGATCAGAGCATTCAATGGTTATGGTTCCATTGGTATTTCATGCCACCTGCTCAAAGGAGGACTGCAGAGCACCAGAGGGGTCAAATCCATTTACAACACAGCCAGATTTGTATCAGAGGCCCATTTCTGAATGTAAATGTGGTTGGTGACCATTTATGGGCTCCTCCATGCATGGGTAGCAGAGATATTGTGTAATGAGACACCATATATACTGAGAAAACAAATGTAATGAGGTTGATGAGTGTTTGATGAAAGATAGTTTTGTTGTAGCCTTTAACTTCTGGAGACTGTATATATTATGAGACCTGCAGCTTCTGGTCTTGATTTCCAACTAATACAAGCTTCTTTTGTTGTCACTTGCTCACTTTCCACTTCTCTTTCTTGTTCCAGGCTGTGCTTGCTTGCATTTATTTGATGTGCTGAGAATGTTTAATATTAGAGGGGTTGTCATCCCACCTCTGTATTATAATTTAGTGGTTCATTGAAATTGCTTGCAGATTGTTGTTGTTTTAATATCAGGGAGCTATCATCATGTCTGTGTATTAAACAATAGTTTTACAGATCTTCTAACTAGTTGCAGCTGGCCATCACAGGGTCCTGTGCATCTGCTGGTGTAATTAGTCTTCTCCATTATCACCTTTACCTTAAACTGTGAGTAGTTGATAGTTAAAAGCCTTGTAGTTTGGGGGTCTTCACCCATGTCTGGAGTAATCATAGTAGGAGTGGTTATCTGGCTTAAATGTGCAGCATATCTTCATTTATCCATCATCTTATCCAACATAATTGTTGAATTTGTAATGTTCCTGAGCATCACTAATTTACAACCTAGGTGAGTTTCTTGCGGTGATAACACTTGGTAGGGTGGTTCTTGGATTCCCCAAGCCACTAGAGTGCACAGACTCTTTCCCTTTCCAAGTCTTGACCTCCCTGGTCTTTAATGGGAGGAACCCAATGTGGTACTCAATTCCTAAGAGATCCTCACAAGGATTACTTGAATCTCTCAAGCTTTCTGTCTGCTCGATGATGCCTAAGGTTAGCTCAGCTCTCTGTTTTATGCTTCTTGCTTCACTGTCTCTTTTTCCTTTTCTTTCACTATTTCTTCTCTAGTTCTTCCTTCTCTTCTCTTCTCTGCCTTGTTCTATTCTCTATCTGTTCGTGGCTTAAAGCCAATTTTTCTTTGACTGTTCGCTTCCTCTTCCACCCCCTCAGATCACCTACTGCTATTCTTTTGGAGTTCCCTGCCTCTGTGTCATCGCCAACGTCTCACAGGGAGGTGGCCACTGCTATTCTTTTGGAGTTCCCTGCCTCTGTGTCATCGCCAACGTCTCACAGGGAGGTGGCCACTTGTCCTCTCATGAACTACACCAGCTCTTCCTTGACAGTTCGGTATTTTAGTTACACTATGGAATGACTCATCTGCCAACTCAGCGGTCAAATTGGACTTCAAACTTTCATATGTTGCAGCTTAATTCCCCTGTTAAATCCAGTTTCTCCATCAGGTGCAATCTCCGCCGTCAGATCTGGAGCCCCCAGATCCTATGGTGTTCACTCATTTCACGTGGTTGACTTGCTTGAAAATTAGCGTGTGATGAGAGGTGGTTTTATCTCTCATCCACCGGACACGTGTCCTGCGATGAATGGAATCGCTCGTTTTCTGCCAAATCCACTTACCACCCTAATGTGCCTCTGATATATAGCTAGTTTTGGAGCGCGGGACCTGCCTTTCACCTTAGCGCTTCCCCTACGATTTCTCGGCTTCACATGCGACTGAGCACTTCGGGGATTTTCCTTCTTTAGGGGTTTTTCCTAATTGCGCATTAGAAATGGCCTCCGTTTCTCGATCCGGGCTTCCTATCTGCCATTTTTTCCTCCTGCGCGGTCTCCATGGGCCTCGGTCAGCGTGCTTTGACCGAGGTCCTCATCGTCCCTTGCTGGCTTCAAACTGCCACTCTCCAGAGGTCTTCCTGATAGCTCTTTGTTCATAAATCCGAAGTCTGTCATGATTTGATACAGTCATGGCATTTTGATAATTTTCATGGATCCAATTCAGATCATATTTATAAACGGGAAAATGTGTTTTCTTTACTTGAGATGAGGTTGGTCTCATTCTATTCAACAACTTGTAGTGTTAGGAAAAAAGGAAAAGAAAATCAAACATGTTAAAGGTGAGAAAATTACATATTTATCAAAATGCCTATAAAATAACAAAACAATTTTAATTGGAAATAGTGGCAGTTGAGAATAATTATCCACACCTTGCCGATTTTTCATAGGGGGCACAAGAGATTGAACTCCAACTTTAGAACTGACGTTTTCTAGAAAACTACCAAATAGAAGTAAGTTACGGTATTCTAACCAATGAAGTTCAAATTTGTTGCACGGGGATTTTCACACATTAAAATAAATTACCTTGAGATGTAGTCATATTGAGAAAAATATCAAAACTGCATGAGTGCACAGGGTTCAAACACAACCTACCTAAAAAATATATACGCTCTTGGGGAGTCGATGACAACCAATTAGTAAGAAGAAAGCATTGGGAAGCCAAACACTAGCAAAATGGTGGAAAATGTGAACATTTACAAGCCCTTGAAGAGGAAATAAACTAATATATTTGTACAAGACGAGAAATGGTGTAGTTTCATGGTTCTGGAAACAAATCAAGGGAAACCCTGAATTTTCAGAGGAAATCTAGAAAGAAAAATAGAGTTAAGTATATTATCAAATCAAAATCAAAAAAGGAAAAAAATTTCCTAGTAAAAGGTGCGACCAAATCATAATACTTTTACATACCTGGAGCAGAGGGATTTGTTTAAGGAACACCTATGGCTGCAAACGCAAGGAATGGGTAACACCCTCCTCCCACATTTACCCAAGGTAATCGTTCCACTGGGGTAAACATGTGACGAAGCGTTACTATGATGTGATTCAACTGCCAATGTATAGTTAAGGAAGTGGAACCAAGAAAAAAAAACCAATATGACATTCCTCGGGAGCTACAAAACCTTCAAGATGGAGCCAAACCTTCCAAGTGCCTGACTTCTTAGACAACTTGTCATTTTGTTGAGCTAGAGCCCCACTTTCTCCCATGACAATCCATGCATGCGATGGAGATAGTCTAGTAGCTCTTGTAACAAGGCATGCATCCAATTGTGGCCTTTTTCAGGCAGTTCTGAGCGAACGACCCTAGATTATGTGCCAATTTTTCAGGACTAGGTCTCAAGCCTCTGCCCAAAACTTCATTGAAACTTCCAAAAATTATAAAAAAAACAATGAATTAAAGCTACTAATGTAAAAATTGGTACAAGGAATTAACCTACTAATATGAGAATCGTCAATAAGAATTGATGCCTTATCACAATAATGTGATTATCATCTATTAGGTCATATATTCATTCAAATTTCATTTACTAATCAAATCATGATGAGATCCACCACCAAAGTCTGTCATGAACCATGCTTATAACTAGCATATACTCAAAAACATAACAAGAGTATAATAGACAAAAAATCAACATATTAACAAGTATATTTACACAAGACACACTAATGGAAAAGGAGTTTTTATTAATGTATGCATAAGCCAACCAAGCCAGGGACTTCCACAAACCACCGAACAATACATTGGGCCAAACCGAATCTTTCTTTCAGTAAGTCACCCCCGTACCATATTCCAAGCATAAATATGGGACTCATAACCAAACCATACATGCCTTCCTTAGGCTTTACCATATATCCCACCAAGTGATTCCCAGGCCTGAAACCCTGATCAATACAACCAGGCTTTACTACAATCCCACCGAATCACAAAGACCTAAGAAAGAATGGATACCTCTAGATGTCTCCACCTAGATCATGAGATATTTTTATGTCTCCACCTCTAGGATTTACTGTATATCCTACCATTTAGTGATCGAGTATTCCTAGGCCTAAAGAGACTCCACCCTTTAGTATTTACTGTATATCCTACCATTCATAGGTCGAGGATTCTAGGCCTAACAAGAGCATACACATTCAATATTTACCACAATCCCACTTTAATCGGTCTAGGTATTCCTAGGCTTTCTATTTCTCCCGTGAGACCACCCCACACAGCTTTGAATGCATCTAGTAATATAACTCAACCAAAACAAGAGAACCCCATCACACAACGACTATCCAAAAATGGAAAGGCAAGGTTGGAAACCACTATCATACGTGGTAAAACCCATTCTAAAGATAACAAGAGAACCAAAAACATACATGCATTTACCATGCATGCATTAAATTTCAAGGAAATCATACATGCAACTCGATACCTGCAAGTAATCTCGTTGTATCTCCTTGAGTCCCGCTCTTCCCTTATTCATCCTTACTTTCTCTTTCTTTCTTTTCATTCCTTTGCCTTATTTTCCCAGTGTTAGAATTCTCCAAGAATACTCTAAGTGTCCAAGAGTATAAGAGAGAGAGAGAATAGAGAGAGCTCCAAAACTGAACTAAAAAAAAAGGTGGTGAATTGATCCTCATAAGACTTTTTATTAATGAGGCTTATATTTTCCTACATTTCCATTATTTTCCTTCATTTTCCTCCTCACATGTAACTTGTGACCTTTTAGGTTCATTTTATCGTAATTTCCTTTATTTTCATAATTTTATTCTCATAAATAAAATGCCAATTAATTCCAATTTCCTTGCCAAAGCATTTGCCAATTTCATTAGCCATAATAAAACAATTGAACACCCACACTAGGATTTTTTTCCCAACATTCAACTTGGAATAAGTGTCCTATGACGTTGGTTGTTATTTTTCCTTTATTAACTTTACTACAGGGAATTTCGACCAGGGTTGTTACAGAGTCCTAATTTCTCAAAAACCACTAGGAAAGGAAACAAAAAGGTAAACTTATAAAAACTTTAAGTGATATAGAGTAATCTTGTCTAGCCTAATACCAAACCTCTCACGTTGTACATTTAAGGTAAAAGGGTGCAAAGAGTGAGTGAAAACTCTACATGGGCATAATAAATTTGTTTTTAGATAATCCCAATGTTGGAATGTTACTGCTCCAGGTGGTAGGGAATGAATAATTTATGAAAATTCTCACAGGTGTGAAATAAACCCTCTCTCCATGAAGAAACTCTCTATAGATCAACAGAGGAAGAATGGATGGACCGGTGCCACAAAAACATGATATTAGCATTAGTTGGAAGAAACCTGAGAAAATCGATTTTGTTGGATGCAAAATGAAATCTCCTCACTGTTGACCAAATCCTGGAGTCGAGGGTCATGCGACTATCACATGATTGTTAGGAACAAAGGAAATAAAGGGATGCTCCATGCCCCTCTGTATTATGATATGACATATATAAAAAAAGAAATATAATAAGAACATTTAAGTTACTTATGATCTGGCTGAATCATTTATGTTCTCCATTGGCCACATGGTATTATTAAAGATTAGTCATAAATCCAGTAACGTTACCATTTAACCTTAGGGGAGGAGAGTGAATTAATAAATCATTTGTATACTAAAGAAACAAACACTTCCCCACGATGGGTACAAGGGTATGCTAATGCATGTATATACTAAGAAATTTTACAATGAATACCAAACATCAATCATAGTGACTAATGAACTAGTTAAGGAAACAAATTTATATAAGGGGTGACTTTAGTCTCTATAATATAAGAAGTATATGTGACTTCTAACAGTGTTCATGCATGTCGCCTGGGGGAAAATAACACATTCCTTTGAAATACGTTAAAGTAGAAGGAGGAGGTATAAGGATAGGTTATAGATAATAAAATAATTACAATTACAATAAGAGCATGAGTCCACAAAGATAATTAAAAAAAATAAAATGGGAAAAGATGGGTATGTGACATATGGTATCAGAGCCATACATTCAAAACCGGGCTTACATGGAAGTACCACACTAAGGTATTCCAATACGGAATAGTGAATTTGATTTAAGAATTAATATTCTAATACTATTTTTGTATTTATTATAAGGTACTCTAGTGAAGTAGGGTTACAATATGAAATGGTAGATGATACGAACCCACCTGTGGAAGAAGGAGAATGAATCTATGTGGAATTAGGAGGAACTAACACATCCAAAAATAAAATTGTGGATATTATAAAGAGTCTACAATATGGGTTGGTTCATCTCAGAACCAATAATGAGTGGTTGCTAAAGGAAAGCGAAGAAGAGGAAATAATGATTAGAGATCTAGCTAAAAAGTCTAGTCATGGGATACTAAAAACATGAGAGGATGGAGGAAAAAAAGAATGGTTGGAAAGACAAATTGTTTAGGCTGAAATAGAAAAGTTCGAAATTGGGGATGATTCAACCAACAATTATCTAGAAAGATAGAAAAGGAAACATAAAGTGTAGCTACAAGGGGAGTTCAAAAAATAAAATCTCCTACTTTTGATGGGGAAAAGTAGGAAGATGCATAAGAATTGCTTCTGAACATGAACAATTATTTTCAAGTTTATGAGTATGAAAGTAATATGAAGGCAATATTGGAAATTTATCAACCATAAGGAAAAGCTACTCTCTGGTGGGACAAAGTCAAAAGTGTTCATAGATTAGAGGAAAAGATAGTATCCTAGGAGGAATTCTAGAAACAATTTAAATCTAGATACTTGAATGAATGATACTATGATGCTCAAGCCAAGGATTTCCAAGAATTAAGACTGGGACAATTATATATGCATGATTTTGTGTCTATATTCATAAATTTGCTGAGATACATCCCATATATCACAGAAGAGAAAGCCAAGGAGTAGAGATTTTTAAATTTCCTTCCAACCCCCAACAAAGAAAGGATTGAGTTTGCCAATACTAAAACAATGGATGAGCTAGTAAGAAAAGAAATACTATGTTATCAACAATTTAAAGATCATTGGGAAGGCTCAAAACCTTGGCAAAGCAAAGAAAAGAATAAATTGGCAATGGGGAGAAAAAGACAAAAACTTGTATACCTTAAATTTTTGTTGGAAAGGATCAATCGCAGAAGATATTCAACAGAGGGAATTTAAACCAGCCAACCCAATCCAAAACTGGGTCCAAGCACATGGATTTGAATAGTAAAAAGACAAGTGGGATCCAAGAGAGAGAGTCGTTGAAGTGCTGGGGGTTGTTGAGGGACTACCTGCATAACCCCAGTTATATTAAAAACATCTAGGTCATACATGAGGCAACAATAGTCAATGATGTTTCCAAAACCATTCCAAGGATAAGTACAGTGTTGGAAGATGGGAAAGAAAATCACCAATCAAGTATGATCGAAGTTGAAGGTACCATTTTAAACCATTCTGTTTATGTTTTAATTTATTTAGGGGCTAGCTTAAGTTACATTAGTCCCCATATTGTGGAAGAAAGTAAACTGAAAATTAAAAATATTAAGATTGCATGGTTAGTACAGTTAGAAACTCGAAAAAAGAGAAGCATAACTAGCCAAGTGAAACAATGTCCCATAGATTTAAATGTTTGTTCCAAAAACGTAAAGTTAAATATAATTCCTTTAAAATCCTACAATATTTTAATAGGAATTCATTGGTTGGAAAAGCATGCAACTATCATAAATTGTTTAGAGAAAACATTTAGTTTTAGAAGTCAGGAAAGACAAATTTAGTTAATAAAAGGTGTAGTGTAACCCATATCAATTAGACAGATCTCAAATTTACTATTTGAAAAGAGTGCCAGGAATGGGTGTCAGATATTCACATTGTATGTTGAAGCAAATGAGTAGCAGAGAAAAGGAAAAAAAATTAGATGACCTTCCAATCATTAGAGATTTCCACGATGTTTTCTTGTAAGAGATTCTAGGTTTACCTTCATTAGAGGAAATTTTATCCTAAAAGTTCCCATTAAATTTTCAAGTAATTTTCATGTCATAATATGTAAACCAATAAAAATCCTTTAAATTGAAAAAGAGGTGCATGGAAATATTTTTGAAGGAAAAGAAGAAAAACTACTTTTTTTAATTGTATTTTTGCCTTATCTCCTTATAGGTTTACTCAAATTTTAGTTGTAGACACTCGTTAGATGTGGAATTGAATTTTGTATCCAACGAGTACCCATCGTACATAGTTTTGAGATGACCCATATTGATAAAAAAATGAATATTCATTAAAAAATCATATATCCTGCCATTCACAAGTCGAGGATTCCTTGGCCTAACGAGGGAATACACATTGAGTCTTTACCATAATCCCACCTTCACTGGTCTAGGGACTCCTAGGCCTTATGTTTCTCCCCCGAGACCACCCCACTTAGCTTCAAATCCATCTAGTAATCCTACTCAAGCAAAACAAGAAAACCCCATCACACCATGGTTATCCAAAAATGGAAAGGCAAGACTAGAAACCATTGTCATACCTAGAAAAAACCATTCCAAAGACAACAAGAGAAGCAAAAACACACATTCATGTACCATGCATGCAAAAAATAGCAAGGAAATCATATATGAAACATGATACTTGCAAGTAATCCCATTGTAGCTTCTTGAGTCTCCCTCTTCCCTTATTCATCCTCGATTCCTCTTTCTTTTGTGTCCTTCCTTTGCCTTCTTTTCCCAATGTTAGGATTCTCCAAGAATACTCTAACTGTCCAAGGGTATGAGAGAAAGAATTGAGAGAGCTCCAAAACTGAACTAAAAAAGGTTTTGAACTTATCCTCATAAGGATTTTTATTAATGAGGCCTCTATTTTATACAATTTCCATTATTTTCCTTGATTTTCCTCCTCACGTGTAACTTGTGACCTTTTAGATTCCTTTTATCGTAATTTCCTTTATTTTCATAATTTATTTTTCCTAAATAAAATGCAAATTAATGCCACCTTTCCTTCCCGAAGCCTTTGCCAATTTCCTTAGCCATAATAAACCGAATGAACACGCACACTAGGATGTTTTTCCTAACATTCAGCTTGGAATAAGTGTTCTATGACATTGGTTATTATTTTCCTTTATTAACTTTATGACAGAGAATTTTGACTAGGGTTCCTACAGAGTCCTAATTTCTCTCATACCAATGGGAAAGGGAAAAAAAAATGGTAAGATTATAAAAAAATTAAGTGATAGAGATTTGTCTTGTCCAACCTAATAATGAACCTCTCACACTATAAATTTAAGGGAAAAGGGTGCAAATAGCGAGTGAAAACACTACATGAGCATAGTACATTTGTTTTTGGATAATCCAAATGTTGGAATGTTAGTCCTCTAGGTGGTAGTGAATGAAGAATTTATTTAACTTCTCATAGGTGTGAATGAAACCCTTTCTCCCAGAAGTGACTATCTACAGATAATAGAGGAATAATTGAGGGAAAGGTGCCACAAAAACATGAGATTAGAATTAGTTGGAAGAAACCCGAGAAAACCGATGTTGTTGGATGGAAATCAAATCTCCTCACTATTGATCAAATCCTGGAGTGGAGGGTCATGTGACTATCACATGATTATTACGAATGAAGGGCCAAAAGGTCACTGCATGCCCCTCCATATGAGGATATGACATATATATATATATATATATATATATATATATATATATATATATATATATATATATATATATATATATATATATATATATATATATATAATATATACATTTCAGTTACTTATGATCTACCTGAATCATTTACATTCTCCAATCGCCATGTGGTATTATTAAAAACAAGTCATAAACAAAGTAACGTTAGCATTTAACCTTAGGGGAGGAGAGTGCATTAATAAATAATTTGTATACTCAAAAAACAAACACTTCACCACTATCGGTACAAGGGTATGCCGATGCCTATATATGCAAAGAAAGTTTAGAATGAATACGAAACATGAATCATAGTGATTAATGAACTGGTAAGGAAATAAATTGATATAAGGGGTGACTTTAGTATCTATAACATAAGAAGTATATGTCACTTCTAATAGTGTTCATGCATGTCTCCCCATGGAAAATAACACATTCCTTTGAAATAAGTTAAAGTAGGAGTAGGTATAAGGATAGGTTATAGACTATAAAATAATTGCAATTATAATAAGAGCATGAGTGCATAGAAATTATTTAGATAAAAACGGGAAAAGATGGGTATGTGACATATGGTATCATAGCCATAGGTTCAAAAATTGGGCTTACACGGAAGAACCACAATAAGGTATTCCTATGTAGAATTGCAAATATGATTTAATAATTACTATGATAATATTAATTTTTTACTGATTTTAAGGTACTCAAGTGAAGTAGGTTTACAATATGAAATGGTAGACGATACCGGCCCACCTATGGAAGAAGGAGAATGAATGTATGTGGAATTAGGAGGAACTAACACATCCAAAAATAAAATTGTGGATATTATAAAGATTCTACAATAGGAGTTGTTTCATATTAGAACCAAAAATGAGTTGTTGCTGAAGGAAAGTGAAGAACATGAAATAATGATTAGAGATCTAGCTGAAAAGTCTAGTCACGTGATACTAGAAACATAAGAGGATGGATGAAAAAAAGAACCATTGAAAAGAAAAATGTTGAGGCTGAAATAGAAATGTATGAAAGTGGGGATGATTTAGAAACTACTTATCCAAAATCCCAAAAAAGTAAAGATAAAGTGGAGCTACAAGGGGAGTTCATAAAAATAAAACCTCCTACTTTTGATTGGGAAAATCAGGAAGATGCAGAAGCGTGGCTCACGACCATGACCAAGTATTTCTAATTTATCAGTATGAAAGTAATATGAAGTCCATATTGGCCATTTATCAACTGTAAGGAAAAGTTTCTCTCTGATTGGAGCAAGTCAAAAGTGTGCATACATTGGAGGAAAAGACAGTCTCCTGGCACGAATTCTAGAAATAATTTAAATCTAGATACTTGAATGAATGATACTATGATGATCGAGCGAAGGATTTTCATGAATTAAGATTGGGACAATTAATTATGGATGATTTTGTATCTAAATTTACAAACTTAATGAGATTCATCCCCTATCTTAGAGAAGAGAAAGACAAGGTGCAGAGATTTTTAAATTTCTTTCTAGCTCCCTACAACAGAACGATTGAGTTTGAAAATACTAAAACAATGGAAGAGGTAGTAAGGAAAGAAAGGGCATGTTAACAACAATTTAAAAATCGTTGGGAAGGCTCAAAACCTTGGCAAAGAAAGGAAAAGAATAAATTGGCAATGGGGAAAAACACAAAAGCTTGCATACCTTCAAATTTTTGGAAAGGATCACCAGTAGAAGATATTCAACAGAGGGATTTTAAACTAGCGAGCCCAATCCAAAACTGGTTCCAAGCCCATGGATTTGAATAGTAAAAATACAAGTGAGGTTAAAGAGAGAGAGTGGTTGAAGTGCTCGGGGTTATTGATGGACTACCTGCATAACCCCAGTTCGATTCAAAACATCTAGGCCATCAGTGAGGCAACAATAGTGAATGATGTTGCGAAAAACATTCCAATGATAAGTGCAATGTTGGAAGATGGCCAAGTGAAGCACCGATCAACTATGATTGAAGTTGAAAGTACCATTTTAAACCATTCTATTTATGTTTTAATTGATTTAGGGGCTAGCTTAAGTTACATTGGTCCCCAAATTGTGGAATAAAGTAAATTAAAAATAAATAAAAAAATTAGGATTACATGGTTAGTACAGTAAGAAACCGGAAAAAAGAGAAGGGTAACTAGCCAAGTGAAACAATGTCCCATTGTCTTAAATGGTTCTTCCACAGAAGTAAATTTAAATATACTTCCTTTAGAGTCCTATAATATGTTAATAGGAATGCACTGGCTGGAAAAGCAAGCAGTTGTCATAAACTGTTTAGAGAAAACAATAAGTTTTATAAGTCAAGAAAAAGAAACTCAGTTAATTAAAGGTGTACTGAAACCCATATCAGTTAGATAGGTCTCAAATTTAAAGTTTATAAAGAGTTGTAGGAAAGGGTGTCAGGTATTCACATTTTATGTTGAAGCAAATGAGTATCAGACAAAAGATCAAAAATTAGATGACCCGCCAATCATTAGAGATTTCCAGGATTTTTTTTTGTAATAGATTTTGTTTTTACCTTCATTAGAGGAAATTTTAGCCTAAAATTTCCCATGTAATTTTCATGTCATAATATGTAAACCAATCAAAATCCTTTAAATCTAAAAAGAGGTGCATGGAAATATTTTGGAAGGAAAATAAGAAAAACTACTTTTCTTTTTTAATTGTATTTTTGTCTTATCTCCTTATAGGTTTACGCAAATTTCAAGCATAGACACTTGTTGGATGCGGAATTAAGTTTCCCATCCAATGAGTACGCATCATACATACATTTTAGTGGACCCACATTGGTAAAAGTTGAAGATACATTAAAAAAGCGTGTACTCATTTGATGTGAAATTTAATTTTTCATCCAAAAAGTGTCTACACTTGAAATTTGTGTAAATTTATAAGGAGATAAACCAAAAATACAATTAAAAAAAGTAGTTTTCTTCTTTTCCCTCCAAAATTCATAACTCTTATTTTATTATTTTTCCTTAGGAGGCGACTTTTAGGATCAAATTTTCTCTAATCCCTATAGAGATATAAACTTATCCATTGATATAGTATTAGGCATAGCCCTAGTGTCTAGAGCCCCTTATAGAATGAGTATTCCTGAATTATTGGAATGGAAGATGCAGTTACATGAACTACTCGATAAGGCATTTATTAGACCGAGTGTTTCGCCATGGGGGGCTCTTGTGTTATTTGTAAAAAATAGAGATGGCACATTTAGAATGTGCATTGATTATCAGTAATTACATAAATTAACCATTAAAAGGAAATACTTGTTGCCTCGAATTGATGATTTGTTTGATTAGGTAAGAGGGGAAACCGTATTCTCAAAAATTAATTTTAGGACCGGGTATCACCAGTTGAGAATAAGGATGAAGATATTCATAAGATAGCTTTTCAAACCAGATATGGATACTAGGAATTTGTAGTGTTACCATTTGCCCTTATCAATGCACTAGTAACATTTATGTGCTTAATGATCAACGTACTTAGTAAGCACCTTGATAAATTCATGCTGGTATTTGTATATGACATTCTGGTGTATTCCAAGAATGAAGAAGAACACAAGGAACATTTGAGATTGGTGCTGCAAACCTTAAGAGAACATCAATTATACACCAATTTTAGTAAATGTGAATTCTATAAGGACATAATACAATCTTTGGACCATGTCATTTCTGAGGAGGGATTATCTATTAATATTGAGTAGGTTAGGGCCTTTTTAATTAGCCCACACCTAAGGATATGTAAGTTGTTTGGTCCTTTATGGGAATTATAGGGTATTACTAAATATTTATTGAAGGATTCTCTAAACTAACTTACCCTATCAGATCCTTACAAAAGAATGGAACATGGTTTGAGTGGACAAATAAGTTGTAGGAAAATTTTGACAAAGAAAAATATTTTCTTACGGTGGCCCCTATTCTAAAATTTTTAGATCTCGAGAAGGAATTTGTTGTATGCATAGATGCCTGTTTGGAAGGTTTAGGAGGAGTCTTGATGCAGGAAAATTTAGTAGTGGCTTATGAGTCTAGGAAACTAAAACTACACGAAAGGAACTATGGAGTATATGATTTAGAGTTGACTATTGTCATACATGCCTTAAAAATCTGGAGGCACTACCTATTGGGAATTTTTTTTACCCTAGTAACGTATTATATTAGCTTGAAATATGCTTTTAGCCAAATAGATCTTAATGCTAGACAAGCTAGGTGGATGTATTTTCTTTGTGAATTTGAATTTGATATCAAACATATTAAAGGGAAAGAAATTAAAATAGGAGATTCTTTAAGTAGACATGCACATGCTCTAATGACAACATTTATTAGCAGTGTACATATATATTTTATGGAGCATATCGGAAATTCAGAGGGATCATAACTATCTGGAAATTCAATGGAAATTAAACAAACAATGATTCCAAGTTATCCTGAAAATTCAAAGAAGTTTCTAACTTACTGAATCAGATTTTATGTTCCAAATGCAAGGGTTCTAAGGAAGATAATAATAGATGAATATCATAAGAAATCGTATGTTAGACATCCAAGATATCAAAAGATGATAACTACACTAAGGAAGGAATTATGTTAGCATGCCATGAAAAAGGAAGTAGAAAAATACTTGTCTAATTTCTTATAATGTCAGTAGGTGAAGGTAGAACAACAACACCTAGTAGGCCTGTTAAACCAACTACCCATTCCTAAATGGAAATAGAAAGTGATATCATTGGGCTTTATTACAGGACTGCAAAGGACCAGACAAGAACATGACTCCATCATGGTAGTTGTGGACACCTTAAGTAAGGCAACACAATTTATACATATGCAATCTAATTATGGAACAACCCAGATTGTAAACATTTTATGAAGGAGATTTTTTGATTGCATGGAATACCAAAAATGGTAGTGTTTGATAAGGATGCTAAATTCACTTCCAGATTTTATAAATATTTATTTGGAGGCACGAGGACACAATTAATTTTAGCACCGCATATCACCCCCAAACTAATGGACAAACAAAGAGAATAAATCAAGTCTTACGTTTTCGAAAAAAAAAACACAAAGGCCTAGGTAGTTGGGCTACAAACCCAAAAGGTAGGATGCTACCAAAATTCTGCTGGGAAGGGAATCTATAAAGCATACCATTCAGGAATCAATGAGTTTGTTGATTCATGTGGCAAGCATATCTTAGCTCGGGGCAGAATTAATGGGCTTAGTTGGAGATTGGGAGGAGAGTGCTTGTTCTCGAGTAATTTTCCCACAATGATACATGTTACGATTGTGATATTTTATATTCGTTTGAATTATGTTAAAAAATAAGATTTGATTTATGTTGATTTTGGAATGATAGAGGATTTATCTTCATTGTACTATAAGTAGATGAATTAGTGATAATATGGACTAGATATTCATGTGGATATTATGTTGATTGTGCCTGATTTGTTCATTAATGTGTGTAGACAAGTATTTAGCTATGTCATCATATGAACTGACTTGAAAATTGGATGGCATCCTTTGTATGCTTTATTATTTCTCAGTTTATTCATAAAAAAATAAGTTATATGGAGTTATCAAACATGCATGGGACTGATTATGCATGTCCAATACACATTTTAGTTCATTTATGTTCGACAACTAGGGTGTTGTTTGGAAACAAAAAATTACCTCGTGTCGTAAATTTTTGTAAGTTTTTAAAAGAATTAAATTGAGATCAATTGTTACAAAGTAAAAGAAAGGGTTGGGTTTCAAAAAAAAATACTTAACAAACCTTATGTAGATGGTAAGTCCCATTCAGGAACATGGCACAAGGACATAGTTATTAAAATACAAGACTAATATTGTAATTAGTGATAAATTGTTGGACCATATGCTAAGAGAAAAAAAAACATCATCACAAATAACAATAATTACTGGTGAATGTATATATATTATTTTACAAGTGTTGTTGTGAGAGAAACTTTACATCCTACTATTATGCAATGATCTATATGAAAAAATAAAGAAACGAAATTCGATAAACTATCAAATATTGTTAAAATTGGCAACTAGGGCCAAACGCCATGTGGGTCATCATATTTATGGCAGCTGATATTTTTCTTGGATTCCTCTCGCCGAGAGGTGTAGGATTCATCTAACGATCATCTGATTCCGACATGTATTCATGGAGATATGAATTTATTTGTATTTCTTGACAATTTGTCAAGGTTGGCCAAGAAGTAAAATAGTGTTGCACACCCCCAGCTAAACCTCAACATGGCATATAAGGTGAGGAGACCTTCAGGCATTATAAAAATCATCTCTTACACACATATCTTCTCTCTCCTTATCTCTTGGGTATATGGAGGAGAAATAAGACTCTCTCTCACGTGGGAAAAGATGACATAGTTAGGGCAACATTGTAGGAGGATGCACGAAGGTGCAACAACCTTGTTTGGGTGATAAAGGGTTGCACTGACTAGCATATAGGCTCCATTGACAGTGGTTTTGTGTGGGCAGCCTCTCCTAGGCTATCCGCATTGCTGGATAGCCTGCATTGACTTGTTGGAGGACACATTTGGGACAACATTGACTAGTTAGGGCTGGTTGCAGTATGTTTAGCATTCACTCTTGTTCTGACCATCTTACATTGAATGCTTTGGGCTGCTATTACTACTGTTGGAGACCAAGTTCTCCTGGGTTGTCTTGAGGAAATTTGGGAGTTGATTGATCACCCTTGCTATTGTTGTTCAAGGGTTTCATTACTGCTATTGTAAATCACAAATTTGTGATATTGTATTATCTCTCTCTTTGTTGAATTATTGAAGAATATAGAAGAATTGATCAAAGGGTTTCCCCACATTGGGGTTTGTCCCTGGATAGCACCACATCTTATGTCTCTTTCTTGGCTTGTCTTTTGTTGTTTACATTTATGTCTTGTCTTTTCTTGGGCTATGTCATAAGCATAGAACATACCATAATTTAACATTGTATCAGAGTTGATGTGAAGACATAGCCCAAGAAAGAGTAAGAGAAATCACTAAAAATATTTGGAAAAAATGAGAAGGCTTCATGGGTTTCTCATCACACTTCCCCACCAAGGACAAGCTCCATGAGAATTTCGACTATCATGGATGGAAGATGTCCCTTTATCTGACATTAGAAGAGCAGGAAGTGTTGGACTATGTGAAGGGAAGAATTATGGAACCTCCATCAAATGCACCAGCTACTACAACGAACATGTACACTAAGGGTGAAGTCAAAGCAAAGAAGATCGTCCAAGAATCAATTGACAAGCGTCTGGTGGCCTACATTTCTGCTTTGAACACCTCCAAGGAGATCTATGATAGACTGGTAGGCTTCTTTAAAGTTAGTGATGCAATACAAGTTTTGTTCCTCAAAAATAAGTTGAAGGATATTAAAAAGGGCAAGGATGAGGATATTCAATCCTACTTGTTAAGGATCACTATGATCAAGAATGATCTCCTATCGATTTGAGAAGTCATCTCTAACAGGGAACTAAATATCACTACCCTTGGAGGGCTCCCATCTGAATGGTATGTATTTATAACCATTCTTATAAAAAATATTCGAATTTCGAGATTTGAGGAATTGATGGAAAGATGCATTCAAGAAGAGACAAGGATGGTGGAGAAAGAAATGCCTTCAAGCAAAGAAAATCCCACTTCTTTCTCCTCTCATGCCAAAAGGACAAATAATTTTGGGTCTAAAGGTCACTTCAAAGGAAAGACTGGATCAAAGGGTGGAAGAAAGGGAAGATGCTTCTTTTGCAATAAATTTGGCCACTATGCGAGGGAGTGTCCAAATAGAAAGGACTCATCACATGACGATGATCAATATCACTCCCAGTGCAACTCCAACCACAATCAAAGGAATGGCAGGTTCAATGGCAAAGGAAAAAGGAATGCTAGAAATCAAGGAAGTGGTCAACCCTCCAAGAAAGCAAGGACCTACAAGTACGAATCAAATGTTGTTAACAATAAGAAATATGAATATTATCTTATATTAGCCCTCTCCACTACCTCTCCTTCAGACTCGTTGGGAAATTAGCTTATTGATAGTGGTGCCTCAAGGAACTTCACTGGTTACAAGGAAGCTTCCTCTAATCTGATAGAGAAGGAGACAAACTTGGAGATTGTTCTTGGAGACAATTCCACCTATCTCGTAAAGGGTGTGGGGAATGTTAATCTTCAATTAAGTCAAGGTAACACAATTCATTTGCAAGAAGTCTTATATGTACCTGACCTCAAGAAGAACCTGGTGTCCGTTTTTGCTATGGAAGACAAAGTCTACAAGGTCGCCTTCATCGATGGCAAGGTACGTCCGTGGAAAAATAATTTCAAGGATGCTTTCATTCTCGGGTTTCAAGGTGACTCTTTATATCAAGTTGGAGGAAGTCCATTAGGAGTCATGTCTTCTCACACATGTCTTCAATCCGAACTATGGTGTCGGAGGTTTTCCCACCTTAATTATAAGGCTCTATACAATGTGAGACAAATGGTGACAAGGATGCATGAGTTCAAAATATAAAATGAAGGTGTATGTCCGGGATGTGCTGAAGGAAAGCTCAAAAGGGGACCATTCCCCTTTAGCCATAGCAAGGCCTCTAACATTTTGCAGTTGGTTCACTCCGCCATATCTGGTATGATGCCTGTGAACTCTTTGGAAGGATATATATATTATCTCACTTTTATAGATGATTATTATCACAAGACTTGGATATACTTCTTGAAAAATAAGGATGAAGTGTTCTCCTAGTTTTGTCACTTCAAAGCCTTGATCGAGAATCAAATCGAGAAAAAGATCAAGATCTTAAGGACTGATAATGGACCGAGTATGAGTCCAGTGAGTTTCATGAATTTTGCAAAGAAGATGGCATTAAGAGGGAGACCACAACACCATACACTCCTGAGCAGAATGGTGTGGTGGAAATGAAGAATCGTACGATTGTGGAAGCTGTTCATGCCATGCTCCATGATCAAAGGCTTTTGAAGTTTCTATGGGCCGAAGCTGCAAATATCATCGTATATGTTCAAAACTGATGTGTTATAGACATTTTTGGGCACTGCAACCCCAATCATAAATGTCCATAAACCAAGGGCTCCTAAGTCGCTAAAACTGCTGCTCCAACCCCTAAAAGAACAAGGTCAACTGATTACAACATCTCCAGAAGTTCTCCATGAAAAACTACTCAGAACTGGTCAAAATTGGACCATCTCACCTGCTCCATGGTCAAAGTGCGTTGCATCCCACCTAAATGCACATTGGAGGTGCGATACATACTAAAAAGCCCTTCTATGGGGTGCGATGGGTGAGAGTGGACAAATGGCAGGGTCAATTTGCGAGGTGGAAGATCATGGAATCTTCCAGAAACTTCTCCTGTGACACTTGCCTCTCTGCATTTGCCCAGGGATGAGTAAGAGATCATCAATCTCCAAGTGGAATCAAGAACTATGAGAGAGAGGACACTAATCAAATCTCAAAAGCTGACTCACCCCCCTTGCAAACATCTATATATGGATCCATCATCCCAGAGATCCAGAGGCCAGAATTTTGTATCTTGTAAGGAAGTGTTGCTAGTTTTTTGGTGTAACATCATAGTGTTGGGTGATCTAAGCTTTTCATAAGGTGAAGAAGGGCTCTCTTACTGGGAGGATGACGCTGGGTTAGAACAATTGGTTGTAATCCTCTTTACTTTTCTTGATTATTAATAAAGCTATTCAAGTTTTCCTCCACATTCTTGTATGATTGATGATATATGCATTTTTGTGGTCAATATATATCTGGTCCTCTATAGTTTATGATAGTAGATCTCTACTCTTGGATAGTGTTATGCTGCTTTGATTCTACAGGTGCTCTTTGAAGCTGGGTAGATGAGGAAGCGAGTGTCAAAGATCTATGAGAAGGGAGAGGAATCAAGCAAGGAGCCAAGCGCAAGACAGAGGTTGGTCTCCTTCTTTCCCCTCTTTTCTAATTCTCATAAAGCAAAACGAAAGTGGTTTTAGTTTGTTTGTTTCTAAGGTAGCTACCAGCCTTAGTGGGACTGGCAACTCTGCATAGACACTAGATTTCCCAATAACAAAATGGCGACTCCGCTGGGGAGCGAATAGATTGTTTGTTTTTCTATATTTGTTTGCTTTATAAACTTACAAACGGAGCCTGAAGTCAAGCCAGCTAGCCTTTGAACTGCATTTGCTATGCAAGTGCAAAGTAGATCAATGTTTCTTCAGTCTATCTCTGGGTTTTGTTTATGAACTGAACAATCGATTTACAAGCTCTCTAATTGCCCTTGTGGTGGCTCTAGTAACCTCCTTAGATCTACCCTTGTGATTTATTTATTGATTACCACTTGGTCGGCCTAAATCCCTGAACTGAGCTGCAAACTGTGACTCGGAACCTAGTTGAAGTCTCATATCTGGACCATCACACTGTCTCTTCTTTGGAATTTGGATGCATCGCACCTCCCGTGTGTAGTAGGTGCACTGCACCTCACTTTCCCTGTGTTATAGGTGCGCTGATCAGACAAGACCTCTTCTGTTCTTAGATTTTGGTTTCTGTGTTCACTCTTTTCAGCTTTATTTAGGAGTTTTGCTATCTGTAGTCAGTATACCTCTGTTGGAAACCCCCTTCCTTGCCATTATTCCGCCTCCATTGTGTAAAGAACTGTAAATGTTTTTATGTATTTTGATCCTTTTTCAATTCTCTTTTACAAAGAAGTAGCGTAATTGAACTGTCGTTTCTTGGTTTGGAAGTGTCGCAAGTGTTGTTTTCAGTCATAGAAGAGAATCCGATTGTTCTTGATAGTCGATTACACTGTTAATCTTGTGTTTGATTTGAATTAATAGTTTTTCAAGTGTCGAAAGCAAGTTTTCAATCCCAAATCACAAAGTGTCGTCATTTTGTCTTGAAAAGAAACTTGTTAGTAATGTCGCTTTGAAAAATAATTTAGATTTGTGCTTAGCTTTCTTTTTATCATTCACACATTAAGAAGGCTGAAAACAAATACATGCATGTGCATTTGCATTTAGACAGTTTGTTGGTTTGATTTAGGACAATGCATATAGTGTGTGCTCTCTGCTCTATGTTGAAAGAATATCGTCTCTCTTTCCTTAGTAACTAGGATTTTCATTACAAAAAGAAGATTAAATGATTGTTTATCATCTTAGATTGCATTTTAGGAAATTGTATATCTACATCATGCAGTGAACCTGAAAGGAAAATTTCTTAAGCAAAATCAACTGTAAAATAAATTTAATGAATCTAAAAACACTTTGAAACCTAACACACAACATTTAGAAGTCTAGGCTAGAGACATATTCCGGCGTCGTAAATCCTGGTAACTGTTGTTTTCATTGCTGTTTGGGTGATTCCTCCACTTTGAGACGACATGTGCCAGTACGGACTTGTGCTCCCACGTACCAT
Organism: Pinus tabuliformis; assembly: GCA_031772625.1. Classification (NCBI taxonomy): domain Eukaryota; kingdom Viridiplantae; phylum Streptophyta; class Pinopsida; order Pinales; family Pinaceae; genus Pinus; species Pinus tabuliformis. The sequence goes on along the minus strand of CM062804.1, from coordinate 814,807,971 downwards.
CGAGTATATATTGGGAGACCACAATAGGCTTTATCCTTTATCCATAGGAAGCCGTGTCCGCTGCCTTATCGTTTGCAATGCACTGAACAGAGCATTTGGGAAGATTGACTGCCGTACCGTAAAAAGTATTCTGCAGTTTTGTGATTGGTTTTGTAATCCCTCTCTGTAGATTTCTAGAGTAGTCTCTTTCGTTCCTTTTTAGACTCCTTAAAGGAAAAGGTCCATCTGAGCACTTGTCACTTCAAGATCATTAAAAATCGAAGGCAACTAGAGTCATCTTTTGTTTTTTCTCGACCCTTAAACATTTAAAAAACAAGTTGTGTCAAAGCGTCTAAAATTCATTTTATTTCCGCATGATTTTTAGTTGATCGAGTAATCCGCAATCATGGGAGAAAGTCAATTGAAACCCCGTCGTTCATGGAGACTTATGAGTCAACTGTCTTTGTCTCCAGAATCAAAACTGTTACAGACAAAGTGAACTCGTTTAACCGGTTCCAAATCCCCTGGTAAATTCAGAACAAGTGTTCCAACACCATCAGAGACTCCGGTTACTTCAAACATTTTTGGTATCCCTGCCTTTATGGAAGAAGTTCCGCAGCCACCAAAGGAGAGTAGAGCTGATCCTAGTGTGAAGGTAAACACTTGTATTACTGAACCAGCTCTATCTACAGTTGATTCAGAGGGTGTTATTCCCCAAACATCGGTCGCTGTAGATTCTATACCTTCTTCGGCACCAGAAATATTTTATAGACCTGACGGTCTACCTCTTCCACCTGGTCTAATTGCTATAGAAGAAACTATGGAGGATCATCCATCTAGTACTCCATCGCTATTTGGAGTCGGGATCACCATATGTCCTTCTTCATCAGAAATTAGTCTACCATTATCGGAAGTGCCTGTAGAATCGCTAGGAAATCTTTTGGATAGACTAGAAATGTCTGAACAACTGTCGACATCTAGTACTGTGTCATCCAACATAGCAACAACAGAACTTCCTGCTGTCACTCCAACAATGTTCTCTGACATACCATATGTCCCAACTACCTCTCAATCGCTAGATGGGGCCCACCCAGGGGCTATTTCGACAGTATGGTCCATTCCTGTTTGTTCATCCGGAATAATATTTGGGAACTCTTATGTTGATTCTCAGCAAATTGATCCATCACAGTGTCAATTTGGGCATTCCGGTCCTCAAGGACAAACAATTCCTTTAAGTACCGGATTACCGCCATATGGGGGGCAATATACCCTTTCATTGTCTCCTCTGGCAAGACAACCATACGAGAGTTCACAACAAAATTCAGGTTATGCTGGAACTACATCTAGCGGTTGGGTGCCAATACTGCCTCAGCAACCAAGAGTTGTATACTCGATGCAACAATGTTTACCTATGTCTAATATACTGACTACGCCAGCTATTGTAACGGTGTCGCAAGTACAAGTGTTGCCTGTTGTATGTCAACCTCAGGTTTCTCAGGTTGTAATGCAACAACCTCTTGTCCTCGCGACTCAACCACAATCGCCAACTAGTGGAATGACACAGGCCCAAATGGGTACAATTACCCCTCATCTTGGTCAAACAGCTAGTATTGGACAACAACACATGGCTTCACAACCATGGCTGGTGCAATATCAACAACTACAATTCCAACAAGTTTACCAAGGATTCGAGCAACAAATCTTTGCAAATAATGGAAAGACGTATATTCAAAATGGTCAAAATCAACCGTTCTACAATGGTTATGTCCATCAGCCTTACCAAAGTTACCAGCATCAAATGCATTATGCTGGTATGCAAAGACCAACTGCTCAGGCAATTCCATCTTATCCTGGGTATGCTTCGCCAAACCTGAATCAACAGTTACCCTTCGTGGCGACTTTAGAGTTATCGGATCTAAATCGGCCAACGAACGATCCAATTGCTTACGCCCCTTGGTGGCCAGCGATTCCACATAAACTTCCATCAGATATTCCTAAATTTAATGGAAATTCGGGTGAAGACCTATCGAATCATGTGATGATCTTTCATTTGTGGTGTTCATCAAACACCCTAAATGATGATTCAATTAGGCTTCGCCTTTTTCAGACAACATTAATTGGTCCAGCAGCAAAATGGTATATCGAATTACCTAGAGCTTCGTTTGATAACTTCAGTACCCTAGCCACAACCTTTTTAACCCATTTTCAGTTACCCATAAGGTACGAAACGGGAACAAAACTCCTTACCAATTTCAAACAAACGACGGCCACTCACATATCCGATCATATTCATGAGTGGCGACGTCGTCGTAGAATGGTAAAAACGTATGTTCCTGATCAGCTTTTAGCTGAATGGTTTATTAAGTCATTATTACCTTCCATTACAGAAGATGTGGCAAAAGGAGGAGTCATCACCGAAGAGCAAGTTATTGCTCGTGCACAATATTTAGACTTGATTTATACTCAGTCTGGCACACTCTACGATAAAATCCCTGATGCTCCCAGACCGAAATTTTCCGTTCCTCCTCCTCCTAAATCAAACAATGAATCTCATGCCGGCGATGGCGTGATTGGTACGACAGACACGAAATCAACAAAGGCTACTTCTAAAAAGGCCCGTAAGATTTCTGGTCAAAATGCAAAAGAAAAACTTCTCGCCTCGGAAGTAAATGTCGTCTCAACTGAAAGGCAAAGAAACCAAGCAACCAGGAGGCAAGAAGAAAAACAAAGGGAAGAAGAAGAAACAGGAGGAATCATCACCTGAAAAATCTTCTGCAAACCCTTCTGGAGATAAGAAACCAAATCATCCATGTCTTATATGTGATGAGGATCATTGGACAAAAGATTGTCCATATAAAGCTGAGCTTAGAAAATTCTTCAAGAATTCGAAAACCTCGGCAGTATTAACTGATCTGTTTCCAAATCTAGGAACAAATCTGGTTGCCAGTGATAATGCTTCCCCGTCCCAAGTGCTGTTGTTGTCGGTTTCGAAATAGCTAAATGATGCTTTGATAATGACAAGGAATAAAGATTACGGGAATCCACAGCTGTCGAACAACAAGGATAAAGATCAACCTAGTAGTTCGACAACAACTTCGACAAAAGTTGCACCGCCCATCATTCCAGAGCTAACAATAAAACCGACAAAGGGAGTAGTACAAAAGTCGACATTTAATCCTCATGCCAGAGCAGCACAGCATTATAATATAGTGGAAGATCTGGCCCAATCGCCATCCGCTATGTCGACACTTGAGGTACTGCAAAATTGCCCCTCCCAAAAGCAGGCTTTATTATCAGCAATAGGTGGGATAGACCCAAAGGATTCTAATCTTGTGTCCTTTAATCACAAAGGATATGATCCTCAGTTACCAGCTCAACTAGCTTTCCTCATTCAAGTGAAAGCCCTCAACAAAACTGTTCATCGAACAATTATTGATGAGGGGGCATCTACATGTATTATGTCGATGAGTTGCTGGAAAACTTTAGGATCTCCAACCTTGTCGCGATCTTCAACGACATTAAAAGCATTTGATGGATGAACATATACCCCATATGGGATTCTAAGTAACTTGCAAGTTGAACTGGGGGGGAAAATAGTAGAAATAGATGTTGAAGTAATCGACGGAAACCTTGATTACAACATCCTACTGGGAAGGCCCTGGATATATGCTATGGCTGCGGTTGTGTCGACCTACTTTAGGAAGATTGCATTCACGTTTCAAGGAGGAATTACAATTGTTGACCAGCAAACATTTCTCCCCAATAGTTCCCAAGTTACGGGAAGCATTCCGATGATCCATGGAAGCCCCCATTCGCTTCAAAATATCCGAGTAGGCCTACTAAAAGACCCTATACTAATGGGGACTTTTGCCCTCCTGCCTCCAATAAATCTGGTGGAAGTGGTGACTATAGGAAACTGCAATATGATATCTTCTATTCAAAAGATCTCAAAAAACGATATTAACATGGATCATTTCCAGGTATTGCCTCCAAGCCCAATAGAAATATTGTAGCAATCAATGCTTTTCGCATGGGAGGCAGACCCAAATCAACGCTCATCAAGCATTTGGATAGATAGGTCTAAGGAATATGGCACCCCTTTAGATCCTTGGTCGCAAGTGCATTACACTGATGAAGGAATTGTTCAGTCGATGACAATTGACGGGGCGCCATGGCAATATTACCACCATCGTTCCCATCTTCTGGATTGTCAAGAAGATACTCCTCATGACCTTCATCATCCTTCAATTTTTGATTTCCTATCAAATACTGTAAACATGGTGGATTCTGAGCGGAACTTGTCCAATATCGAAGAGACTATCGCCATAAATATCTCGACCAAAACAGATGTTGTAGAGAATATTTATGTTGGCAAATGTTGTTCTCCTTCAGAACTGGAAATATATAACACTCTCTTTTGTGAATTCAGAGATGTCTTTGCTTGGTCATATGATTAAATTCTAGGCATTGACTCGAGTATAGTTGAACACGAAATAAAGATGTATCCAGATGTCAAACCAGTACGACAACGGCTACGGCAGGTGCACCCCAAGAAAGCCGCTGCCATCAAGGCAGAAGTTGAGAAACTTCTCCATGCTGGTTTTATTTACCCAGTTCCTCTAACCGATTGGGTATCAAACATTGTTCCTGTGATGAAAAAACAAGGAACGATTAGAGTGTGCGTCGATTATAGGGATGTAAATCAAGCTTGTCCAAAAGACAACTACCCTACACCCTTTATTGACCAGATAATTGATGAATGCGCCGGATGTGAAATCTTTTCATTTATGGATGGATTCTCCGGGTATAATCAAATAAATATCCACCCACAGGACCAGTCAAAGACTGCATTTATTTGTCCGTGGGGCACATTTTCATATCGCAAATTACCCTTTGGTTTAAAGAACGCAGGGGCAACATTTCATAGGGAAATGAATTATGCCTTCCATGACATCAAAAACATCATTCAACCATATCTCGACGACCTTCCCGCTCATTCGCGAAAGCGGACCGATCATCCGCAGCATTTGAGATAGATATTTCTACATTGCTGACACTACAAGATACGACTCAATCCACACAAATGTGTGTTCTGTGTCAGCTATAGTCATTTACTTGGCTTTGTAGTCTCGAAGGACGGGATCCATCTCGACCCATGTAAGGTTCAGGCAATCATAAATTTGCCTCCACCTTCAAATTTGCTTCAGATTTAGAAACTCCAAGGGAAAGCAAACTTTCTGAGGAGGTTCATTCCAAATTACGCCGAACTTGCTAAAGGTTATATGCGTCTATTGAAAAAGGAAGTGCCCTTTGTCTGGGATCAGGTCGCGCAAGCTTCCTTTGATGCTTTAAAAGAATCCCTAATGAAAGCATGATTAATGTACGCTCCTGATTATCAAAAAGACTTTAACCTGTATCTGGCTACAGTGGATACAACCATCGCAATGGTTTTAGTTCAAGAACACAACGGAATTGAAAATCCTATATATTATTTGAGTAGAAACTTAAATGATACAAAAAGGAAATATTCCTATGTTGAAAAGCTGGCTCTCGCAGCTGTTTAAGCGATACAGAGATTTCGACACTATGTCCTCTTTCGAAAAACTACCATTTTGTCAGATTGCAACCCCATGACTTATATATTGTCGCGACAGTTGCTGGGGGGAAAATATTCAAAATGGATAGCAATTCTTCAAGAGTTTGATCTAGAATTTGTAAAATCCAAATCAAAGAAATCCCTGGTTTTTGCAGAATTACTATGCGATCTCCCATCGCCATCCAACGATGAAACATCCGAAGAAACCATCATGGATGAATCATTGTTTCTGATATCTTCAAGCAATCCGTGATATGGAGATATAATCGTCTATCTCCAAACCCAAAAATATAGGTCTAATAACTCCCGCTCGGAACAAAAACGTATTCAATACCAATCAAAAGACTACATGATCGTCGGTGATACACTTTACCGTCGTGGTATTGATATAGTTCTAAGGAGGTGCCTCACCCATGAGGAGGTCGAAAAAGTCCTGAATGATTGCCATTCAGGCGCGTGTGGGGGGCATCAATCTGGTTACGCTATGATGCAAAAAAATTTACGAGTAGGATACTTCTGGCCAACAATGTTCAAAGATTTCATAACCGCAGTCAGAAGTTGCCATGCATGTCAAATTTTCGATAGCGAAACCAGAAAACCACCCGCACCCCTGCATCCGATAGTTGTTGTTGGGCCATTCACCAAATGGGGCATTGATTTCATGACATGTAACCCCACCTCGACTGGGGGGCATGGGTATATCATAGTCACAGTATACTATTTTACCAAATGGGTCGAGGTGATGCTTACATTAGATAACACCGGTGAAACATCTGCCCTTTTCTTTTTCAATCATGTAGTCGCTAGATTCGGCGTTCCATAGGCTATAGTCACAGATCATGGATCGCAATTTCGCAATCACATGATGGTCGTATTAGCTGCTAAATTGGGGTTGTCCCATGACAGCTCTACTCCATATTACCCGGAGGCCAATGGACAAGTTGAAGTAATCAACAAAGTCCTAAAGCGGATGCTGCAAAGGATGAATGGAGTCCACAAAAGGAGTTGGCACCTGATTCTATACTCAGCCTTGCGGGCATATCAAACATCGGTGAGGAATGCAACCAGGTTTACACCCTTTCAACTGGTGTATGGCCTAGAAGCAATCTTACCAGTTCAGTGTGAAATCTTGTCCCTCAAACTCGTAGTCAACCTTCTCCCCAGAACTTCAGAAGAGGAGGCTCGTTTCATCGAACTAATCCAATTAGATGAAACCCGCCGTGATGCTACTTTGGCTAATGAAGCCCATAAGAAACAATTCAAGGCACACTTCGACAAAAATGTCAAACCCCATGTCTTCTTAGAAGGTGACTTGGTCTTACTTTACCACCAGGAATTTGATAAATTGGGAGCAGGTAAATTCAAGTCTTTGTGGATGGTCCCCTATATTATTAAGCGTGTATTAGCAAAAGGAGCCTACGAGTTAGTGGATTATGACAGGATTCCACTGGTGCAACCCCGTAACGGGTTGTACCTTAAGCATTACTACGCATGATTCAGTGTAGTAACCCATATGCTTTTGTTACATTTTTGTTTTCGCTAAGGTTAATTGTTTTGGTCAAGTAATCCACTTTTTACATTTGTCGCAGATGTCAAACCTATTGGAATCTTTTGTTGGATATGTCGACGGAGTGAGTCGTAGTTTGCAAAACCTATCTTCTGTGGCCTGGGTCATTTTTGATCCAAGCGGCGAGTTAGTAAGTTTCAGAGGGGTATGTATTGGTTGGTCAACAAATAACATCGCTGAATATAGCGCGTTGATAGAACTTCTCTCTGATGCCATCACACATGGCATAGGTCGACTTGTCGTCAGGCTAGACTCACAACTCGTCATCCTACAACTCACTGGTATCTACTCCGTTCAAAATCCAGCTATCTATCGCATGTTCCTAAGGGTCAATATTTTGGAAAGGAAATTTGATTTTATTCAATATCAACATATTTCCAGAAAATTAAACACATTAACAGACTCATTGGCGAATTATGTGTTAGATAGACATTTGCAACATTTATAAAAAGAAGCATTTCATCAATATTTGCATCAGGATCATGTAACTTAACCAAAATAAAACTCTGAAAATCAAAAATATATATATAATTGTTTATGGTTTACATATAATGTTCTGTGACCAAGACAAAATTGGTCAAATGACCCAAAACTCAAACACTAGGGGGCACCCTAGTGTAATGATGCTGGTGATAACAAGTCACCGCCTGTGCAATCATGCGTGAAAGCCTAGTCCATCGACTCGGCACGCTGGTAGTATGTCGCTGCAACCTCAGAGGCAGCTCGTCAGTCCTCACATCTAGAATACCAAGAGTGAGGCCTTCGACCTGATCCTGCAATGCTGAAAGAGTCTCGGCCACATCAAGGTCGCGAAGGATAGCCCTTCCCACAGCCTCTCCTGCTGGAGTGGCAGCGACCACTCTTAGGCGTACTACTGGCCGAACTAGTCCAATATCTGCATGAGCACATGAGTTTTGATTAGTCCTGATAGAAGAAAGCACAAGAAAATTATAAAGAGAAATGATAAACAGAGATATGGTCAAAGAATTTACCGATGACACCCCACTACTCGCCAGCCGGCAGTACCAAATTCGGGTCACCCCGAAAATCCATACCAGCATATGGATACTTGGAAAAAACCATCTCCTGGTGGTTGAACCACTCGAAGAAAGTATCAGCAAAGGAAACCTAGGACTGACCAGCATGTCTGGCCATAAGGTCGACCCATTTCTGCATCCGTGGCTCAGTCGGTGGACGTAAACCAAGTGAAACATAGTGTAGCTGCATCAGCGGGATCTTTTCCAAGGCGAAAGCTATCAAGATAGAACCATACCCAAAGTTCTTCAACCTTCCGTTTTTCACCTTGTTCAGTTGTTCTTTCATCACAGAGAGTACTGCATCACACCAGTTGAACACCTTTGGTTCAAGGCATTCCAAGGCGTACTGCATATAAGACCTATTGGCCACATGAAGAGCCGCACTACCAGCCAGTCTAGCAAAAGTGAACAGAATGGTCCTCAAGGACCTATCAGTGACATCTCGGATATTGATCTTGCCATCCTTACTCGGCTGAGATGCCTCTGTGCAATACCTGTGAATGTAATCTCTCACGGATTCACCCCCACGGGCTGAACCTGATAATGAGATAGGGGCACCCCGCCTCGATAAGCCAGTCAAAAAATAGATGTCCACGATAGTCAAGTGGATGGACTTGTCCCTAATCTAGAATACCTAGGTGGTAGGATCCCATGCATCAAGGAAATATTGCAACAAGTTGATTTGTTGCCTCATGCTAGAGATGCGAAAAAACTTGAACAGGCCACAGTTCCGCAGTGCATTTACCGTAACCGGATCATGTAAAGCAAGCATGTCCTCTTCTTCATGCTCATGTTCTCACCATGTAACAGGCATTTTGCTCCAATGAATCTCTGAAACAAACAAGAGAAGAGTCAGGATCCTGATTTGGTGAAAAGCAAGTAAAAATTTCCATGAAAACTGTGCATAAACTTCCCTCTTTGCGCCCATCGCACCCCCCAGCAGTGTTCTGCGTGGGATGCATGTTGATTGGCCAATGGCCAAGCCAGTATGCATCGCACCTTTCGATATAGAAGAGGTGCGATGGAGCCAGGGCGAGTTTTTCAAACCCCAAAGGCTTAGAAAAACGACAAAACATGCTCAGAATTCAAAAAGAAAAGGATGAAATTGAAGAGCTCAGGTTTAGCTCCTACCTGGTCCAGACGGTGCCGAGAATCATCCATAGAATCTCCCGGAATTAGCTAGTGAAAATCAAAGGGAAAAGCACCTCCAAAGCTTCAACAAACCAAAGTTCAAATGAAATGGTAAAATGAGAGGTGAAAAACCACTTTTAAATTACTTTTCACGTGATTCAAGTGAAATATTAGTGTTTTGACTCATTTTTCAAGCATATATTGTTCGTTTTTAACTAGTTTGATGAAGCAATTGAAGAGGCAGTACAACCTTTGAAGGAACAAAGTTGTCAATGGTAAAATCAAAGTAATAAATGACCATTATATCGAGCAGTTTTAACGCGAAATTCAAGCTCATTGAAAAATAAACATAAGCAATGAGAAAATGTTTCCCCAGAGTTTAAGCTCATTAAAAAATGAAGCAATTTCCTGTAAATAACCATTGTGAATGCATTATTATCAGCCTTTGAAGACTTGGTCGTGTTCTCAAGATCACCTTCATTCTATATTGGCCGATCATTCACCTCCATTTGATTATTTCCCCTTTTCAGGAACAGCAGAGAAGAGTGATCCTGTTAGCCATCCTTGTGACACTGTCATGATTGGAAAATTCCAAACCTTACCTGGAATTCGCTGCTACCCAAATTTATCACTCGTTCCTTGAAAAACAAGTCTCCTTTAAGCTCTTTTCAACTGACTCATAAAATATGAAAATATTGTCGAGTAATTGGCCTCTTCGGCTCGTTAAAGTGACCGGAAGTGCTATCCCTCCTTTAGATTTTAATCTTTTTGGACTTGAGGGATTATTACACAAAAATATCGAGCGCTTGTTTTGTTTGGCTCGTTAAAATTATCGAAAATTCATCCCTTCTGTATTGTTTTATACTTTTTCGAACTCAAGGGATTATATGACGAAAAATGATTATTGGAGTTTTCTTCTCGTCCCTTTTCAAACTCTCTAAAATTGTAAAGGACTAAGTTATCTTTGTCTTTAAACTCGTTAAAACCGAATAGCGACAAACTTGTCCATACAGACAAGAATGAGTTTCACTATAGCTAGGCTCGTTAAAACATAGCGATGGGTTTGCCCGAAGGGAAAATTATAGAACAAGCATATGTTATCCTCCTCAAGCTTGACAAAAATAATGAGGTACTAGTCAGCAATGACTGGGGAAAAATTGGGAAGAAAACTTGAAGAAACTTTATTGGTAGCAAGTCACTCTTAAACATGACACTTTCACTCCACATCCGAGTCAGGTTGGGTTGTTCCGTTCACTGGTCATATCACCGTTGGTCCATCACACCATCCATATTTGGGGTTAACGTTACAAATCCATCATGTTAGTGTCATCGATATGTTCAAGAGAAGTCGCTCAGAGAATTCACCTGTGTCTCATCCACTACAATACATTCACGCTCCATTCTTTCATGATTGCCACCCTGAACCTTATGTCATTAGACTATTTTCACCTCCATCTGAAATCATTTTCTCCGTTCTGTGTCATTGATGTGGGATTCACTAAGGCCCTCCTATGACAGATCGCTTCTTGTCGACATCAGCTCATTATCCAAAAGTCGATCTATGAACAACCCTTTCAGTACTTTGAAGCTTGCATTCCTCAATGGAAAGTTTCTCACTTCCGGCGATAGGTTTAAATCAATGGCCTTCGACTGAAAGATTTTGCATGGTGTTCGATGCCAAGTCCCTTATTCACACCATGTGAATTGTACGGTAGTACCTTGAGGGTCATCATCATTATCGGTGATTCCTCTCGTGCTTGTTAACAGCTTACATCATTGGCTGGTAATCAAGCGATGTCTTTCCATGTTCGACTCCAAAACATCTCTCACATGGATCGACTTGTACTTTGAGTGAAGATCGAACGAGATTAAAGACCCCGGATCCAGTTTCATCCATCCAGGCTGTGATATATATTCAGGAAAATAAAGACAACAAATGTACATCATTGCTGCACAGATAATCATCCAATCCAAGGGATGATGGCTCTACCAGAATCATCAGTCTGCACATAGACGATTGTGTGTCTTATATACATGAAAATGAATTTATAAAGTTGAGCATGGGAATGCCCACCTCAGCTAGATCATGAAAATATTATGAAGATAATGTATTGTATTGTATCTTATTACAGGTTGCCTTCCAGCTTGAAAAAACTTTGGATCCTCATGATAAAGCATTTCACCCGACATCAAAAGATTAACGACCTCATGCTTTAGGGGGCAACTGTTATAGACATTTTTGGGCACTACAACCCCAATCATAAATGTCCATAAACCAAGGGCTCCTAAGTCCCTAAAAGTGTTGTTCCAACCCCTAAAAGAACAAGGTCAACTGATTACAACATCTCCTAGAAGTTCTCCATGAAAAACTACTCAGAACTGGTCAAAATTGGACCATCTCACCTGCTCCATGGTTAAAGTACGTTGCATCCCACCTATATGCACACGGGAGGTGCAATGCATACTAAAAAGCCCTTTTATGGGGTGTGATGGGCAAGAGTGGACAAATGGGAGGGTCAATTTGCGAGGTGGAAGATCATGGAATCTTCCAGAAACTTCTCCTGTGACACTTGCTTCTCTGCATTCGCCCAGGGATGAGTAAGAGATCATCAATCTCTAAGTGGAATCAAGAACTATCAGAGAGAGGACACTAATCAAATCTCAAAAGCTGACTCACCCCCCTTGCAAACATCTATATATGGATCCCTCATCCCAGAGATCCAGAGGCTGGAATTTTGTATCTTGTAAGGAAGTGCTGCTAGTTTCTTAGTGTAACATCATAATGTTGGGTGATCTAAGCTTTTCATGAGGTGAAGAAGGGCTCTCTTTCTAGGAGGATGACGCTGGGTCAGAACAATTGGTTGTAATCCTCTTTGCTTTACTTGATTATTAATAAAGCTATTCAAGTTTTCCTCCACATTCTTGTATGATTGATGATATATGCATTTTTGTGGTCAATATATATCTGGTCCTATATTGTTTATGATAGTAGATCTCTGCTCTTGGATAGTGTTATGCTGTTTTGATTCTACAAGTGCTCCTTGAAGATGGGTAGACGAGGAAGCGAGTGGCAAAGATCTATCATAAGGGAGAGGAATCAAGCAAGGAACCAAGCACAAGACAGAGGTTGGTCTCCTTCTTTCCCCTCTTATATACTTCTCATAAAGGAAAATGAAAGTGGTTTTAGTTTGTTTTTTTGTAAGGTAGCTACCAGCCTTAGTGGGACTAGCAGCTCTACATAGACACTAGATTTCCCGATAACATGATGCCCTCATGAAGCATTGGATTCCAAGACTCTAGAAGAAATGTTCACTAGTAAGAACCCTCATGTGTCTCATTTTAGAATTTTTTTAAGTCCTGTATATTTTGATGTGGCGAAAGAGAAAATAAGCAAACCATGTGCATCTCATAAGAAGGATATCTTTGTGGGCTATAGTGAAACTTCTAAGGGCTATAGAGTCTATGTGGTTGGTCAAAGGCATGGTAAATTTTAGGGGCGAATTTTAGCCCAAGGGCGAAATTTAAGGGGTTTTTCATTTTAGATGGGTGAAATTTTTATAAAACACCCATTTCATATATTTAGCCCAACTTTTATTTAAAAATAATTATTTTTTTCATTTTAGCCCAAAAAAAGTGGTGGATAAACTATGAAAAGACTCATTTGACCCGATTCACCTTGTTAGGGAGGTTATATTCCATTACAATCGCCTGATTTTCTTCTTTGCAATGTTAAATTCATTTGCAATTTCCCATTTTCTGGTTTGGGAGGTGGTTTGGGAGGTTGTATTAGGTCCCAATAAATAAAAATATAAATAAAGTTGAGGTATGGTAAATAAATAAAACCTCTATACTTACTCCAAGCGTATGATAAATAAATAAAAATATAAATAAACTAGAGATATGGTAAATAAATAAAACCTCTTTTTATATTTAGTCCATAACCCTCTTTCTATTGAAGAAGGCTCAAAAAAGAGGTTTTATTTAAGTGAATCCTATGAGCCAAATACCATATTTATAAAATATGTATGGTAAATTAACGAAAATATAAATAAAGAAGAGGCATGGTAAATAAATAAAATATTTTTTTATATATACTCCATAAGTCACCTTATATTTACGAACACGCGAGGGTGTAAATAAATAAAAATATAAATAAAGTGGAGGTATGGTAAATAAATAAAACCTCTTTTTATACTTACTCGGAAGGTATGTTAAATAAATAAAAATATAAATAAACTAGGTTTTATTTAAGTGAATTCTATGTGCCAAATACCATATTTATAAAAGAGGTATGGAAATTAATAAAAATATAAATAGACGAGAGGTATGTAAATAAATGAAACGTTTTTTTATATTTACTCCATAAGTCACCTCATATTTACAAACACTCAAAAAATGAATTATATTTAGGTGAAGCCTATGGGCCAAATACCATGGGCCAAATTATTATTAATACCATGCAAAAAAATTATTAACCTTAATATTAGTATTAATAAAAATAAATATGGCACATTGTATTGACCCATGGTATTCACGTGGAATGTAGCCTATTTAAAGGGGGGAATTAAATCAACGTAGATCCATCTTTAGTGAACAAATATTTGATCCCTTTTGGGGCTTGGTAGATCAAGAGTAAAAATGGATCTTGTAATTTAATGTCACTTCAACTTTTTAACTTGGTTAAGATAAAAAAAAAAAAAAAAAATCAATTATTAATTTTATTAATTTTTATAAATTACTAATAGTAGTTTTTAAGCTCCAGGATTATGATAACTGGTGCTATTGACCCATGGTAATACCATGGTATTCATGTGAGCATAGACTATTTAAAGGGGAAATTCTATTAGCTTAGATCCATCTTAATTCTGTGTCTACCAAGTGCTGAGAGGGATAAATATATTTCATCCCTCTAAGAGTGGTAGATGTGGAGTTAAGATGGATATAGGTTGGTTTTTATGATAATAAAGATATTAAATAGACTTCGGAAATTATATTGTAAAAAACATCTTAAGGTGAATGGCTAAATCTACATTTAGTCGCTTCCCAAAATTTAGTAAAAAGTACCAATATCTCCATTAATATTGGTTTTTCTGATTTAACAAAAAAAAATAAAAACAGTGAAATCATATCACTCTTTCGGCATCAGCCTCACAGAAGAGAGATAGTTGCTACCTAGATTTCCCACCATTTTTCAAACGTTCTCAATATGATATCTTCATGAAAAAATTAAGGTATTGATGTTGGATTAGTTGTTTGAAAAATATGTTGTTTTGTACAACCTTTCATCTTCTCTGTTATTCTTATTTTTTCCTAATGATCTATAGGGGTTGGGTCACTGCACCATATTATCCTAAAAGGTGGATATTGTGCACCAAAAAGGACATTAATCCACATGTTACAATGCTGTTAAAAAATGCAAGACGTATGAAGGTAGCGAATTATGATAATAAGCAATTTAGATTGGGGGAGACATAATTAAATTTTATTATTTAATTGAATATTTCCAATTTAAATAATAATAAATCTACATTTATATATTTATATATTGATTGGAAGGCTTCTCAAAATGGTGACTTCTTTCCATTAGATCCCCTTCAAGCCTTTTGGATACCTACTACTTTCATATATTATATAGTTGGGGCTTGCCACTTGTTGGCATATTGGGGTAAACAAACTAGATGTGTTTTTTTTATCTCACAGTTGGAGTCTATGGAGTAAGAAAGAAATTTGATATTTTGAAAAAAGTGGTAGAGAAAAGATTAATCTCTCCTACCTTGACAGAACTAGTGGTCAAGATCAAAACCTATAAGAAATTTGTTATGGAATATTATCAAAACTAATAGAAGGATATGAAAAAGTGTACAGTAAGAACCTTGACAAACATGACCACTGAAAACATTGTTTGTAGGAAGAGAAAATTACATTTCTTTTTTCCAAACATGTATGTTAGTATATTACAATTTAATGAATATGTTTTCCTATTATCATATATGGTTTCATACTTTAACAAACATTCGCAAAGACTTCGCAATGTTTTATTATTCAATGAAATATTTGCCAAGATCTTACAAGATTTTATAATTCAGTGAAATATTCGCCGTGACTTTACAAGATAATATAATCTAGTGAGAGATTCACCATAAAAATTATATATACATATTATATTATTGATAAAAGTGCCTCCCATTTTTCCAATGTATCATGGGGGTTCGCCCATTTATTATACATATAAATTTAGGGTGGTTCTTAAAATTTTGCCTAGTCAAAGGGAAGTTGAAATAAGTCATGATGTCACCTTTGATGAAGATATGGCTGTTAGCAAGGTTGACAATCTTCCTATCATTAGGAAAGATAAAGAAGTTGACACCAGGAAGCTGGATGAGAAGGAAGATGAGACGATGCCTGATGTGGAATAACCTATGGATCCCATTGATCCCCTTCCACAAGAGCCTTCCTCTTCTAGGAACAGGCCCTCATGGCTTAGGGCAACCCTTGATGATGCTGAGGGACATATTGCACACAAAGGGACTTTTCGTGAATGTAAGAGGCCAACCAGGTATCAGGGATACTTGACTATTATAAGAATCATCATTGAAAATGAGCCTTCATCGTTCGAAGAAGCCGTGAAGCATCAAGTATGGAAGGATGCTATGAATAAGGAATACGACTACATCATGAAGAATGATGTATGGGATTTGGTCCCCAAACCCCAGGATGAAACAGTTGTCACCTCGAAGTGACTTTACAAAATCAAGTATGGAGCTGACAAGAGTGTTGAAAAGTATAAGGCTCACTTTGTTGCTTGAGGCTTCTCTCAAAAGGAAGGTGTAAATTATGACGATATATTTTCACCAATTTCCCAATACACCACCATCTACTCGATCATATCCCTTGCCACTTAGCAAGGATGGAACGTACATCAGATGGATGTCAAGACTACATTCTTGCATGGTTCAATTAAAGAGGAAGTCTACATGGAACAACCTAAGGGGTTTGAGATTCATGATCAGGAATCTCATGTATGCAGGTTGAGGAAAGCCCTCTATGGGTTGAAGCAAGTACCCTAAGATTGGTATGAGAGGACAGATGGCTACTTGATGAAGTTGGGATTCACTAAGATTGAAGCTGATCCAAACCTTTACTTTAAGGTTGAAGATGATAAGCCTCTCATACTGGTGATGTATGTTGAATACCTCTTTCTAATAGGTGTAGACCCTCTCATTCACAAATGTAAGAGGAAGTTGGATTTTGAATTTGAGATGAAGGACCTAGGACTGACGCACTATTTCCTAGGGCTTGAGGTTTGGCAAAAGCCAGGAGAAATTTTCCTATCTCAAGGAAAATACGTGGTGAAGATATTGGAGAGATTTGGTATGGTGGACTGCAAGCCCGTGACTACCCTGATGGAGCTTAACTTCAAGAAGTTATGTGGTAGTGCTACTAGAGCTATATTGGGTAATGCCTCTGAGTATTGTCAACTCATAGGAGCATTGATGTTCTTGGTGAACTCCTGTCCAGATATATGTTTTGCAGTCAACACGTTCAACTAATATATGGTTGAGCCTCATCACTCACATTGGATTGGTGCCAAGAATCTTCTGAGATATCTTCAGGGCACAATCACTCATGGGTTGAGATACACTGCTGGATATTTGAGGCTACATGGATATTCCGATGATGATTGGGCAGGCAGTGTGATGGACCGCAAGAGAACTTTTGGGTGTTGTTTCTCTTTGGGATGTGCCTCGATATCTTGGATGAGCAAGAAGCAGAAGTCATTATCTTTGAGCACTGCTGGCGTAGAGTATATTGCCACAAGTATGGCCTCCTATGAGGATATCTGGCTAAGGAAGCTCTTCAGTGAATTGTTTGGACATACATTGGATACTACCATGATCCTATACAACAACCATACTGGGAATCATTTATCCGAGAATCCCGTATTTCATTATCGTTCTAAGCACATCGATATCTGGTGCCACTTTATTTGGGATATGGTATAATGAGGAGCTATAAGGCTCCATCATATTGGAACAGATGAGCAGGTCGTTGACATTCTGACGAAGCCTCTAGGAAAGGTCAAATTCTTGACTTTCCGAGAATGACTAGGAGTCATTGAGAGACACTCTTATGAGGGACGTGTATGATTCATACATTAAGCTCTGGGAGCTCTGGGGGGCTTGGGGTACTTCTTGGAGTGATGAGCGACCATAGGGTGACTCACCCTCCCCTAGTGGTGTGCTATGTACAAGGCTAATGACCCAACCTTCCGTTGTGATACTCCATAGCGACATGTAGGCAGGATGAGTGGTTCATCCTTCTCCTACTGAGACATCCTACCCATCTAGTCTAGGACTCATGGAAAGTTCCTCTCATCTGGCCAATGAGTAGGGAAATGAGGATAAGGCCCATAGTAGTACCAATGGACACATCATGTATCTACCGTACTCCCTATGCTAGGATGACATTAATCTGCGATGAATTGGAACTGACTTCAACGTAGTAAGAGTAGTATGAAACACTCTCTTTTGGAATTGATTTTAGATCAGTAAGAGTGGTATGACACACTCTCTTCATTGGGACTGACTTTGAGTTAGTAAGAGTGGTATTGGACACTCTCTTTTATCTGGGACTGACTTTGGGTCAGTAGAGGATGGTATGATACATCTCGATCATTTTTTCTTCTTCATAGCTCAGCAGAGAAGAGCAGAGCTGAGGAGTGCAAGGTAGCACATTTGATGGTAGAGATAGTACTGACAGATAGATGGATTAGTGGATGGAGTTCTCCCCAGTTGAGAGGGAGTGTTAAAATTCGAAACCAGGGCCAAAATCCATGTGGGTCATCTTATTTATGGCAGCGGATATTTTTCTTGGATTCCTCTCATCGAGAGGTGTAGGATTCATTTAACGATCATCTGAGTGTGACATGTATTCATGGAGATATGAATTTATTTGTATTTCTTGACAATTTGCCAAGGTCAGCCAAATTAAAATAGTGTTGCAAACCCCCAGCTAAACCTCAAAATGGCATATAAGTAGAGGAGACCTTGAGGCATTATCACAACCATCTCATCCACACATCTCTTCTCTCTCCTTGTCTCTTGGGTATACGAAGGAGAAATAAGACTCTCTCTCATGTGGGAAAACAGGAAGCAGTTAGGGCAACACTGTAGGAGGATGCAGGAAGGTGCAACAACCTCGTTTGGGTGATAAAGGACTTCTTTGACCAACGTATAGGCTCCATTGGCTGCGGTTTTCTATGGGCAGCCTCTCCTAGGCTAGTCACATTGCTAGACAACCTGCGTTGACTTGTTGGAGGACACATTTGGGACAGCGTTGACTGATTAGGGTTGGCTGCAGTATGCTGTTGCATTCACTGTTGTTTTCACCATCTTACATTGACTGTTTTTGGCTGCTATTACTGTTGTTGGAGACCGAGTTCTCCTAGGTTATCTTGTGGACATTTGGGAGATGATTGATCACCACTTCTATTATTGTTCAAGGGTTTCATTACTGTTGTTGTAAATCATAGATTTGTGATATTGTACTCTCTCCCTCCCTCCCTCTCTTCTGAATTATTGAAGAATATAGAGGAATTGATCAAAGGATTTCCCTACATTTGTGTTTGTCCCTGGCCAGTGCCACATCTTGTGTCTCTTGTCTTGTCTTATTTTATGTTGTTTACATTTATGTTCTATTTGAATTTTACTATCATGTTGATGTGATTGCATACTGGAAATGGATATTGGGCTAATAAAAACAATTGAGTTAAATTTCTCTTAAGCATAGAATATACCATAATTTAACAAATATTAACTGAAACAATGAAGAAAAATTAAATTAGCACTAAAATGAGCCAAAATAAGAAATGATGAAAACTATATTGAAGCCATAGGAACATCTGTATACGACTACTATATTTTTCAAAAATTGACAATTCTATGTAATCTACACCAAACCCACATGCATTATAGTTACTGAACAATAGTGAAATGTTTTTGGCTCAGTCGAAGCTATAATAGATAAACTCAATATGTAATTGTGGTTTTGTAGATAGTAAACATAATAGGAAAGAAAAATATTGATTCATCACTAAATAATCTAAGCGATATTAATACTACTAAACACACTCTTAGGACATTCCATATTTTTCACAAATGAGTACTGATAAATCACCAACAAGTGTGACCAAAATTAATGTGGTAAATTTACTTAAATACAAGTTCTAAAGAAATAATAATATAGATTACAGTTGTTCCATGGGTTATACCCCCAAAAAATAAAAAATAATAAACCCCTATACCGTTGGGTTGTCCAATTCATGTAAAATTATTACAAATTGAACCAGACAGAACCAACTGAAATTAAGTTTAGAAGTACATCACATAAACCCAATTCAGTTATGTTAACATTTGAAATATTAAGATAGATGCACCATGTAAGAAATTAATAAGAAGAACTATTTCACTATTGGAACCAAAGAGAACCAGAAAAGTTCATCGACCTGGAAAAACATGTGAAGGTAGAATTTATTCCCCATCCTAGGATGAAAACTGAAGGTCATCAAATTTGATTGCACCATGATGGAAACCAGAAAGTTTGTATCTATTAATATTACATTAAGGAAACAATTAAAGGAAATATTGATTAAGTGTAAGGGAGACAACATATGTTTAAAATGGAAAATGTGTTTCCTTTACATGGGATGAGGTTGGCCTCATTTGATTCAATAACCTGTAGTGCTAGCAAAAAAATAAAAATAAATTCAAACATGTTAAACTTCAACGAATTACACATTTGATGAAAACCCTTGTAAAATAGAAAGAGATAGTAATAGGAAATTGTGACAGTTGAGAATAATTATCCACACCTTCCCCATTTTTCACATGGAGCGCAAGATACTTAATTCCTACTCCAAAATTGTAATTTTTTGGAAAACCCCCAAATAGAAGTAAGTTACAGCTTTCTAAACCAACGAATTTGAAACCTGATGCAATGAGATTCTATAGAATAAAATAAATTACCTTGAGATACAATCATACGAGTGAAATATCAAAATTGCATGAGTGCCTAAACGGTGTAACGTCCATGGTGAAAATTTCATGTAATAAAAGTTAATAAAGGAAAAATAATAACCACGGTTGATGGGACACGTATTCCAAGCTAAATGTTGGGATAAACCATCCTAGTGTGGGTGTTCATTGGTTTATTATGGCTAAGGAAATTAGCAAAGGAAATGGCTAAGGATTTGGAAAGGAAAAATGGCATTTTTGGCACATTTATTTATGAAAATAATGGAAATTAGGAGAAAAGGAAGGTGAAAGGTCACAGGTTGCATGTGAGGAGAAAATGAATAAAATAGAGGCCTAATTGATAAAAAAGGCTTTTGTGGATAATTTTGTAACCTTTTATTAGTTTAGTTTTGGAGCCATCTCATTATTCTCTTTCTCTGTCTCTCTCTCTCACTCTCTCTCTCTTAGACACTTAGAGTTTCCTTGCAACACTTCGAAATTGGACCAGGAAAGACAAAGGAGGAAAGAGGAAGGAAGGAGCAAGCAAGGAAGGCTAGGATCAAGTAGCTACAACATTATTTTGATGAGGGTGAGGTGGTTTAGCCTTGGGATGCCCTGGTTGGTTCTTTTGGTTTGAGTCCCATATTAATGCTTGGAATATGGCATCAGGTTTAATGGCTGAAGAGAGATTTGAATCAACCATTCTATGGTCGGGTGGAACCTAGTAGTCCCATCCCATGTTGGATTTTTCATTCATTAATAAAAGGTTCTCTCCTTGATATCTTATGTATAAATGTATTGGTTTATATGTGGATTTTATGGCTGATGTATCATTCATATTTCTATTCTTATTATGTTGGTTATAAGAATGTATTATGATAGTGATGATGTATGGATTTCTTCATTTTTTGATTTGTAAATGAATGAAAAATGTATTTATGACCTAATATATGATAATGGTACTAATTATATAATAGAACAATTCTTCTTGGTGATTCTTAGATAAGTATGAAGCCCCTATGCTTAAATTTGTTGTTTACACCTGTAGCTTACATATTTTTGACATGTTTGATGAAATTCATGTTAGGGTTAGTAGGTATCCAATCAAGGGCTCGTTCAATTAATTGAAATTGTATCATCATTCCATTTTTATACTTTTGTTCTGAAGGTGTCATTTAGTTCTCAGCAGTGACATGGGCTATGATCCTGAAAAATGACTCAAATCCTGGGGATGCTGACACAACACTGAGAAAAATAGTCCCTAAGCATTAGCATACCATGCTATGGGAGTGTCCATAGCCTTCTGGATTCATCCATGCCCATATCATGGGAGCGTTCAGTGGTTAATTGGTCAAAAAACTAAGTGGGACCCAGGGAGTGGTTACATGAGAGGTGGGGATGGTTCCTGGGATTCCTGCTTCCGATGTGGAAGGTATTTATCGAGTGTTTCCATCTATTCCACTACCTTAAGGTGACCTAGGAGGTTGAATCAAGTGGTTTTAGCGTCTCGACACATGTTTACCCTAGTTGTCCAGTTACTTAGGTAGATGTGGGAGGAGGTCTTTATAGAGTTGTATCAGAGCATGGTTCAACCCTCAGGCTGGATGGGTAGTGTGTGTTGATCATGTATTCATGTCAGTTGCACATGTGTTAATCATCCTTGTGGTATATGTGCTTGTTGTATATGCATGGTGTCGGTCATCATTGTAGTGATGTTGCCATGTGAAAGAGGATGTTGTTGTTGTGAAGTGTGTCATCATGAGTGTATGGTTGGTTACATATTGTTATGCTTGTGGATTTTCAGTGTACATTGGTATGGTGTTGTTGTCATGTATGAGGTCATGGTATGTGTAGTTGATATGGTCATGCATTGATGACTGGACTCTATCTAGAATGATATTTATATGCTTATGTGCTTATGTGTTATATGTATATATGTTGTCATTATTATGTTTATACATGTATTACGCTGATTGGTTGATCTTGCAAATGAGACATTGTCCCCAAATTTTGCTAAGGTAGGTTGGTTTATTATGATTTGGTTTATCTAACATAGAATGCATTGCGGGAAAGAGATCAGAATGGCTAGCAAGATGGTAGACTGCCAAGACCCTCCCTATGAATCAGATGAGAAACGTGGTGTTGGAAACTCTTCTGACTTAGAAGACACATTGAGATGCTTGAAGGAAGAAATAAGGAGTTATAAGGCATACAATGACAAAATCATGTAGTCAAAAGAGAAACAAGTAGAGGTTAATGCAATACCTCTTCAGAGATTGTTAGAATTTTAGTGACAGGGGCCACTTCATATTAGCCATAAGTAAGAGGACATAAAAATGGCTAGCAAGATGGTAGACTTCCAAGACCCTCCCTATGAATTAAATGAGAAATGTGGTGTTGGAAACTCTTCTAACTTAGAAGACACATTAAGATGCTTGAAGGAATAAATAAGGAGTTGTAAGGCATACAATGACAAAATCATGTTGTCAAAAGAGAAACAAGTAGAGGTTAATGCAATACCTCTTCAGAGATTGTCAGAATTTCAGCGACAGGGGCCACTTCATATTAGCCATGGGTAGGAGAACATAACTAATGGGGCATATGGTGGTAGATCTCATGGCAGTCACAGGTTACATAGAGATGACATAGTTAGAGATGGAAGATTGTTGGATACTCTGGATAGGTGAGGTGATGGATACATGTATTATTCTAGTTTTGATTCTCATAGGCATCATGATCATCATCGTTATCATCATTACAAGAGGAGTGATAGGGGATACTTTCCATATGAGTTTAAAAAAGTAGACGCGCCTACATTTGATGGAGACTTGAAGAAACCAGAAGATGTAGAGGCTTAGATACTTGGGATGAACAAGTTATTTTAGTTGCATGAGTACACAAAAAAATAACGCCAGAATTGATATCTTCATCCTAAAAGGTAAAGCAGGTATCTAGTGGGAAGATGTTAAGTGGGTCAGAGACACCATGACAAAGGAGTTGAGTTGGCATGAGTTCAAGAGGCTTTTCAAGAAGAAGTACTTGTCAAAAAGATACTACAACAGTAAAGCCACAGACTTCTATGAGCTAAACATGGGATCGATGACAGATGAGGAGTACACGACTAAGTTCCTAGAGCTATTGAGGTATGTACAGTATCTTAAAGATGAGAAGGCTAAAGTTCAATGATTTGTCAATGTTTTTCCATTAGCATTTAGAGATCTAATTGAGTATGATGAGCCTTGGTCACTTGAGGAAGTTTTTGGGAAATTGAAGCATTACTATGAACAATCAAAGTGTAACAATGAATCTCAGTAAGGATGGAAAGGGAAGGATAATGATAAAGGTAAGGGTAAATGGAAACCGAAAATAACAAGGCCTTAGAATGCAGAAGAGAAAGAAAGTGTGGCACCACAAAAGAAATTCAATGCAGCTAGACACGGACATGGATCACAGAAGCAACATAGACATGTTGGTACTTGATGGTTGGAGTGTTGGATATGAGGTAAGGAACAACATAAGAGAGAATGTCAATAGAATTAGGGTCGATGGCCTCAGATACATAGCGCACAGGAGGCACAAACTATTGGGGATGTTGGTTAGAGTGCTCCTCGTATCTATACAACACTGGATAATAGACAAGAAAACCATCATACATCTATCATTGAGATGGGCAGTAAGATTTGTGATCAAGTTGTTTCTATTTTTATTGACCCTGGATCTAATTATAGTTATGTTAACCCTAACCTGGTGGATAAGTGTGGTTTGAATTATAGTTATGTTACATGTACAAAGAACAAAGTTCATCATTGGCTAAGATCTTGTGCATTTGATTTGAATGGTATGCCTACCAATACAGCAAAAAGGGTTATTGGTGTGGGTCAAAAAATCTCACCATAAGCTCATTGGTGATGATCAAAATCGCTTTCGTCACCAAAAAATGAATATCACTGTTGAGTCCCAATTTTGTTCATTTTTTATAATGTTTCTAAGGCCTTGCTTCCCCCTTCTGAACACTTTTTCACTCGTCATAACTCTCTTTTTTCCATATTATATGTGTTTCGACGAAAAGGGTGTTATGAGTTTTAAGGTATGTAAATCATTTTAGAAATTATCATTTCACTTTATTCTTGAGTATTTTTGAAGCAGAATGTTACCTAATCAAATTATCTACAATTTCAAGAGTTCTGACCGAATCTTATGTAGAACATCTATCTTTTGAAGCAGACATCCCCTGATTTCCGAGAGATATAACGTGATTTCCTATAGGATCACTGATTTCCTATAGATACGATGATTTCCTATAACCTCTCTGATTTCCAGTAGCAATATTGATGGTTGAGTATGTTTTGGTGAGCCTCGAGGAGAACGAAAACATGGGTTATGTTAAGAAATTCGCTTACATGGATGTTTTCCTATTGGCTGCCTCAAAACTGCCACTGAAACCACCTAGACCTTTAGATCTCTCATAGATGGCCGTATTGGGAAATAGCTCTAGCAACTCAACGAGATCAATTTGATCCATGCCTTCAGTCATGAATCAAACTCACCATGTCTAGTTTCATTGCCTTTTCCAGTTATTATTAGAAAACATGCCTTCAGTCATGAATCAAACTCACCATGTCTAGTTTCATTGCCTTTTCCAGTTATTATTAGAAAACAGTTGCAGTACGTTAGTTTTCCTAATTTGGGCAAGTTAATGTCTCTGCACTTATATAAATACTTTTATGTTTCATTTTCAATCGGAGAGGATATACCAAACTTTTGTACTACTATAATATTTGTATAGATTAATATAAAATTCCATGTCATGCTGATATTGTTGTATAAACTCCTTTAGCACTTAAAGGGGTTGTGAGTAAGGGAGGGCCCCCTTTACTCACAACTCTCATAGTTGCACCTTTTTTTCTTTTAATTATTTTCATGAATTTACAGAATTATTACACAACTTTTGTTCCTCTTTTCTAATTTGTAGTAGCACATGTATGATTGTTAAATAGTGAAGCTTATTTGATGAATATGTTTGGAGTTATTTGATTGAGCTTTAATTTACATTGTGAATTGTTGAATGGATTTAATTTATGTTTGATTGATCCATTATCTTTTTTCTAATCAACATCAACAATTTTAGGTGTTGTAGAGGGATGATTAAACCCACTCCATAGTCTTTGCTCCTAAGTGTTAATGAGGAAAAGAGATATTTAAGTTGTGTGTATGTGGTTTTGTTTAGAAAAGCACTTAAAGTATTAGACTTCATATATTTTGTGCAACATCTCATAAGGTTACCTACCCTTGGTTGATGATTTATCTCTATCAAATTATAAGTCTATAATTTTTCCATTGTTGGCATTATGATTCTGGTTTGGCTCTATGGTACAGGTGTTGTACTTGATGGCAACTCAATCAAGTGGAAAAACTCTGTCCAGGCTCTCAAAATGAGGGAAAATAAGAGGTTCGCAGTTGCATCATTCAAAAGGTGCGTACCCGCAGGTTCGCTGTTCAGGAAGTGCGGACATACCCGCAGGTTATCTGTTCAAGAGGTGCGGTCCCCCAGTTCACTCACTCCAATATAGAGAAGCGCACTCACGTGGGGTTTCTTATGCTTGGCCCTTGGTATTTAGCCTGTCATTCATGATCCTATGGTTTTAGCCCGTGGTATAGGATCTAATTTATTGAACCCCGGTTTGGATCCCTTGTATTGGTTTTCGATGGTTTTGTCCCATGGTGTGAATAAGGGCTTGCCAATAAAAAGGAGAGGAGATCACTTGGCTAGACACTGGTGAAAATTGAATATCTTAAGATCTGAATTCTTTGGTAATTGGTTTAATGAGCTAGATCTAAATCAAGGTGAAATTTGTTAAGTGTAAGGCGGATTTGTGTAGGACGTGATATCTCGGGCGCATGATCAGATCTATGGATCTGACTGACTGTGGCACATTGGAGGACTATTAATTTGGCCCTAATGAGAGGTCTGCAGGTGATCTACAGTGCAGGTGCGGGGGTTCGCAGCACAACAGAAGGCATAGTGCGGGGATACGCAGCTCAGAAGAAGGCGTAGTGTGAGGTACGCTGCGCACAAGAAGACACAGTGCGGAGGTACGCAAGGGAGAAGAAAGAATAGTGTGGAGGTACGCTGTTAGGAAGACAGTATAGCTGCGGATCTGAGCAGAAGTACGCAGGGAAGCAGAAGGATAAGTGCAGAGGTACGCAGAGCACAAGAGGATAAGGTGCGGATCTACGCAGTCAAGGCATAGAAAAGCTGCGGATATCTGCAGGCTGTTATTGGTGAAGTTGCGGTCTCCTTTTAAAATAATTATTGACTGCATTTTATCTATTGCTGCAGAGTTCTGGGTTTAGTTTTCTGGTCTTACTTTTCTGTTTACAACATTCTGAGAAGTTGGGTGATTCATTGGTTGATTGTATAAGGAGATTGAGTGATTTTCATGTACTTGATGATTATTTGATCTTCTTGGATCCAGTCTGAAAATTAATGAAACGTGGCCCTTAAAGAAGTAAAAGAGCAAAGGGGGTTGTAGCTCCCTTCCAGGAGAGACTAGAAAACGAGAGAGAGTTGTAGCTCTCTGCAGGTTGCAACCTGTGTACTGGTAAAGGACTGCACCAGTACAAAATCCTTGTAAAAGAATTTTCTAATTGAAAGAAGATAGAGACATATTGCAGCAGGTGGTTTTCACCTTATATCTTGTGTTCTTTGGTGTGACTATCTGTTTTTATTGTTCTTGCTCATTATTAAATGGTATTGACATACAAGTTAATCATCAATATTTGAAGAATAATTTAAAGTATAAATCAGGATGGTATATTGAAAAGAATTTGATTATACTGATTCACCCCCCCTCTCAGTATTATTTCCAACAATTGGTATCAGAGCAGGTCCTTCTGAAGAAGCTTGATTGCTTGAAGGGAGATCTATCATCATGAGCAACTACAGAGGGAAGCATCAATCAAGCCACTGATTTTTGATGGGACAAAATTCGTATATTGGAAGGTAAGAGTTACTGCCTATCTTCAATCTCTGGGTACAGAAGTCTGGGACATCATAGAAATAGGGTATACTTTTCCATCATCTACTCCTACAGATCCAGCTGAGAAGAAGAAATATGAAACAAATGCAAAGGCGGTCAATACTCTTCTAGGATGTCTATCTGAATCAAAATTCGTGAAAGTTATGCAGTATAAATCCGCAAAAGAAATATGGGACAAGATTGTTCTGATCTATGAAGGAGATGATCAGGTAAAATGAGCAAAACTTCAAACCCTCAGAATTCAGTATGAGAATCTCAAAATGTACAATGATGAAAGTGTGGCTAACTATTTTCTGCGTGTAGATGAGATTGTTAATTGTATGAAAAATTTGGGTGAAGAAATAAAAGAGGCTGTTGTGGTTGAAAAAGTTCTAAGATCTTTGTCCCCTAGGTTTGAATCTAAATTTTCTACAATAGAAGAAAAGGAGAATCTACAAAACCTTAAAATGTCACAGCTGCACGGAATTCTAACTGCTTATGAAATGAGGAAAGGAGGTCCATCAGACAGGAGAGAAGTTGCCTTCACGGCTTCAGGAAAAGGAGAGTACTATGAGTCAGGACACGTGTCAGAAGAAGAAGAAGAATAAAATTTTGTCAAAAATCTTCAACGGGGTACTGGAAGATTCAGAGGAAAGTTACCTTTCAAATGTTTTTCCTGTGGAAGAGTAGGTCACTATGCTGCCAAATGTCCTCATAAGGATAAGATTGACAAAGGGAAGGAACCTGTTAGATGGAACAAGAAACATAATGCAAATAAGAAAAGCTATTACACTCATGAAGACAGTGATGGTCTATCAAATAGTGATGAAGATGAACGAGGTAATCACTATAAAATTTTAATGGCTTTTGAAGATGATGATTACATGGATGCTATAGATGTGGATAGCTTTTATGAAGAGATTTCTAGACTCAAGACATGTTTAGAAGAAAAGAATGTGATCATTGATACTCTGCAATTTCAACTTGATGAAAAAGAAAAATTTCTTGAAAAATTAGAATGTGAAATTGTTGGCCTTAGAAAAGAAATTGAGAAAACAAAGGATCTTATTCTTAAGTTTGTTAAAGGATCTGAAACTCTGGATGAGATTATCACTTTACAACGTTCTCCACTAATGAAGACAGGTCTGGGGTATAATGGAGAAACATCTCAAGCATCCACCTCAAAGAGTTATCTCGATGCAGCAAGGAGAAATGAGCAAAAGCCCAATGGAGATCACCAGGTAAAACAGGGACGAATTACATCAAGAATAAACAATGACCACTAGGTAAATCAGGGGCAATCCATCTTAAGGATGAACAAAAGCTATAACCAGCCACAGGTAAAATCTTCTCAATTTACCTCAAGAATGGATGACAATAGAAACTACAATCATTTGGCAGGAAGATTTGATAATCGCAGAAGTTTCTTCAATGGCCAATGTTTCTCTTGCCATAACTTTGGCCACAAAGAAGCTCAATGTGTTGCCTATAAAACAATCATGACTAGAGAAGCTCAAAGACAAAGAAATATGACTGGGATCACTTAAAGGACTTATAACAACTTTTTAGCCATTGAAAATGAAATTGAATGTTCTATTTGTAATAACTTTGGTCATGAAGATTCTGAATGCAGGAGAAGGTTTTGGCAGACAAAGGAACAAGCCTCAAGTACCAGAACATGGAGAATAAAGGAACCACAACCAAAAAGATGTGGGATAGCTTTTTATACAGAAGGACAGGAAAATCAATGGTACATCGACAACGAATGTTCGAAGCATATGACAGGTGATAAAGAAAAACTTGAATCATATACTGCTTTAGAAAAGGGAAAGAAAGTTTCTTTTGGAAAAGATACCCCTGTAGCCATAAAAGGAAAAGGCATTGCTCAGTTGAAAGAAAAGGTCAAAGCTGGAAATGTTTTGTATGTTGATGGCTTGAAGCATAATCTACTAAGTGTCAGTCAGATGTGCGATCAAGGAACAGAGGTAATATTTCGATCAAATGGATGTAGTGTTCATGATCTTGATACAGGAAAAACAGTGATCAAAGGTAGAAGAACTCCAAATAGTCTATACATATTTGAAGAAGGACAACAACAATGCTATTTGAGCAAAGATGATGAACATTGGTTATGACACCGGAGGTTGGGGCATATAAGCTTTTCACAAATAAGGAAAGCATGCAAATACCAGGTAGTTCGTGGTCTTCCAGATATCAAAATTCCAGACAACACTATATGAAAATCATGTCAGTTTGGTAAGCAAACCAGAACTAACTTCCTTGAGAAGGAAGGATCAGCCAGCAGGCCTCTTCAACTAGTCCATACAGATGTATGTGGTCCATTTAGGACAAGGTCACCTCGAGGAGAAGAATACTTTATATTATTCATTGACGACTTCTCCAAGATGGTTTGGTTGGGACTTATGAAACACAAGGACGAAGAATTCGAAAAATTCAAATCTTTCAAAGCCTTGGCTGAAAACGAATCAGATCACAAAATTAAGTGCCTCAGGTCCGACAGAGGTGGGGAGTTTACCTCAAATGAATTTTTCGATTTCTGTGAAGAACATGGAATAAGAAGGGAATTCTCTACAACTAGGACTCCTCAGCAGAATGGAGTGGTGGAAAGGATGAACAGAACGGTCCAACAAATGGCTCATGTTATGCTTGATGAGTCTGGGACTCCCGCAACCTTCTGGGGTGAAGCTGCTTTTGCTGCGGTTGTTATTCTCAACAAAACAAATGTCCGAGTGAACAACACTCAAACTCCTCATGAGCTCTGGTATGGTGAGACTCCTTCGGTAAAGCATTTCAAAATTTTTGGAAGCAAATGCTATATTAAGAATAATGATGAACAGCTTGGCAAACTTGAACCTAGAGCAGATGAAGGCATTCTCCTTGGTTATTCTCCCTACAGCAAAGCATATAAGTGTTACAATAAAATATTTGGAAGAATTGTTGACAGCATTGATGTAGTGGTTGATGAAAAAGGATATATTCCTAGGCAAGTAAATTATGAAAATATCGAAGAAGATGAAGACTACTCTCCAAATCAGATTGATGACGAAGAAGAACCTCAAGAGGCACCAGAGGAATAGATAAGGATAGAAGAGAAGACTCCATCCAGGTACTTTCAGAAGAATCATCCAGAATCTCAGATTTTGGGCCAGAAAGAGGCAGGTGTACAAACAAGAAGAACAATTGTAGAAGCCTCAAGCTATTTGGCATTACTCTCCTCCACTGAACCACAAAATGTAAGATAGGCATGAAAAGATGAATGTTGGGTCAAGGCAATGGATGAAGAACTTGAGCAAATCGAAAAGAAGAACACTTGGGAGTTGGTTCCTAGACCAAAAGATAAGAATGTCATAGGGACAAAATGGATCTTCAAAAATAAGTTGAATGAGAATGGGGAAGTAATTAGAAACAAGGCCAAACTTGTGTGTAAAGGGTATGCTCAACAAGAAGGAATAGACTTTGAAGAAACATTTTCTCCCGTTTCTAGACTTGAGGCCATCCGAATGTTCCTTGCTCTCTCAAGCTTTCAGAAGTTCAAAGTATTTCAAATGGACATAAAATCAACTTTTCTGAATGGAGACTTAGAAGAAGAAATGTACATTGAGCAACCAGATGGTTTCATCCTTGGGAATGATCCAAATCTTGTATGCAGACTAAAAAAGGCTCTCTATGGTCTTAAACAGGCTCCAAGGGCTTGGTACTACCATTTGGACAAATATCTTCATCAACAAGGTTTCTCAAAGGGATCAGCAGATAGCAATCTTTATATAAAAATTGAAAATGAGAAATTACTAATACTTGTTGTGTATGTAGATGATATTATCTTTGGCAGCAATTAAGAAGCTATGAGTCAAAGCTTTGCCTTGGTGATGCAGAAAGAATTCGAAATGTCTTTGCTTGGAGAACTGACATATTTTCTTGGATTTCAAATCCAACAAAATGAAGGCGGGATCTTCTTGTCTCAAACCAAGTATCTCAAGCAGATTTTGAAGAAATATGGCATGGAAGATGCAAAACCAGTATGTACCCCCATGGTCATAGGATGTAGCCTCAATGCAAATGATGAATCAGCAGCAGTGCATCAACCAACCTACAGATCTATGATTGGAAGTCTTCTTTATTTGACAGGTACCTGACCAGACATCATGCATGCAGTGGAAATAGTTGGAAGATTTCAGGCAAATCCAAAGGAAACTCATCTTCAGGCAGTGAAGAGAATTTTCAAGTACCTTCAAGGAACTCAAAACTATGGTTTATGGTATCCTAGAGATACAGATCTCACACTTCATGCTTATATAGATGCAGATTGGGCTGGAAGCGTGGATGACAGAAAGAGCACAAGTGGTGGTGCATTCTTTATGGGTTCCAGATTAGTATCTTGGTTCAGCAAGAAACAGAGTTCGATTGCTTTATCTATAGCTAAAGCGGAATATGTGGCTGCTGCATCTTGCTGCACTCAACTCCTTTGGATGATGCAGACCTTGCAGGATTTTCAGATCACTTGTACTCCACCTATCTCCATCTTATGTGATAATACAAGTGCAATCAGCATTTCAAAGAACCCAGTCATGCATTCAAATACCAAGAACATACCGATCAAGTATCACTTTCTTAGGGAACAAGTGCTTGAACAAAAGGTCAAGCTGGAGTATGTTCCTTCTAAGGAACAAGTTACTGATATACTCACCAAACCATTGCCCACGGAGACCTTTGAATACCTTAGGCAAAAGCTGGGGGTTGTTGATGCATCATCCTGTTGTTGTTGAATCTCATCTATTTCAGAGATTGTTGGTTGTATGCAAGTTTCATATGGGGTATACACGTACATTTGCTGGGTTGCAGATTGGTCGAAGATCGAATGGCACAGGTTCAGGGGGAGCATATAATGCATTGTTCGCATTATGGTAGAAGATCTTGGAGGAAGTACAGAAGGAGATCATGGATGCTGATCAGAATATTGCTGCAATATGTCTCTATCTCTTTCACGGTCATTTATGGTGTATGGTGGATTATGGTTCTTCTTGAAGTAATTTTTATTTTGCCGCTCTGATCTATAGTCAGGGGGAGCATGATCAGCAAAGCAAAGGCTTAAGCATGTTCTCAGGGGGAGCATAACCCTTTGCCCTTGATGTCAAAGGGGGAGAATGAGGTTAAGGATCTTGAGGTTGCCATCAAGTCCAAAGGGGGAGATTGTTGGCATTATGATTCTGGTTTGGCTCTATCGTACAGGTGTTGTACTTGATGGCAACTCACTCAAGTGGAAAAACTCTGTCCAGGCTCTCAAAATGAATGAAAATAAGAGGTTCACAGGTGCATCGTTCAAAAGGTGCATACCTGCAAGTTCGCTGTTCAGGAAGTGCGGACATACCCGCAGGTTATCTGTTCAAGAGGTGCGGTCCCCCAGTTCACTCACTCGAATACAGAGAAGCGCGCTCACGTGGGGTTTCTTATGCTTGGCCCTTGGTATTTAGCCCGTCATTCATGATCTTATGGTTTTAGCCCATGGTATAGGATCTAATTTATTGAACCCCGGTTTGGATCCCTTGTATTGGTTTTCGATGGTTTTGTCCCATGGTGTGAATAAGGGCTTGCCTATAAAAAGGAGAGGAGATCACTTGGCTAGACACTGGTGAAAATTGAATATCTTAAGATCTGAATTCTTTGGTAATCAGTTTAATGAGCTAGATCTAAATCAAGGTGAAATTTGTTAAGTGTAAGGCAAATTTGTTGATAGGACGTGATCTGTCGGGCGCATGATCAGATCTATGGATCTGACTGACTGTGGCACATTGGAGGACTATTAAATTGGCCCTAATCAGAGGTCCGCAGGCAATCTATAG
The DNA here is from genome assembly GCA_031772625.1 of Pinus tabuliformis. Classification (NCBI taxonomy): domain Eukaryota; kingdom Viridiplantae; phylum Streptophyta; class Pinopsida; order Pinales; family Pinaceae; genus Pinus; species Pinus tabuliformis. The sequence continues at coordinate 814,774,772 of CM062804.1, read as the reverse complement.
TGCATGTGCGGGTGTCCGTAGCACAGCAGAAGGCACAGTGCGGGGATATGCAGCTCAGAAGAAGGCGCAGTGCAAGGTACGCTGCGCACAAGAAGGCATAGTGCGGAGGTATGTAGGGGAGAAGAAAGAATAGTGCGGAGGTACGCTGTCAGGCAGACAATATAGCTGTGGATCTGAGAAGAAGTACACAGGGAAGCAGAAGGATAAGTGCAGAGGTACGCAGAGCACAAGAGGATAAGGTGCGGATCTAGGCAGTCAAGGCACAGAAAAGCTGCAGATATCCACAGGCTGTTATTGGTGAAGTTGTGGTCTCCTTTTGAAATAATTATTGACTGCATTTTATCTATTGCTGCAGAGTTCTGGGTTTAGTTTTCTGGTCTTACTTTTCTGTTTACAGCATTCTGAGAAGTTAGGTGATTCATTGGTTGATTGTATAAGGAGATTGAGTGATTTGCATGTACTTGATGATTATTTGATCTTCTTGGATCCAGTCTGAAAATTAGTGAAATGTGGTCTTTAAAGAAGTAAAAGAGCAAAGGGGGTTGTAGCTCCCTTCTAGGAGAGACTTGAAAACGAAAGAGAGTTGTAGCTCTCTGTAGGTTGCAGCCTGTGTACTGGTAAAGGACTGCACCAGTACAAAATCCTTGTAAAAGAAGTTTCTAATTGAAAGAATATAGAGACATATTGCAGCAGGTGGTTTTCACCCACATTGGGTTTCCACCTTATATTTGGTGTTCTTTGGTGTGACTATCTGTTTTTATTGTTCTTGCTCATTATTAAATGGTATTGACATACAAGTTAATCATCAATATTTGAAGAATAATTTAAAGTATAAATCAGGATGGTATATTGAAAAGAATTTGATAATACTGATTCACCCCCCCTCTCAGTATTATTTCCAACACCCATTAGTGACCAAAGGTGGCATCGCTAAAAATATAGGTGTTATGGTGACATTCAAGGTTGTCACAAATAAATATTATAATGACAGATAATGACCATCACTATTTCATATGAATCACCATGATTTATGGTGATGGATTTCTCATGGCCCTCACTATTGATGCATATATACGGCAACGTTCATTCACCATCATCTTTTAATATTTTTGTGATAGTCCAAAAATTTCACCATAATCTCATTGGTGATGGTCAAAATAGATTCTATCACCAAAAATTAAATGTCTCCAAAGGTTGTGTCACCAAAAGTATAGGTGGTGAGATTCAAGCTCCATCATGAATAATGATTATAATGATGGATAGTGACCCTCACCATTTCATATGAACAACAATGATTTATGGTGATAGACCTTTCACGACCATCACTATTTATGTATATATATATGGCTACTTTCATTAACCTTCACCATTTCATATATAAACAAATAATTTTGATGATGGTCATTTGATTACCTTCACTATTGATATAGATATAGGGACAAATAGTGATCATCACCATTCCACATGAATACTAGGGCACAATGGAATCGAACCACCAACCACCCTCTTGTAAAGAAGGGGCTCTTCCATTGAGCTATCACCCTTCAAATAATTATACCTTGAAACTTTATAAATTCTAAATTCTAAAAATTTAATTAAATTATAGAACATTGTAAAGTCTTGTAGGCTTCATTGACTTAGTTAGTACAAACAATCATCAAAATGACACAGAACATCACTGCTTTAGAACAAGGAAGCAACTTTTGCATGTTTAGTGAGTTCAACCACCCAAAAAATAACATCAAAGTGGATTGTTTAAAATTGACACTAACCAAAGTACAAACCCAAAGTCCCCATGTTCTATGGCTCCTCTAATAAAATTTTGCAGATGAAAGCAATCACTGAAAAACATAAAAATTGTATACAGTGGTAGGAATAATTGACAAACATAGGCATTATAACTTCTATGATGATTAAAGATCAAAATCATGTAAAGTAGGAAACTCAACAAAGAGATTGAACATGATGGACCTAGCACGAAATCCAGTGCACAGTTATTACATGGGCTCCATGAATATACATACCTTTGGAATGTAGCTCTTTTAAATCCCCCAAAAGTTAATATAGAATTCCAATGATATATAAATAAATAAAGTAGGCATTATAACTTAACTATAAAGATTCAAAATCTTGCAAGTCATGTAAATACAGCATAAAAATTGAACATATAGAGTAGACATGAGATCTTGTGCATGGGTTCTTGTGATATAGAGTAGACCCGAGATCCTTCTGAAACTTAACTGCAAGTTTCAATGTAACTCACCTTCCCTACATGTCAAAAAATAAGTACATATTCCAAACCATAATTTTCCAAAGAAGTCAAGTCTATCCTTTAAACTACCCAAAAAAATAATAATCTCAAGAGCCATTAAAACTGTATAGTTCCATTCCTTACTTCAATATTTCTGTTTCAATCCTTGAGAGACATTTTGGTCACTTCAGCAAAATTAAATCTCACAAATAAAAAACCCATGTTTGAAAAAAATGTTTGAGAGTAGAAATATAAAAGAATATTATGGAACTAGATATAGTATATTTATAAAACTTTCTAATGGAGAAATTACAAGGAACTAAAGTTTCCCCTTACTAATTTAATTTTTAGCCAAAAAATAAATTACCTTGGTATATTTGTATTCTTTTAATATGAAATAGAACCTTCCTCTATTTCTCCATGCCATGAAAAAATCGATATGAGTGCCTCATTTGATGTCTCATATGAAAATCCACCAATGTAAATCTTCCTCTATGACTGATCAATACTTTGTGCATAAGTGGTATCAGTAGTTGATAGATTACAAATAGTAATTTGACCTTGCAGAGTCATCACAGCACATTACCAAACTATTCTTAAACTCTGAACAAAGCAACATCAAGTCAAATTGCCAACACAGTGACACAGAACTAACAAAAACAAAAACCCCTGCCAAAACTATTGCTTGGTTTGCTAAAATATTATGATTTTTTTACAAAACATCTTATGGAATGGAATAGTTTAAATGACATTCCACCAAGATAAAAATCATAAATTTTCATATACTTGATGAGCAGATTGGGGTGAAAACTAGGATTGTTGTACTGCTTGTTGTTGTAGATATGAACTATAGGTAAAATGAAATTATTGTGGATTGAAATGAGATTGGTTATGTATGGTTAACTCTTTAATATAACTGGTTGTCCAAATGTCATTAGGGATACTAAATTTTATGGATGTTGTTGGTTCATTAAAAAGGAAACCAAAGCTAAAGACAGAAGTGTTGAAAATCCACTTTTCTATTTTTTTCATATCCCTAGATGCAACTGCAACACCCTTCAAAATGCTATAATGATAGTGAAATATGTTTCTAGTGTTGCAATATACCCTTCCCAAAGCTATAGTTATAGTGAAATATGTTTCTAGTGACCCATTTTAAGACCTAACTACAATCAACGTTTAGCAAGAAACATTAGCATATTACTACTATTTTAGCTACCACCATGCTCATATTCCAGCAACCCCATTGGACAATCGGTGTTCTTCTCAATTCAAATAACATTCAATAGATGTAAACCTTTGACAATGCTACTAGAAGAAATTTATAATCTTAAAATGACAGAGATATGATTTCTTAGCCATGGAAAATTTTTACGTTTCATACCACAACAAGCACAATTATTCTACCCATCATACCTTTGTATGAAAACTAGGGCATGTGAGGACATTTAGAGAAAAGGAAGGTCTAATCCACCATATGAGAAATAATGATTGTACATATACACCAGGCCTTTTGTTGATATAATTGAAATCTATGAAGAAACTGGAATTCCTAATGAAATTGTCAAGGCTTTACATCAGACGTTAGATTTGTTCACAAACCTTTGGCACAACATTTCAATGTTGTATTGATTATGCTTATTCAACACAAACGCACTGATATTTCTCCTTCCGATTAACAAAATTGCACAAATTTGGAATAATCCAAATACGAGGACCTATAACATCCTCATGAGAACCTAATTCCATAATGACAAGTTCTGTTAGCCCTATTTTCTTTCCAACAAGAATGGCAAGCAGGGTTTCATTCCTGATGTTGCAACATTTTAATGCAATGTCTTTTTGCGAAAGTCGGGTTAGCCCTATTTTCTTTCCAACAAGAAGGGCAAGCAGGGTTTCATTCCTGATGTTGCAACATTTTAATGCAATGTCTTTTTGGGAAAGTCGGATTAACACAACACTAGGTGTCGTGGATGAAATGTAAAAGAAGGATTACGTTCTAGATGCTCTTTACCTTTAACCATTTGGGACTGATCCTTTCTAAACTTGGGAAGCCTTGACGCAACAATTTCCACCATAGAATCAAAATATTTCCCATAAGATGGAGAAATATGGAAAATATGAAAAATATGAAGGAAAATAACATATTTTTATTACAATAATAACATGAATGGACAAATTTCTCAAAAAAAAATGTAGAACAACCAAGGCCCTAAAATAAAAGCATGGGCAACACTATGTTACTTTGAGGCTTGTAATGTGTGTGGAATTTGGATAAGAAATACCAATTACAATTAGAATTAAATGACTTCTTATTCAACATAAGCAGGGGTAAGAAAGAAAGTTCACACATACCATACCAATATGGAAATCCCTTGATCTTTGAGTTGTTGCATGGTATTCACTAGAATTTGTAAGAGACTCATACCCTACAAAGTCCAAAAGAATCCCAATTTTTCCCTTTTGCATGGGCTGCAGTTGGAGAAAGGTTTCAGCATCAATGGCCAATTGATGATGTTAACATTTAAATGCAATTTTTTCTAAGTTGTAGCAGGTTTCACCTAGTACTTTTCTCTATAGATTTTTACATCAATAGTATGTGAAAGGAAAAAATTGTGTGCAACAATGTAGGGTTCTATCAAAACATTTCCTACTATACAGTTACCAAATGAAGAAGAGCACCTTCCAGGAGAAAAAGATGTTGTTGTCATAACCAAGAGTGGAAACAACCCATGGCTCATTGAATATCATCTAGTATTTCACCCTCTCGCCAAACATTTTGAAACAAAACTCTATAAATTTTGCATAGTCCTCCCTATTCATAAGAAAATGACATGTATGACATTACTACTACCATGGAAAATATTGAAAGTTAGACAGTATGATATATGTTTTAAATCACATGCTTTGTACCGGAGCTAATGAAATCTAAATAAATAACTTAAGCAACTCTAGAATTTAGCAAACCTCCATAGGTTGCTTCAAGCACTTCCAGGAAATCATATTGATAAACATTTCCATAGGGTGTGACTATAGGCTCCTAACTTCTAAGCAAGATGAATTTCATGGGGCGTAAACCAAATGTAATTAACTCTAATACAATGAACTGGTTTCTACAAAGAAGTTAGGGAACTAGATTCCTCCCAGATATTAAGAGACATGGCTAAAAATGGATATATTCCTAATACATTATCATACATGATATTTGTCAATGGACTTTGTAATGAAGAAAAGTTTGATGAGGAAAAACAATTCTTGGAAGAGATGATATTCAATGATTTTATTCCACACATTTCTATCTACCATTTGTTGATAAATGGGTTTTGTAAAGAAGAGAAGGTTGGAGAAGCTTGTGAAGTTTTGTGATAATGACAAAGAAAGCTAAGTATGTAACAACAATTTCAAAGTTTTGTTCTTTAGATACTGATTTCTTGTATGCAAGAATCCACGAAGAATTCATGCAAATAAATGCCATACCTCAGTCCCATAGTTGATTCCTGTATAAGAAAAATGATATAGGTCAAGTACCAATTACTTCGAGAACACTCATGGAGGGTTTTCTCCACTTGGTAAATGAACAAGCACTTGTAGAACATTCAACCACATGGTTCTACTTATTACAACCTCCAATCCTCAACAATTTAACACCTTTTATATTGTGAACTTTGTTAAAGAGACCCATATACATTCTCGCAACCCAAGCAACTATTTGGAAATAGAAGTAGAAAGTTTTTATGTTGCAGTAGATATGGTGATAACAAGTCATAGTCATGGGAAAGATCATCTCGTGAACAATTTTCATTGAACACCAAAAAAAAGTCCAATTGACAAGTGAGCACAAACGATATATGTCGGTATGATAATAATTTATGAACAAAGAGAACATAATGTTACACTTTTGCCTCTAATTTTTCAAAATGGTTTGAATAAAAATGCTACTAATCACAAGGTCTGAATAGAACTTTTGTTTGAATATCTTTATAAGAAAATAGAATGGATACGTGTGTAATACAAATGACGTCCTCTATTGCAAATGAGGGAAGCTCTAAGAATTTTTCCCACAACAAGTGGATCATGTGCTCCCATTCTTGTTTCAGTTGCCCCAACCACAAAGCTGATCTATAATTGAGCAATATACTATATAAGAAGTCTCTATTTTCAAACTACATAGTCATTTTATTGGCCAAAATAATTCAGAGATCTCATATTGTTGTTAGACTTGTATAATAAAATTGCAACCAAACAACATACAAGCTAAATAGAAGTATCTACATTATAACAAATTTAGAGATCTCAAATTGTTATTAGACTTATATAATAACATAGCAACTAGGCAACATATAAGCTAAATAATATCTTCATTATAACTAGTAACATATTTTTTTGGGGAGAAGAAATCAGAGCTGTCAAATTGCAGCTTTGTTCCTACAAAAAACTAGTATGTTTACCTACCTTGTAAGGGATGATATAACAATTAATACATTTGTTATGGTTATATTTTCTCTCCTCCTTTGAAATGATGATATGGAGCTCATTTACCTTCAAGTAAAACAAAAGGTGCCCCATCAATCACGAATATTGAAATCATGCAAATGCATGGAAGCTTCAGGAAGGTTGGTCAAATGACTTACACAAAGAAAATAAGTGTTATAAAGTCAATTGATATAGATAATATTAAGAATTGAAAAGTTCGAAAGTATGAAGCATGGAATTTCATTGCATCATTTTAAAATTTGTGATCTTTTAAAAGAAAAAGAAGAGGAAATTGATACTTTTATATCAATAAAAATAGAAAATTATAAACAATCTGTTTTCTATAAATGACACTTCCAACAACTTTTCTAAATTATAAATCATAATACAAACAAATATATAAATCTTCTCTCTGTAAATTATAAATCTAGTTTCTGTAAATTATAAATCATCATTTAGAACTTCCAACATGTATGATTTGACAAACTACTTAAAATTTAGGAAATAAACTACCACTTAATATCAAAATAATATTCTTTAGGAGGGGATATGTAAGAAAAACCCTCTAAAATTATGATGTAAGAAAACCCTCTAAAATACAATTTAAAAATAAATTATTTTATTCCTGGACTTCCTCCTAAAGATGTCAACATTCCAATCATATCTGAAGGGCCAAGAATATTGGCACTCCAAAACCAAAAAGGTCATTTCTTGTTGATGCTAAGACAAGCTGGATTTGAAGGATTTCAAGACTAGTTATATTTCTCCAAGTCATAAGACTACTAAATGATGCTAACTTGAATGAATAGGTTGGAATATACAGAAAGTATATTTGGTCATAGTTTACATGCAGGGCCTCAGAACTTTAGTTTTTTTTAGTTTCCATGATATTTTTCCATACATCATAGAAAATTTTGGTCTAAATTTTGCTTAGATTTCCTCCAAAATATAATAAAAAGAGGAAAATAACATGTCATTGAAATTACAAATAGCATATGCGACAAAATGGAATGAAAATTCCATAGTAATTGTGAGATGTTTTTGGAAGTTCTGCTCCTAATTGTGAGGATTTTGCTGGAAGTTCTAAATGATGATTTCATAGTAATATCCCCTGATCTACTAAATGATGAAACAGACAAATAGATATGGTTGATTGAAGTTGAATTTTGTGCACCCACTAATAATACATGAAATCTTATAATAAATGAAAACAAAGCTAAAGCATATTTTTGAAAGGGAGATAAGGTGTGCACCTTGTTTTTTTCTAGCTCTTTTATCTTTGATCAAAACAACTTCAAGGACATTTCCGTGTTCATCAAACAGAGGAGGTATCCAGAAAAAACGTTCAGTGTTTATTTAACTGAATAATTGAACAATCAGACAAGTTAAATAATAAAAAATCAATCAAAGGACTTAAAAGGCATTTCCATGTTAAGAAAATATGGATCATACATGACTAGATAATGTTGGCACTATTCAGTGAAGTTTCAAACAATGCAAATTTGTTGGCATGTGGACAAATTTTGAAGTTCTTAACATTGCAAATTCATAATCAAACACAATAATAATTCACAAATCTGTAGGGAATAGTAATTGACTGCATCTATGGTTTCATTCTTCCCATGGGAGAATTAATACCCTAAGATAAATATTTTTATCAACTTGTCCAATATGTTATGAAACCAGCTCAAGAAAAGATAGAAAAGATAGATCAACGCCTTAGAATTCAGCCTCTTCAAGGGGGAAGCCTCCTTTACATTACATAAATGAACAATTCTTGGATGATACAAATGACAAAACCTCCTTTCTATATATAGGAGTCTAATGAGTCACAATATAATCCAGCCGACCTAACAATAATAATATAAAGCCACAAAAATAACAATAGAGGGATTCTATGGGGCACAGAAATAACAATATGGGGGTAATAGGGGCACAACAATATAAATAAGGGGTATAACTACAATAGTAATGGGGTAATCACTAGTATTATAGGGACCCAACATGCCCCTCTCCTTCAAAAAAAGTGTTGTCCTCAACGCTTGAGTAGTTCTGGATACTTCTGCATAAAATTCTCATCCTCCCATGTGTTATCTTCAGCGGATAAGTTCTTCTACTTGATAAGATACTCTGAAATTGATCGATTTCGTAGCTGTCGAGTTCTTGTTTCTGTGACTGCTTCCGGTTCCAATATAATTTTCCCTTCCTCGTCAAGTTCTGGCAATATTGTTTGAATTGGGAGCTTGTCACCTATAACCTTCTTTAAACATGAAACATGGAAAACTGGGTGCAATCGAGAAGCTGCAGGAAGCTCCAATTTGTATGCCATAGTACCAATCTTTTGCAACACCTTGTACGGACCATAATACTTTGGTGATAATTTATTATCCTTCTTAGCTTGCTTTAGGGACATTTGCTTATATGGTTGTAGCCGTAGGAATACCCAATCACCTACATCAAAACTTCTTTCACTGCGATGTTGATCTGCCTGTTGTTTCATTCTATTTTGTGCCAACACGAGGTTATCCTTTAAGAGTTGGAGGACTTGTTGTTGATGTTCGATGTGATGTTCCACTGCTTGAACCTTAGAATTTTCTCTTAAATATGATGTGATGGATGGTGGTTGATACCCATAAAGTGCCATAAATGGGGTCATTTTTGTTGCTGTATGGAAGGAAGTGTTATACCACCATTCAGCCAGAGGCAACCATTTGACCCATTGTGTCTGTTTATCAGATACAAAGCAATGAAGATATCCTTCCAAACATTTGTTTACTATCTCAGTTTGCCCATCAGATTGAGGATGATAAGATGAGCTATGAGCTAACTGAGTACCAAGACAAGAAAATAATTTTGTCCAAAAATTTCCAGTGAAAATGGGATCTCTGTCACTTACAATAATCTTTGGGTTTCCATGTAGCTTTTGAACTGTTTCCATAAATGCAGTAGAAATTGTACTGGCTTTAAATGGATGTGATAATGCACAAAAGTGTGCATACTTGGTAAGTCTGTCAACTACCACCATGATGACACTCTTTCCCTCAGACTTGGGTAAACCTGTGATAAAATCCATTGAAAACTCCTCCCAACGTTGGCTTGGAATGGATAAAGGTTGTAATAGACCCGGTGTCTTAATTGTTTCAACTTTATTTTGCTGGCAAACCAAACATTCCGCCACAAACTTTTGAATATCTGATTTAAGGCCATCCCAAAAAAATTCCTTCTTAACCCTGTGGTAAGTTTTTAAAAATCCTGAGTGCCCTCCTAAGGGAGAAGTGTGCAATTCCATAAGAATCTTTTGTTTTAGCTGGGAATTCTTACAGAGGTATAAGCGATCTTTGTACCATAACGAATCATTTTGCCAGCTAAATGTATCAGAAGTACTGGAATCTTGTTGTAGTTTTCGAATAAGTGCCCACACTTCTTCGTCATTCTTCCATTCCTCCCTTGCTTCGTTTATCCAATCTGGTTGGATAATAGAAATGGCACACAACAATGCTTCCACATCCTCATCCTTTCTTGAGAGTGCATCTGCCACCACATTTTGCTTCCCTTTTTTGTAGATGATTTCAAAGTCATAACCCAACATCTTTGTGACCCACTTTTGTTGCTCTTCAGAGGATAATCTTTGTTCTAAAAAGTATTTAAGGCTATCATGATCCATTTTTACCTTGAAGTGTCTTCCCATTAGGTAGGGTCGCCATTTCTTAAGTGCATGGAGTATTGCCAACATTTCCTTCTCATAAATAGCTTTGCTTAAAAACTTTCCCTTGATTGGACGACTTTCAAAAGCAATGGGTCTTTCATCTTGCATTAGAACAGCACCAATTCCATTTCCTGAAGCATCACATTCCACAATAAAGGTTTTTGTGAAGTCCGGTGTAGCTAAGACCGGTGCTTGGCACATTGCCTCTTTAAGATGTTCAAAGGCCTTTGTTGCTTCCGGAGTCCATGAAAATGAATCTTTCTTCAATAATGTTGTTAGAGGTGCTGCTATTCTCCCATAATTCTTAACAAACTTGCGATAATACCCTGTCAACCCAAGAAATCCTCGCAGATGCTTTATGGATGTGGGGATTTTCCATTCCTTAATGGCTTTAATTTTGCTAGGGTCTACCTTAACTCCTTCATGAGATACAATATGACCCAAATATTCCACCTCCTGGACTCCAAAGAAACATTTGGATCTTTTTGCATATAATTGTTTCTCCTCCAATAGTTGTAGCACCCTGTCAACATGTTCAACATGATCCTTCCAAGACTTGCTGTAGATTAGTATATCATCAAAAAATACTAACACAAATTTTCTAAGGAATGGTTTGAAAATTGAATTCATCAAACCTTGAAATGTTGAAGGTGCATTGGTAAGGCCAAAAGGCATGACCAAAAATTCATAATGACCCTCATGAGTTCTAAATGCCGTTTTTGGAATGTCTTCAATCTTCATTCTGATTTGATGATATCCCAAACGAAGATCCAACTTGGTGAAGTAAATTGATCCATGCAATTCATCCAGTAATTCATCAATAACAGGAATGGGGAACTTATCTTTAATAGTGAGCTTGTTGAGCTCCCTATAATCCGGACACATGCGCCATGATCCATCCTTCTTGTGCACCAATACTACTGGAGCTGAGAAAGAACTTTGACTTGGTTGAATTATACCAGCCTCTAGCATTTCTGCAACCATACGTTCAATTTCACTTTTTTGGACATAGGGATATCTGTACGGCCTGATGTTTGGAGGAACACTTCCTGGAATCAGATGAATAGCATGATCATGATCACGCATAGGTGGGAGACCTTTGGGAGTCTCAAATACCTTGGAATGATTGTCCAGGACTTTTTGGAGATCTGGAGAAATAGATGATTCCAATGTGGAAACATCTAGCGAACATAATTGTGCAATTACACCTCTTTGCTCCTTTTTAAGAAGCTTTGTCATGCCATTAGAGCTGATTATCTTTCCTGGTTTCCCTGCAATACCCCTTAATTCAACTTCCTTTCCTTCCATAGAAAATTTGATGAAAAGTTCTTGAAAATTAAAAGCTATTGTACCCAAGGATTGTAGCCATTGGACTCCTAGTACAACATCAGCACCTCCCATTGGAATGGAAAGCATTGGGCTAGTCAATACATATTCTCCCATGGATAGCTTGATATTATGGCACTTTCCAGAGCAATTTATTGTTCCTCCATTTGCAATCATCACTTGACACTCTGGTGCTGGATATAGGAAGCAATTCAATTCTTTTGCTACCCTACAATGAATAAAATTGTGGGTGCTTCCTGAATCAATCAACACTATTACCTTTTTCTTCTTGATTTGTCCTTCTATCTTGATGGTTTGAGGAGTGGTAATTCCCGCCAATGCATTACAAGATATGGTCGGATTTATTTGTTCTTCATCTAGGCTTTGTTCCTGGAGTATATCTTCTTCTTTTGACCTTTCTTGCTCCTTTTCTTCTTCCTCTTCACAATCTATGTAGAATAATTTCTTCTCAGCACACTTATGACCTTTAGTGTATTTGCTATCACAACTGTAACAAAGCCCTTTTGCTCTTTTTTCTTCCAATTGTTGTGGTGTCAACCTTATAGGTTGTGGAAGACTAGGGGCAACAACACTTCCGTCTTTATAGTTGTGAGTGGTATGCTTCCTGGTTGCCATAATTTTGCTTTCCATTTTTCTTGCTAACCTGAATGCCTTCTCTAATGAATCAGGTTCCCAAAGGCGAACATCATGTTGGATATTATCCTTTAAAGACCCTATGAACACATCAATCCTATGCTCCTCTGGAATATCTTTTACCCTTATGTTCAATTTTTGGAACTCCTCAATGTGCTCCATTACTGAACCCTTTTGTTTGAGACTTATCAATTGGCTAAAAAAAGTGTTGCTTTTTGTATCTTCATAATGTGCTATCAATTCTTCCGTAAAAATTACCCAAGTGATAAATTGTTTACGAGAGCAAAGCCATTGATACCATACAAACTGATTTGGTTCCAAATATACAGTTGCCATACGTACCTTTTGTGCGTTTTGCACATTATTGAGATCGAAGAATTGCTCCATCTGTAATATCCATGTGGCGGGATCCTTGCCATCAAACTTCCTCATATCGATTTTTGGAATATGGTGATTCTTCGATCCAATATTAGCGTCTATGGAATCATGATTAACATTTCTTTTGTTCTCATCATGAGTTTCCTTTACTACCTTTTCACCATTAGTGACCCTTTCTTGTAGCAACTTCTTCAATTCTTCCATGTCTGTCTTCAAATCTATCTTCAAATCTGCCATCGAATCCTCCATCTTAGCTTCCATGCCCTTTATCTTAGATTCCACACCATTTATCTTAGATTCCACGCCACTTATCTTAGCTTCTGTTAGCTTTTGTGAGTGTGACATTTGTTGCACTTGTTCTTGTAATTTTGATATATCATGTAGCATTTCTTCCTCTTCTTCATGAGTCATGCTAGAGCTTTTAGGTTCCTTACTAGGTGTTTGCATTTTCTTTCCTCGGGCCATCAGTTACCGATAATAATGCTTTACTATGCCCTTTGAATTCCGTTAAACCAAGCTTACACAAAAATTAAAAAAAAAACTACACACCTTTTTTCACTTTATAGAAGCCCGATATTGAATCTGATGTATCTCTGTAATTTCGGATCATCCAGTTCTGAAATTGCTACCTGTAGTAGCCTTCTGCGTCCTCTTTCAAATGCCACAAGTCTTAGCCAAATTGGATTCTCCAAGGAAGAGTTATGTGAAATCTCCCACAATGACTTGCTTTTATACTAGTTCAGTAGAGCGAACTTGTATGACGTGCCACGAGTCACTGTTTCAACCTTTGAATCTGAAACACACACACAAGAAACTACAGTCCGTCCTCTTTCTGTACCTTCTTACGAAATTTCAATCCGATCCCCAGAGAGAAAGTTATGATGATTTTCCCCAGGTCACCTGTTTTGAATGTAATTCAGGAGTCTGCAAAAAGACCAACTTCCTCAGATCATATCTCCGCAACTATCGCGCGAAAAGCTCTGAAATTCAGACCCAAGGTTCAGCACGATTTCTTCTCAAATGGGTTTTTTTTGCGACTTCTGAAATGTCACAGAAAAAATTTATAGCGAAAATGCCACGATGACCTGTTTGGAGCAGCGAAACCCTAGAATCCAAAGCTCTGATACGAAATGTTATGAAACCAGCTCAAGAAAAGATAGAAAAGATAGATCAACGCTTTAGAATTCAGCCTCTTCGAGGGGGAAACCTCCTTTACATTACATAAATGAACAATTCTTGGATGATACAAATGACAAAACCTCCTTTCTATATATAGGAGTCTAAGGAGTCACAATATAATCCAGCCGACCTAACAATAATAATATAAAGCCACAAAAATAACAATAGAGGGATTCTATGGGGCACAGAAATAACAATATGGGGGTAATAGGGGCACAACAATATAAATAAGGGGTATAACTACAATAGTAATGGGGTAATCACCAGTATTATAGGGACCCAACACAATACATGTCACATTTTCTCTCTGGACATCCAAAATGTAGAATCAATGTTGCAAGAAAACACACATTCTTAAATCAAAACAAAAAAAATGTAATTTCGAGGTATTTAAATAAAAATGAGGTATATTAATCCTAAAAAATTAGCAATGGAAAATGAAATTCTTTCAATAGCAATAATATCTTAGTGACTGTAAATAATATTTGTTGTCAGACTTACATCATCCTGTGTAACCGTTCTTGTTACAGATCTCACAAAACGTTTGGCAAAATTCTAACCATCTGATGAATCTGTTAAATTCAAAATAACTATGATATTTTCTTGCAAAAAGGTGCACCAAAACCAAATATATTGTTTAGAAATAAAATGAATATATCTATAATTAAAATACTACACAATCATGTCCAATAATATGAAGGACACGCCAAGAAAAAACATAGGACGACAACAGTGAGAAATGAAAGCTTGAAAATTTGTGGAAGTAATATCAGAGGCATGAGACGAATAAATTCTTATAATAAGGATGAAATACCACAATCCTCCTCACCAAATAATAGTTAAACTTCCTCGGAGTTGGATTCCAGAACTACAAAATGATGTCTTTCAGTTTAACATGACTCCCTCAGCACCAAAGTTGTACATCACCACCGTATGATAACCAAATTTTCAAGTAACACTCCACTTCAATTTCAAGCCTAAAAAATAATATGTACATATTGCAGAAAGACTATGTATCAAACTCATGGCTCGTAATTCTGAAAACCATAGGATTATCATCTCTTATTCATTAGAATTGTTGGAATAAAATGTTGAAATTGATATACAGACCCCTTGAAAGGTGGGAAAAGTATTAAGGCACCAAATGATATGTTTTTCAAAACAATAAGAGCAACACCAATTTTTAACGATACAGTTGTTATCATAGGTAAGTTCCTAGAAATATTGGCCACAAACAATTAAGCTAACACTTTGGATATATATATATCTATATATATATATATATATATATATATATATATATATATATATATATATATATATATATATATATTAGACATGGACTAATATATATATATACTAGACATGGCGCCATGTCTCTGATCTCAATAAAGGGAATATATCAGATGACACAATTTTTTTGAATGCATTATAGTATTCCCCAGGTTTAAGACTCTTGTTAATGCTCAATTTCAATTCTAGTAGCCAATATATTCCATGCCTTTAGAAGGGCCAAAACTTCTGTTCTAAGTCTTCTTGGAGGATTCCATCAATAAAGCCAAATTCTATGGGTCATTGATATAGATTTAGGTATTGCATTTTTTTTGTTCATTTCTGCTAATATGTGTAGAACCAGGGACTTCACTAGGGGAGAAATACCATACCACCTGGGTTCATATTGGGGGATATTTATTGAGGCATATTGGGGGATATTTATTGAGGAAAAATTGGCATAATATATTGGGGGATATATAGGGGGTAGAGGGTTTTTATATTGGCAAGTATAAAAAATGTAGCACAAAGTCAATGAAAAAATATAAAGGGGTATAAAAAATGTTAATGTAAAAATGAATACTTAGAATATTTAGTGAAAGTATGGGTTTTTAAATTTGGAAGTTGTATTGGGTTCGTATTGGTAGGAGGTTAAATAATGTGACTTTTAGAGGTATTTTCCAATATGTACTCAAATTAAGGGTATTGTTTAATATGCCATGAATGCACTTGATATGACATAGTCCTTGTGTATAAAACTAACATTGGACTTAGTAATGCTACAAAAGATAATTTAGAATCACCAATATATATGTGTGTGTTATATATATAAGAATGCTTCAAGAAACATACCTCAAGGAACTACAATGCAACTAGTAGGCTTCCTTTAGCTTAGATGCCACTTTTGAAAGTTATTCCACCAAACTTTCTTAGGATTTGCATATCATGCTATTAGTTTTGAAATTCATTTTGAAATTCATTTGATGTAAGTGGGATAGAGGATAGCAAGGATAAGATTTGAGGGATGGCTTAACACTGGGTTGACTTAAAAATGAACCAATACCGTATTGGCAATTCTTTTATTTATCAAAATAATGGTTCAATTAATGAAAAGGATTAAATTCATTACAACAAGAAATGGATTGCAATCTGAAATTAAGACAAACTAAATCACACCCTCCACTAGATTCTGCATATTTTGGTGCACACCTATTTAGCTGAAGAGATTTATTTTCTAGACTTTTTTGTACTCAAAGGTTCTTTCTTTTTCCCAAAATGGTTATTAAACTAAATTAAAAGATGGCTATTTTTAATACCTACCATTTTGATGTGATCAATTCCTTTCAACATTTTTTACAAACACATAATCTTTTAGTTCATGATAAATTTATTTTAGGAACAATTGTGTAGATTGTGTAGATTATAGGAAACATCAGATGTTTTTCCACCCATCACGAGGGGTAAAAAAAATTGTGTCCCTGATGATTGGTGTAGCATCCACCCAAAATATCGGACATCTCATATAATTTATATGGTTGTATCTAGAAGAAATTTATCATCAACATGATCTCCACATGTGAAAATCTTCCTATTCAGACATAACCTTTTATAAAGTTTGTTTGTGTTAAAATTTCTTTTTTTTTGCGTAGTAATAATTAGAATTTGTATATTAAAAAACTGCCGGTGAACATATAGCATATGTTTACAAGAGATATATGGTTTTTGGTATACATATTCTAGAGTGGATAGATAAGTACAAATCTTATGAAAAATACTCAGAATTCTCATAATTGTACTCAAAATTCTGCACTTATGCTACTTGAAAAACTAACATAATAGAAATATGGTTTAAAAAAAAAATAATATGATAATAAAAACTAAAAATTTAATGTTCATGTCAGGCTTCAATATTCAAATTCACCTTTGGTCTCCAGGTCTTGTGTTGTTCAAGGCAATGGAATGGAACCGATATTAGCAGTTGTGTCGAGGTTTGTAGCGATGTGTTCCAACATTTCATATATGATAACATTTAGGATACAAACACATTCCTTTTAGTGTTTGAGGGAGGCCAGAGGAGGTATATCCGATAGAGCTACCACTTGGAAAGAGAGAAGAGAAAAGTAGAACCTTTAGGGGGATATTCTAGTGGGTCTTTATGTTCCTAAATAGAGCTTGCAGAGACTCAAAAATTGAGGCCATTTACATTTTCTTCCTTATGATGATGGTATTAGAAGCACGCGGTTTAGCTTCCCAATCATCGCACTAGGAAGGTGGTTCCCCGATTCCAATGGTAATTCACACCCATCTCTATTTCTCTCCAACTTGTTCCTATTTAACGCCTTCTTGCACCTCTCCCATTGCAGTGCAAATAAAGAAACATTGGCAGAGCCCCTTATTTAATCTTCTCAGCTCACAAAGGACACAATAATTATTACAGCAATGATAATGGTCCATGGCCTTCTCTATCCAAGAGGGATACATTTGTTAGTGCCCGAGATCAAAGGGAAATTAGAAACACATAGAGCATTTGATGGAAACAGAAATGGATAATTATGAAAATGCTAGATCCTTATTCTTTAACCCTGTTCATCAAGGTTGTCTTAAATGATAGAGATCTTGAGCGAAAATTTTCATTATGGGTGCATAAGCATAGGTAGGAGGTGGGGTCATCCAAGGCTATTCCTCCATATCATCATCTTGATTTGGCTTATATATAGAGGAGAATCACCTATTGCAAAAGCTTAACACTTCATGAAAAGAAGCATATGGATTTGAGATATCTCCAACCATTGCTCACCCACAAACTATTTTTTTTCCATTGCTCACCCACAAACTATTTTTTTTCATTTGGACTCCTCATTTTGATTGGAATCTACTTAGAGTTTGGCAATTGCAATCCCTAAAAGTACGTGACTTAATTCATGTTGGAATTTAATTCCAATTGCAACAACGAACAGCTGGACAGGAATCTGATTTGCAGTAAATACTCCAGGCTGTTCGGTGCATCAAAGTCACGCCTGATATTTTGCACATTAATGTGCATTAAACTCCCAGAATTGAATTCCCCTGCAACTGCCTTGCTGCATTCATTATGGAGATAGGCATTAGAAGATATTTTGTATTATTTTATTGTTTAAATCAGATATGTTTTAGCATATAAATACATCACACAACAGTTCTGTTTTAAGGTTAGCAGAAGAATGATAAAGAGCAGAGGAGAGCACGCAGCAGCGTGAAGAAAAATACTTCCAGAACAGTGAAACGCACAGCAGTGCACAACAGAAGAGGTCGACGCAGCAGCATAGCAGAGAATAGAAAGGGAAAAATGCACAGCAGTGCAAATATTTTGAATGTAATTTGTTTTATGGTTGTTTGCTGTGAGAGAAGGATGAATCTGTAACAGTTAGTTTATTTTTTTTAAATACAAGTTTCTTTTTATGTTGCTGTTACACCAGTTTCGTCGTTGCTGCAACACCAAACTATGTTGCTGCAACACCGTTTCCAGCAAACGATTTTCAGTTTTCTGTGTTAAAAACAGAGTATAAAAACAGAGCATTTTTTTTGTCTATCTGTTATAAAATTATCACAAATTCTCAACATGGTATCAGAGCTGGTCTAGGCACTCAGTGAGTCAAAAACAGAGCTTGTTTTTCACTATAGGAACTATAAGAAGCTTGATGAGCAAATGTTTTCCAGCAAAGAAAGTTTTTGCTTGTTTTCATTTTACAGTCAGTATCTCTTCTTTACCAATACAGGTTAAGATGGCAGATGCTCGAACAGGTTTGACATATTCCCAACTGCCACAGCTTAATGGGAAAAATCAAAGTTATTGGTCCATAAAAATGAAAGCATTGTTTGCTTCTCAAGGACTATGGGAGCTGGTTGAAACTGGCTATGCTGAACCTGCAGATGCAACAGCACTGGCTGCTTTGACAGTAGCAGAAAGAGACCAGTTGAAGGGTGACAGAAAGAAGGATGCCAAAGCCCTCTTTTTCCTCTTCCAATCAGTACATGAAAGTGTTTTTCCGCGGATTGCAGTAGCAACAAAATCCAAGGAGGCATGGGATATTCTCAAAACTGCCTATCAAGGCACAGAGAAGGTGAAGACTGCAATGTTGCAGATGTTGAGGAGAGACTTTGAAAATCTCAGCATGAAGGAATCTGATACAATAGATTCATTCTTCACTCAGGTTATTGGCTTGATAACCCAGATAAGATCTCATGGTGAGATTCTTGAAGATAGAAGGATTGTAGAGAAAATCTTGAGATGTTTACCCTCAAGGTTTGAATCTATTGTGGTAGCAATAGAAGAAACAAAAGATCTCTCACAGTTCACGGTAGATGAGCTGAGTGCTTCACTTTTGTCTCATGAACAAAGACTGAGTAGAGGAACAGATTCCTCATTTGAGCAAGCATTCAAGACTCAGATGTCTTTTGGCCAAAGAAGAGGTCGAGGCATAGCAAATAACAGAGGTCCTGGAAGAAGCCAAAATAGAGGCAGAAATTATCCTGCTAGGACAAACGGAAGGAGCTGCAATCAGAACCAAGCTGAAGGTTCAAGCAAACAACAAGCTCATGGACAAAGGTATGACAAATCCGAAGTCCAATGTCATTATTGTAAGAAATATGGGCACTATGCCAATGAATGCAAGAAAAAACAAAATGACATGAATAATAGGCAGAATGCTAATTTTGCAAATGAAGAAGTTAAGAACCCAAAGAACGTGCTGTTAACATGTAACATAGCACAAGACAAACAAGAAGATTTTTGGTTCTTAAACTCAGGTTGTAGTAATCACATGACTGGAAATATTGCAATGTTTTCCAATCTGGATGAAAATGTGAAATCTGAGGTAACAACAGGGACTGATGATAAGATATCTGTCAAGGGTAAGGGCAGAGTCAGTATTCGAGCAAAAAATGGAGAAAAGATGATTGTGCCAGAGGTATACTATGTACCTGGTCTGAAATGTAATCTTTTGAGCATAGGACAACTCATAGACAAAGGTTACAACGTGTTCTTCAAAGATGATACGTGTACAATCAGAGACATACCTCCAAGTAAGAAGATCATTGCACAGGTGCAGATGACCAGCAATAGAATGTTTCCTCTCAAACTCAGGGCAGATTTGAAGGAAGGAAGAACTATTGCGGCTGTAACACAAGAAGTCTTTCAGGAACAAGTGAAAGATGTGAATTGGTTGTGGCATTTGAGATTTGGACATCTCAATTTCGGAGGCCTGAATCTGTTGCACAGAAAGGGAATGGTAAAGGGATTGCCGTTGATTGAGAAACCGGACAACCTTTGTGAAGGCTGTATCTTGGGCAAGCAACACAAAGAAAGCTTTCCAGCAGGAAAGAGTATAAGGGCAAAAGCACCCTTGGAAATTGTTCACTCTGATGTGTGCAGACCAATGCAAATACCATCATTTGCTGGAAATAAATATGTTTTAACCTTCATTGATGATTACTCCAAAAAAACATGGGTGTATATGCTGAAACAGAAGAGTGAAGTGTTTGAGAAATTCCGCCAGTTCAAAACTCTTGTTGAAAAGCAGTGTGGGCATTATATCAAAGTGCTCAGAATAGATAGAGGAGGAGAGTACATCTCCCAAGACTTTCTGCATTTTTGGAGAGAGAATGGCATACAAAAGCAGTTCACCACAAGGTATACACCTCAGCAAAATGGTGTTGCTGAAAGAAAGAATAGAACCATTCTTGACATGGTCAGAAGTATGCTGAAGGCAAAACACTTGCCGCATGAGTATTGGGCAGAAGCTGTTACTTGCACAGTTTACATCTTGAATAGATGGCCAACTAAAGCTGTCATGAATAGAATACCAGAAGAGGCATGGAGTGGTAAAAAACAAACTGTCACTCACATGAGAGTATTCGGTTGTGTAGCATATGCACATGTACCGAGTCAGCTAAGGCAAAAGCTTGATAGTAAGGAGGATAAGTGTGTGTTTATTGGCTATTGTGATGAGTCAAAAGCATACAAACTCTATAATCCATCCACCAAGAAGTTGATAGTAAGCAGGGATGTGCAGTTCATTGAAGATGAAGCTGGGGATGGAAGCTTGGAAAAGACAGTGAATGTGAAGACAATAGTGTCTCATGAAGAAGAAGAGAAAGGGATAGCAGTAAATAATCCTTCCTTGGTGGCTCCTCCTCCACCACAGCAAGTACAACAAACCACACCACAAGCTAGAATTCGAAAAGCTTTAAGAAGTCAAGGAAGTGCTTCTCCAAGCACACCACAGGGATCAGAAATACCCTCAAGTTCGGATGGAACTCCAAGCACACCAAGAAGACCAAGATTCAGAAATCTGAATGAGATTTATGAACAAGGAGAGGTAAGTAACAATACCAGTCTGAATTCATTATTTGTTTTGTATTGTCATGTTGATGACCCAATTCATTTTGAAGATGCTGTAAATGAAGATAAATGGATTGAAGCAATGAATGAAGAAATTGGTGCAATTGAGAAGAGTAAAACATGGGAGTTAGTGGACCTCCCTGAAGGCAAGGATGCCATTGGAGTTAAGTGGGTCTATAAGACCAAAAGCAATGCTGAAGGTAAGATTGACAGGCACAAAGCAAGACTTGTTGTGAAAGGCTACAAGCAGCAACAAGGCAAAGACTATGATGAAACCATTGCACCAGTAGCAAGGATGGAAACAGTCAGAACAGTGTTGTCTATTGCAGCACAACACAAATGGAAGATTTATCATATGGATGTTAAATCTGCATTCCTAAATGGAGTATTAAAAGAAGAGGTTTATGTTGATCAACCTCCAGGCTATGAAGTTGAAGGCCAAGAGCATAAAGTTTGTAAACTGAAGAAGGCTCTTTATGGGTTGAAGCAAGCTCCAAGAGCATGGTACAGCAGAGTTGATGCTTATCTGATTGAGAATGGGTTTGATAAGTGTGATGGTGAACCCACACTCTACATAAAACATAATGACGGTAAGATTATTATTGTTGTTTTATATGTAGATGATCTGATTTTTACTAGCAATGATGTTTCTTTCATTGCTTATTTTAAAGCAGTCATGAAAAGTGAATTTGAAATGACTGACTTGGGCTTCTTAAGATATTTTCTTGGAATTGAAGTAGACCAAAGTGAAAATGGTGTTTTCATTTCTCAAGATAAATATGTAGAAGCAGTGTTGAAGAGATTTAACATGCAGAACAGTAAAGCAGCTGTGACTCCAACTGTAGTGGGGTTGAAATTGACCAAAAAAGACAGTAGCAAATATTTTGATCCAAAACTGTACAAGAGCATAGTTGGCAGCCTTATGTACTTGACTGCAACTAGGCCGGACATTATGCACGCTGTGAGTTTAATTTCCAGATTTATGGAAAGACCGAAAGAGACTCATTGGCAGGCAGCCAAGAGGATTCTAAGGTATGTGAATGGAACGAAGGGGTTTGGTATTTTATACTCCTCTTCTGAAAGTTTCATGTTGACAGGTTACACTGACAGTGATTGGGCTGGAAGTGTTGATGATAGGAAAAGCACATCAGGATATGTGTTTCATATGGGATTAGGAGCCATCTCATGGGCTTCCAAGAAGCAACCAGTTGTGTCTTTGTCAACAGTAGAGGCAGAGTATGTGGCAGCAACAACAACAGCATGCCAAGCAGTATGGCTGAGAATAGTTCTCAGAGATTTGTGTCATGAACAAGAAAATGGCACAACCATTTACTGTGACAATAGCTCAGCAATAGCATTGTCTAAAAACTCTGTTTTTCATAAAAGAACAAAGCACATAGACACCAAATTTCACTTTATACGTGAATTGGTTAACAATGGTGAGATTGTTTTGCAGCACTGCAGAACAGAGGATCAACTAGTTGACATCTTGACAAAACCATTAGCAAAGAAAGGTTTTGATCATTTCAGGAAATGTATGGGTATGCAGCAGTTGAAATTAAGGGGGAGTGATGGAATTTAATTCCAACTGCAACAATGAACAGCTGGACAGGAATCTGATTTCCAGTAAATACTCCAGG
Organism: Pinus tabuliformis; assembly: GCA_031772625.1. Lineage (NCBI taxonomy): Eukaryota > Viridiplantae > Streptophyta > Pinopsida > Pinales > Pinaceae > Pinus > Pinus tabuliformis. Next base: position 814,751,514 of record CM062804.1, on the reverse strand, counting down.
CTGTTCGATGCATCAAAGTCACGCCTGATATTTTGCACATTAATGTGCATTAAACTCTCAGAATTGAATTCCCCTGCAACCGCCTTGCTGCATTCATTACGGAGATAGGCATTAGAAGATATTTTTTATTATTTTATTGTTTAAATCAGAAATGTTTTAGCATATAAATACATCACACAGCAGTTCTGTTTTAAGGTTAGCAGAAGAATGATAAAGAGCAGAGGAGAGCACGCAGCAGCGTGAAGAAAAAAATACTTCCAGAACAGTGAAACGCACAGCAGTGCACAACAGAAGAGGTCGATGGAGCAGCATAGCAGAGAACAAAAAGGGAAAAATGCACAGCAGTGCAGATATTTTGAATGTAATTTGTTTTATGGTTGTTTGCTGTGAGAGAAGGATGAATCTGTAACAGTTAGTTTATTTTTTTTAAATACAAGTTTTTTTTCTGTTGCTGTTACACCAGTTTCACCGTTGCTGCAACACCAAACTACGTTGCTGCAACACCGTTTCCAGCAAACGATTTTCGGTTTTCTATGTTAAAAACAGAGCATTTTTTTTGTCTATCTGTTATAAAATTATCACAAATTCTCAACATGGTATCAGAGCTGGTCTAGGCACTCAGTGAGTCAAAAACAGAGCTTGTTTTTCACTATAGGAGCTATAAGAAGCTTGTTGAGCAAATAGATGAGTGGGATAGATACAAAAATAAATGGTGATGGAACTCGATGGTAATTTATGACTTTAAAAATCATAAAGAACATAGATGTCTCATTTAAATGATAGTACTAGGACAAAACAATAAAAAATCCTTAAATTGTAATATTTGATTCATGGATCCTTTTAATTAGAGACTTCAAGTGTAAAACAATTTCATCTTGTGTAATTTTCATAATAACCAAGCATTCTAAAGAACATAACAACATTTTATCGATTTTGAAATTGGTGTGTTTTTTAACATAAAATATTTAAGCCTTCAAACAACATAGAACAATCTATGGTGGAATATACTAGGGTTCAAGAGATGATAAGAAATTGAGGAAGTATGAATTCAAAGACCTTTTATTGGTTTTTACTTTTGATTTGGGTCAAGAGTCTACCTTTCAACAAGTACTCATGGAAAACTACTCACAACTCATTGGCTATTCTTGGAGAACAATCTTACATAGGGACTCAACAATTGTCACCCTCAAATAAACAAGATAGTATTACAAATCATCTCAATGTATGGTCCTTGTTTTCCAATATTTAGTGGCCTTGAGAATTTAAATCTATAATTGTAGATAGATACAATCAAAGCATGCTTAATATTGTAGTCAAGAGCACAATTTTTTCTATTATGTTTTTAGTAGATTAGTTTGATTATAAAGCCTCATTCTACTTAGATTTTATGTATAATGGTGTAAGAGGGCTTACGTTATACATACATGACTTGAGAATGATGTTTGGATCTATCATTCATTTGGAGGAAATTCTTGTAACTTCACAACCCATGTGAGTAAAAATATATTGTTTTTCATTTTCTATCTGGCATACATTATCACTAGAAGGAAAAGTTGTCACCTCATGTCAATCTTTCAAGAACAAACAGTCAATGCATTGAAAGATATTGAGGCATATTTTCTACGCATCCCTCTGAAGTTGTTATGATATTCATTAAAGACTATGTTAGAAGACCCAATGACCTAACCAAATTATTTACTACACCTGAGCTGAAGAAGTATTGGCTTCCAGTGTCGAGAACGCCGAAACATGCTGATAACTGGCCTACAATAGCATATATGGTAGTCCAAAATCAACGTCTCATATTATTTACATCAAAGCCTTTTAGAGAAGCACTAGAAGGAACTACTTACCACAGGAAATATGTTGTTGAAAGTTAATGTAAGTATCGTAGTATTTCTGGGTCGGTTTCTAGATCTATTATCTATTCTATGATATGTACTACGGAAAATTAATATCATCAACAAAATCTGACACAAATAATAGGGATTAGAACCTAAAATCCTCAACCCCTCGACATACCATTGTAGACCCACATGTAGGATAAGGCAAATGCTATAAAATAAGCATGGTACGAAAACCATTTGCATCAAGAGACTACACCTATGTAAATATAAGAAGTTATCTAGATTGTTAAAAATACCATAAGAAATAAATAAAAAACAATGCAATTTCCGTCCTTAGAATAAAACACGGGCATGACCTAGAAAGAAGAAGAAATAAGGAAGAAATGCATACATACATTTAGCCTTAAGATGTTGAGAAAAGAATGGGTGAAACCTTAATCAAAATAGTTGAAATCGGAAACTACAAAACCCAAATTTCGAGCCCTAGGATGTTCAAAGCTCCCATTAGTGGGATGTCGAATAAAATCAGGTCCCGAGATCAATCTCCACGATCTCCACACCATGCCTCTTACTATTGATTCTTTGCCATTATCCCTGATGGATCTTAAGTATTAAGCATTAAAGAGCGCAAAGTCAAGAAATCAAGAATATGCCCATTGGTTTAAACATAACATCATGTATAGGCTTGTGAAGGGTGGTAAGTCTTTGATTGTGAGGCATGATACTTTCTTAATTGAATGGATTGTTGTGATATTTAATGAACCCCTTTAGTCTCCCAGATTATGGTTTTTATGGTACACTATTAGCATTGTGGATTCCTCAAGGGAATTTCTAATTAAGGGAGGCGCACACTTCCTATGTATGGTGTTCGATGAGAAAGTTTGCTTCCATAATATTGTTAAGTTGAAAAACTTGTATTTCGGTTTTCATAATCAAGCAAGAAATATTTCACCTTATATGCATCTAAGAAAGAACATAATGTTATTTGGTGAGGCCCATCACAAATGGAAACAATTTTTTCTTAGTGCAATTGAGGCATAAACATGATGGTATTCTATATATACCATGCACCACTATCAGTTTTCAACCCTGTGCTTAAGAAACTCACTCAAAATCAAAACAAAGAGAAAAGGGGGGAAATATTAATATAAAAATCCAAAAAAACACAGTAGCCTTCAATGGGCAATCCACACCCATCAACCTTCAAATATGCTATGAGCACATTGTATGGTATGTTGTGGAATTCTCTTGGTTTATTATTCAGAAAAAAAACTAAAACAAAAAGAATACTAGTGCAGGTTTCTTTCTTGTGGAACCCAATGAATATGAACTAACAAAGGATGAGAGTTAAAGTTTTACATGTGTATCCATGGCATTCAAAATGTATCGGGTTCTAGAGAGTTGAAGAGTAAATTGTCTTCAGGTGGTCAATTTGGGTTGAGACAAGATTTTTACTAGACGAGAGTAAATTGGCTTGAGGTGGTGAATGTGGGCAAAGACAAGATTTTTACTATATTGAAAGGAGAAAATCATTATAGGTGGCTAGTATGGACTGTAAAATTTGGATGGTTTTTCTGGAAATATAATCTTGGGATATGTTTATTGGAGTGGTCGGCGGGCTATTTTGGCCACTCCATATTTCATGTAAGCTTTGTCTTTGAGTATGTTTGTTTGTCTCTGTAAGAAATCCCTTTTCCTTTTTAAAAATGAAATGGGTCCCCACATGTACATACACAATTTGTGATGATTTCTTCTTGATTTGATTAGTTTGAATATCTTTCATATATTTTAATTTCTTATTATATTTTATTTTGTGGCATGGCTTGTAAGAGTGAATGATTTGATTTTAGCATGCCTCAATATCATTGCACAAGTTCCTATGAAAATTTCCAAACGTGAAGACCCATTAGTTTCTCTCGTATCTTTAAGAATTTGTGTCCCTGAGATTACAATTATGCTTATTATGATCCGAAAAACTTGGTCACATACTCTGGGGCAGACTAACTCATCACCTTCGACCCTCATTGGCAACGACACTACAAACACTTTTCACTTTTGAACATTTAAGCATATATTTAGGTATTTAAGACCATGGATTTCGGGGAAGGGTCCAATGTTGATAATTTCAACACTGTGGTGGCACTGAATGGTAGCAACTAAAATAGTCATATTCATAGTAGTTATACTAATGTAGTTCCATTGCATTGGAAAACAAATGTTTTACATTGATGTTTTGAACACCGCATTGTTGGATGTAGAAGTGTTTTAGTTTTCACGATTTAATGTTTTTTTACCTTGATGGATTAGTTTCAGAATTAGTGTAATCATATGAGCATACAAAGAATATATGTGCAATATGAAGTTATTGTCTTATACTCTATTATTTTTTTAATGTGAATTAGCCCATTTTTTGTTGGAAATAATACTAAGAGGGGGGGCGGTGAATCAATATTAGTCAAGTCAATAATCCTTTTCTTTTCTTACTCAATTTCATATACACTACTTCAATGAAAGCAACCCACATGTGTATGCAACTGTGTTTAAGGAAACAAGCGTATATCCAACAAACTAATGATTATGTTAATTCATCATATGTTGATCTCTACTCTAAGTATCAGTACTTTATTAAACATTAAACAGTAACCATGTGTAGTTAATAATAGAAGGAACCATCACACATAAGCATCACACATGAACACCAAGATGTAAGGTGGAAACCCATGTGGGTAAAAACCACCTGCCGTTGCCATCTCTGTCTTCTTTTAATAATAAGAAAATTTGTTTACAACAATGTACTCGTGCAGACTCATACCACTACGTAGGCTTCTACTTGCAGAAGGCTAGAACCTTCTTTCATTCTCCAACTTCTACTGGAAGGGAGATACAACCTCCTAGCTCTTGTACTAGCTGATGTGTTTACTAGTACGTAGGTGCCAACCTACAAAAGGCTACAACCTTATTTCTTCCTCCAGGTACCACGTTTCGTAAATTTTTAGACTGGATACTCTTGGAACACAACACCATAATCTGAAGGCCACGTTTCATCCAATTTTCATACTGGACCCATCAAAAACATTGAATCTCAAAATCAATCACCACTGTAATACAACTATTGCATTACCCATTGATTGAATACTCAATCATTACTCTGCGAATCACCCAAACAACTTAATCACTGAAACCCTGTCATAAAAACACAGTCACCAGAAGACAGAGTAGAACCCAGAACTCTGCAACAATATTCAGAGCCAATTGTATCATCAAAAACCATGCCTCATAGTGCACAAAAACCATGCATCATAGTGCATACACTACTTGGAAGAGTTGAACCAGCGTGTATACGCAACTTCACCAAAGCAGACCAGTGTATATGTCATCAAATACTTACTTATAACTTTGTTGCACTTCCCGACTATAGACATACCCAGATCATTACATACAAAAGGATAATATGTGTGTTAGCAACTAGATCTAATCCATCAGATGACATAAAGATAAGTCATTATGATCCTGATCCATTATTAGATTTCATCCATCAACACTGAAGCTAATCACAATCAACCAATCTGAATATGCAGAATACTGTCACCAGTAAACAGTCACCAGAACTCAGAACTTTGCATCAACAACCAGAACCACTCAAAACTTCAAACATCATAGTTCATTTGGTATACGCTACTTAGATGTGTCTACCCTACATGTATACGTGCTTTTATCAAAGTCAACCAACGTATACATCTGTAAATATTCATTCATAATTTTGCAGTTATTCCAGACTTCAGTTATACCCAGATCATAATATTTACAGAACATCACATGCATCAGTATACAGATCTAGAATAAGCATGATCAAACCATATAGAGCTTATTCATTCCAAGCCATAAGATCACGATCCATCGTTAGATCTTGTCCTGCATCAACCGTTGAGATTCCTCCTTGGCTCAGCATCATAAACCCATAACCTGCATACTCGATCTCACACTTCATCAGATATTCGAGACTTGCCACTTGGCCTAATGATCTTTTCCTCCTTTTATAGTCTTAGTCCTTACTCAATACCATGGTCCAAAACCACTTAGAATCAATAACTTGGACAAAATACCTGGGGTCAACACTTCGGACCAAATACCATGGATCAAAACTAAGTTTTCCAACATGTACGCGCCTTTCCTTCCGTGAAAGTGCGTGTGTACACTACACACGCATTTTGGTCTGCGAACCCACATGTATACGTGGCTTGGTATATAGTGAACCTACGTATACCTTTCTTTCTTCATTCTTGTTGTTTACCTGCTATACTGTGATGTTTCATCTGAGAGAGTTTCCTTCTGAACTGATTCCTTGAAGCTGTCCTGCATTTCATCACTTCTATAAATACTACTGTCATGCATTCTCTCACATTTGATATCTCTTTTGTAGATAGATCTAGATACCATGTACAAGTGAGTTGTTATGCTACAAGTAGGTTTCCATCAAGTACAAGACATTTATCATAATGCCAACAATCTCCCCCTTTGGACTTGATGGCAACAACAACACCAAGTCACTCTCCCCCTTTGACATCAAGGGCAAAGGGCGGACCAAGATCTTCTCCCCTAAGAGTAGAAGACTTTCATATCTGAATAGTTGAATATTAATCATACTCCCCCTAGGCACATGTTGAATTCTTTGATTGAACTCCCCCTTTCTTCATGCCGAGATGTACTGTATCATCCATGCTCCCCCTGAGCACATGTAGAGTCTACAAATATTTTCAAGAAAATAACATGACTCTATAACTCAACTATGTGATTTTGACCTTCCTATCACCAATGACTCACACATACATTCATTCTCACAACCAAGTGGGGATAAACATGACTCATCCACCCAACCAAGTTGGGATATACCAGATACCAATTGTTTATACATGACTAAAATATTACATCATCCTTCCCATGCATAGTGGGGGTACAAATTACATCATATGACCAAAAGGGATTCATCAAAAGACTACAATAGATAGAGACAACTATTACATCCTAGGTCTTGATATGACCTTTACATCGAATGATATACATGACATTTATAACAGAGACCAAATATCTAAACAAGACCATGATAGTCATCAAAAACTATCATACACAATTTATGTTTTCTGCTCCATAAGCATCTGTCAACAGCATCGAGACCAACAACCTGTATATGTCCATCATTAGTCCCCAAGATATGACAGTGTCAACCTGTGACAAAGTATGTCTGCATATAGATATCAACTCATCCTCTTTATTTCATCAAGATCAACTTGCTTTGTTTATGTAGTAGAAAGAGACTTATCATAACCTCAGCATATGTCATATCTCCAATCATTCACATCATATCATATGTATGTGAAAACACCATAGTTATGATCATAACATTGTCTTTAATAACAATATGATCTTTCCATAAGAACCTTCAATATATCAACCATGTATCATCACTAAGGAACATCACACATCTGATAAGCATCATGATAATCAACATATGTGAGTATCAACCTATCATCATAAGGTAAGAACTCAAAGTGATTAAGTAAGCCATGTCTTCGAATATCCATGTCTTCAAATAGCTATGTCTCCATGCAACCTGTGATTACACCATTCTCTTGGCCAACCAACTATATGCAACTTAAGTAATCATCCATGTATCCATCATATTGTATATCCATAAAAAGAGATATCAATATGTATCTAGCAAGCCATGATCTTATGGTCATTTGTCAAGATTTCTTGATATCATCAACAGTAACAATCCTCAACCATGTGAGAGCCAAGAACTATAGGAATCCTACATCATAACTATACTATATGATCTTTATGCGTCTTTGAAGGCATGACAATAGCAGCATAAAGAAATGAGTGACTCATCATCAAATAATGAAGTTGTGTATATATGCATCATTATCCATAAATCTGATCTGAACACCAACTATGTGACCCCAAGAATCATATGAGATTTTGTCATGGGCAACTCATAACCGTATCATAGCAAGATGTATCATTTATCCATATAAGCATCATCATCATTGATTGGGTACTAAAGACTTCTAAACATAATGCCAACAATGCTTTATTAGAAGCATAGCATGTTCTCCCCCTGAACCTATTCCATCTGTTCACTATCAGATCTGATCATGCATATATCAACAAGATGTATCAAGGCATCATTATCAATTAGATATACATCAATTTAACTGTGAGGATCAAAAACAACATCTTATGAATATCAATACATTTTCACACATTATTAGCAGATTGTAACCATCATCAAATAGAGCAAATAATTGACTGAACCATATCAGACCCTTTTTCCTGAGTCTGTCCCATTGATTTTCCTCAAACTAACATTTACACGACTATGCAGTGTCTAACTCGCGTATATACGTGACTTCTCTTCATGAAACTTGCGTATGAGATTTAGAACATTGAAGTTTTACACTTTCAGCTCCCTCTAAGTCTGTCATGTATGTACATTGTGCTGTGCCACATCTTTCTACCTGTACTTCCTTCTTTTTCGATATCTTCAAGTGTGATGATGTTTTCTCCTTTTCGTATGGTGCTCGTACTTTGTTCTTGCATTCCTTTTCTATATGTCTAAGCTTGTTACACGCATAACATCTCATATGTTTCCTATTCCTTCTATAGCAGTCAATGGCTTTGTGACCAAACATATTGCAAGAAAAACAATATCCCTTAAAGTACCTAGAACGTGATGATCTTTCTGTGTGATGGTCTTGAACCATTCTACTTCTGCATCTAGCTGCACCATGTCCAAAATTATAAAATTCAACATTATTCATTTGAGGAAATAATCGACTATCACTTCCATAGTTAGGAGTAAAATATTTTCTTTGAAGAATTTCTTTCCTTGGTTGTTGATGGGATTGACCTCTCATCTCCTTGTCGAGCATTTCAGATTTTGCATTAGAGTTCCTTGTCTTACTTTGTGAACTAGATTCACCTTCAACAGGTTCATGAAAACCAAGAACAGTTTTGATAGCACGAGACCTTTGACTACTAAGAATATCATCCAAGATCTTAGTACTATCTTGAAATCGTAAGAGCTTATCCTTTTCTTCTAATTTATCTTCTAGAATATTTACCTCAACCTGATGTTGATCTTCGTTTTCAAGATAATGCTTCTTCATGATTCCTTCAGCTTTTATTCCTTCTTCCAGCTGATGTCTTAATTCAAGAACTTCATTTTCATGTTTTTCAAGAGCTTGGAGTAGTTCTTTATTCTTCCTATTTGATTCTTCAAGATCTTATTTTAGTGAGAGGATCTTAGCTTCAAGACTTTCATAGTAACTAGATCTATCTCTGAGTTTCTTGATTGTTGTGCTCCTTTCATTTACTTCATTTCTTAATGATGTCACTTCATCCTGTAGCTTCTGACATTGATCTTCCTTTTCCTTGAATTGCTTCCTTACCTTGTTTCCTTCCTCTAGTTGGACTTTTAGTTTGGTAGCTTCTTCTTTGGAGGCACATTCCCCTTTGTCCAATAGATCTTGTTGATCTCTAATTTTGTCCATAAGCCTTTTAAATTCTGCCTCTATTTGATATCTTTCTTGCTCAGCCATAAGAGGAAATTCAGTTGTTTCGCTATCACTTTCATCATCTTCAAATGGATAGAGAAATGTATCACCATAAGATAACAAATTCATACCTGATAGTTCTTTTGCTTGTTCATCTTCATTCTGAGGTGATTTTGAATTTGAAGTGTTGCTTCCACATATTCCCTAATCGATTCTCCCACTGCCATAGTTCCTCCGATATGTCTTCTTCTTCTGAGGCGCTTTCTTCTTCAGCTTCTTTCCCATTGTTCTACGGATCTCCTTCAAGCGTTCAAGCTTTTACCAAAGGACCCGCTCTGATACCAATTGTTGGAAATAATACTGAGAGGCGGGGGTGAATCAATAATAGTCAAGTCAATAATCCTTTTCTTTTCTTACTCAATTTCATATACGCTACTTCAATGAAAGCAACCCGTGTGTGTATGCAACTGTGTTTAAGGAAACAAGTGTATATCCAGCAAACTAATGATTCTATTAATTCATCATATGTTGATCTTTAATCTAAGTATCAGTACTTTATTAAACATTAAACAATAACCATGTGCAGTTAATAACAGAAAGAACCATCACACATAAGCATCACACATGAACACCATGCTGTAAGGTGGAAACACAATGTGGGTAAAAACCACCTGCTGTTGTTGTCTCTGTCTTCTTTTAATAATAAGAAAATTTGTTTACAACAATGTACTGGTGCAGACTCATACCAGTATGCAAGCTTCTACCTGCAGAAGGCTACAACCTTCTTTCTTTCTCGAGCTTCTAATGGAAGGGAGCTACAACCCCCTAGCTCTTGTACTAGCCAATGTGTTTACTAGTACGTAGGTGCCGACCTTCTTTCTTCATCTAGGTATCACGTTTCATAAATTTTTAGACTGGATACTCTTGGAACACAACACCATAATCTGAAGGCCATGTTTCATCCAATTTTCATACTGGAGCCATCAAGAACATTGAAGCTCAAAATCAATCACCACTGTAATACAACTATTGCATTACCCATTGATTGAATACTCAATCATTACTCTCTGAATCACCCAAACAAGTTAATCACTGAAACACTATCATAAAAACACAGTCACCAGAACACAGAGCAGAACCCAGAACTCTGCAACAATATTCAACGCCAACTGTATCATCAAAAACCATGCATCATAGTGCATATACTACTTGGAAGTGCCGAACCAGCATGTATACGCAACTTCACCGATGCGAACTAGCATATATGTCATCAAATACTTACTTATAACTTCGATGCATTTCCCGCCTTCAGACATACCCAGATCATTACATACAAAAGGATAATACGTGTGTTAGCAACCAGATCTAGTCCATCAGATCACATAAAGTCATTATGATCCTGATCCATTATTAGATTTCATCCATCAACACTGAAGTTAATCACAATCAACCAATCTGAATATGCAGAATATTGTCACCAGTAAACAGTCACCAGAACTCAGAACTTTGCATCAACAACCAGAACCACTTGTAACTTCGAACATCATAGTTCATATGGTATACACTACTTAGATGTGTCTACCCTATGTGTATACGCACTTTTATCAAGTTCAACCAACGTATACATCTGTAAATATTCATTCATAATTTTGCAGCTATTCCAGACTTCAGTTATACCCAGATCATAATATTTACAGAACATCACACGTATCAGTATACAGATCTAGAATAAGCATGATCAAACCATATAGAGTTGATTCATTCCAAGCCATAAGATCCCGATCCATCATTAGATCTTGTCCTCCATCAACCGCTGAGATTCCTCCTTGGCTCGGCATCATAAACCCATAACCTATATACTCGATCTCACACTTCATCAGATATTCGAGACTTGCCACTTGGCCTAATGATATTTTCCTCCTTTTATAGTCTTATTCCTTATTCAATACCATGGTCCAAAACCACTTAGAATTAATACCTTGGACCAAATACCTAGGGTCAACACTTTGGACCAAATACCATGGACCAATACCAAAATACCATGGACCAAATACCATGAACCAAAACTAGGTTTTCTGACATGTACGTGCCTTTCCTTCTGTGAAAGTGCGTGTGTACACTATACTTGCCTTTTGGTATGCGAACCCGTGTGTATGCGCAACTTGGTATATAGTGAACCTACGTATACCTTTCTTTCTTCATTCTTCGTATTTACCTACTATACTGTGATCTTTCATCTAAGAGAGTTTCCTTTTGAACTGATTCCTTGAAGCTGCCCTGCATTTCATCACATCTATAAATACTATTGTCATGCATTCTGTCACATCTGATATCTCTTCTATAGATTCATCTAGTTACCATGTAAAAGTGAGTTGTTATACTACAAGTGGGTTGCCATCAAGTACAACACATTTATCATAATGCCAACATATTTATTCTAAGAGATTTCTATGGCACCCATCTGCACATATTATATATTTTTTTACTTACTCAATTTGTTGGATGCCTTCATAATTTTGATTTTAAGTCAATTTATATTATGACTTCATAATTTATTCCTCGTTGAATTTTTCCTAAATATTTGAATGTTTGATGGATAATTATGGTTAGTTTTTCCCCTGGTTTAGAGTTTGAATGATGTATTTTGTTTTGTTTTAAAGTTCCCGTGGCAACATTGGAGTCTCAAAGATTTGCCAATTTTGGAATTTACCCATTCTTATAAAAGAGAGTGCTTGTGCAATATTAAGTTGTTTTTATTTTTTTTATTTATCTTTTTTAAAGGTAAATTATACGGTATGTGTTTTGAAATTTGATAGGAAGTATCTGCATATATTAAAAGTGTCACTGAATATTAGTTTCTTAAAGCGGGAGTAGTGTAAGGAAACATTAATTAAAATACCCGATATTCAAAGAGCTTCATCCCCAAAATGTGTTAGCTTCCATTTAGGGAGAAATTGTTGTTGTATGTCTTTGTCATAGACATCCAACATAATATTGTCATTTTGATCTAGATGGTAAAATTCATCCATGATATCAAACCTTGGAATTTCTTGCAAGAGTAAAATTTCACTCTTATGAATTTCCAAGGAGCTTCTTTAGAGTGATAAGTATCTTATTGAATGGGTATTTGACAAAAAAATCCGTGTCTTTGGAGTACATCTGTTTCAATTTTTTTATATATGGGATGAAAAGGTTGTCCCTTTAAAAGAAAAAAGTTTTGTAGAAATTTAGGTAACAGTCACTATTTCGAAATTGAAGCTAAAATATATTACTCAAAAAGTTCACGGGCTCTGATTTATTTACATTTCCACCTCATGAATTTTAATCTCTCAAGGAGATAAGTGTACCTTTTTCAAAATTAACTTTGTTAATATATTTCTATTAGCATTCAGATGAAACTATATATTGGGTACACATATTTTCAATAAAGGAATAATCTTTCAAACAATATTGTAAATGACAAGAATCTCACATGTAGGCTAAGCACATGTGGAAGAATAAAAAATTGGAGAAATACTTAACATAAGCTTGATCCTACCACAAATTATTGTTTAAAAGTAAACTGAAATTATATCACAAATGATTTTTTTAGTCATTTGAATGTAATCAAATTAATTGATTTACTTGTATTTTATAACTAAAATTGTATTATTATTTGTATCATTAAATATTTTTTAAATAATGTAGTTGATTTCCAATTCTAAAATTTAGTTATAAGCATGCATTCTCAAATATTCTATTCCTTCAGTGTTTTCGTGTATCTTTGCACCTCTAGGGACAATTGCTAGTTATCATTAACAAGAAATATGAGGAAGTAAAAAACTACTATAGAGACAATTATCTATCTCATAGACTTTTTGTGGACGTCATTACAAATTCAAAATAGTTATGCTTAAGTTTCCAAAATTAAATTGTATTTCTCTCATGTTTAACAACCCATTATAAAATGTCACTCAACCCTTCTTTTAAACAAACTATGAATTTTCATAGTGGAAAAGTATAGGAGTTATTCATAATACCATATGGTATACCTTTATATATATATATATATATATATATATATATATATATATATATATATATATATAGATAGATAGATAGATAGATATCTATATATATATATATATATATATATATATATATATAGTGAGAAAAGCTATCATAACTTAGTTGTCAAACCAGTAGTGAGGACAACCATCATTGGTTGATATAAGGAAGGAGAAGATGCTGCTCTCCTTCTCCTCTACATCCGCAATCATCAAAGTTTGATAATGGCTTTCATTTATATTCAAACAATGAGAATTGCATTTTTAGAAATTTTAGAGTAGAATGATTAATTCCATTGATGTTGAAATAAAAAATTCTTGAAAGTTGTAATAAAATGTTTATTTTATGATAATAACAATTGCGAGTGTAGGATACTAAATTTGTATTTAAAAAACAACCAAAGATATTTAAGAATTGTCACCTCGATACAGTCAAGACCATTAGGAATTTGACATGGGTGTTATGGTTTGAGGAGTTTGATAATGTTTCTCATGGATATTTGTGGATTTCTTCATAATGTTACATATATATTATTCGACGAGGATGACTTAGGTCTCATTTTGTGCTTTTATGGCCATAAAGTTGAAAAAGTGTTGCACCATCCAAAAGACAGACATGTATACCTGTACAGATGATACATCTCATTTGATCCCATTATCTACCAAATGAGACACATATATTCACACTTTTATCATTGCAAATCCCTCAAGCATATATTCACTCTATGACGTGCTCTCCATAAAATCGTTCTAACATTTTCAACTTTGCACATGGTCTTTGTGACTATATACTCTGTCACACTCTTCACGCATTCACATTACCATGATTCATATGCACCAAGTGTTTAATTTTTCCACTTGCAGTGGAAGTAACAGTATAAAGGTACCTATAGGCGACCAGAGTTCAAATCCCACACGATCACATTCCCTTCTCTTAATTGTTGTAAGAGTTCACCTTCATTACCACATTCCAAGTTCGAGTCCCCTAAAACTTCTGCAAATGGTTATGCCCTTGAAAAAATAGAACGCCAATGGAAAACCATAAAGTCGCTTAATGATGTCGCAACAATTCAAGGGAATCCGACTAAGAAAATGGGGAAAATGGTTGTCACAAATTCGAATTCCATATTGCAGGGCCAGAATTTCACTGGGTTCTTATGATACCCCAGAGAAAGCTTCCCGCGCCTATGACCATGGCGTATTTTCTTAGAGGATCTAAGCCTAGGTTAAATTTTCTTGACTCGCTGATGGAAATTTCATGTGCCTCGTCTCTATTGACATCGCAAATCCAAGCTGCCGCGACCTGTAGAAGAATTTGGGATACCGTCAGATGGCGACATGACGTCATTGTCTTGCGGTGTAGTAGAGGAATCCGACTTGCTGTCATAAATTCCATGTGCCTATTCCCTCCTCTATCATCCTTGCAAATCCAAGTCGTTGCGGCTAAGTTCACCATAGAAGAATTTTGGTTGCCGTCAAATGACGACATGGCAACATCGTCCTGTGGTTTGGTAGTAGAATCTGACATTGAGAGCCAATAGATTTCAATAGAGTAGGGTTTAGAGTTTTGGTGTTCACTACTCCTGGAAGATCTGGATAATGGAAAGTCTCTAAATTTAGAGGATTTTTTCCCCTTATATTTGGCTATGGATGAATTGGGATTTCTCCTTAGCTAACAGAAGACTGGGGGATTTTCTAAGAAAAAAATCTAAGTTTGGCATAGCTGCTAAATTTTTTTCCATGATTAAAGTACATTCTCACTCACTGAAGTTGGCTAGATGGATGAGATTTCTAAGCGCATGCAACCGTGTAAACCTGGAATTGTTGCCACTTTTGATAAATTATAATCAATCGCATGTTGTTGAAATGGAGGCACATGTGTCTTTGTTATTAATTATCTATCAATTTTAGTGGCATAGAGATGTCACCACACAACAAAAAGTTTGACGCAAATGTGAGGTGACCTAATTCAAAAAAAGGCCTATCGACCTAAATATATAATTGTTTACATAGTTCATAAGCCTATATGCTTCCACTAAAGTATCAACATATATTTTAGATAGTGTTTACATTTAAAAACCGACAAAACTAACATACATTATGGTTCAGAGTGAACATCAAATATGTATCTATGTGCAACATGTCAGATATACATATATTCTGTGAGAGTATCCTTACATGGAAAAAACATGTAGTCATTTAACCAAAAATATATATATATATATATATATATATATATAAATATATAAAAGTCTAGTGTTCCTATGGCATAAAACTGATCCAAGAGGAATCTACAGATACCATGGAGAAATATTCATGTGTTAATGACCTAGAAAGACGACACTGCGAGATGTAGAGAATAGAAAAAATAGTGATCATTAGTAAGATATAGATTGACTACCTCCCAAATGTGATCATCGGGCAACATATATCAAATGCAATCATGTATAAGAAAATTTACCTCTCCACCGTATAATGTTGTTTGCATATAATGAATAGTGTATCTCACCAAATGTCAACTTGAGTCCATATTTTGATAGCCTATCAAAAGCTATGTTGAATCCCTATTGTGTATGAGTATAAGTCACCCCCTTTAAATCGTCAATAATCACTCGAATTATCCTCATCAAATTGATTAAAAGAGGTAGATTCAATGACATATTTTTTGAGGCCCATACAACCACCACATGAGAGTCCCTGAATGCCTCTAGATTTTCAATATCAAGCCTTCCAACACAAAATAATACACACCAAAAAACTAAGACCTTTGTGCAAGTGTTTGACCAAGTGCCTCTACTCCAACTAAAATGATATTGTGTATTAGGTTATAAAGAAGCATATCCATTTCATCTGCACATCTCTTCTCTTGCAACTTTGTCAGAAACCTACAAGGTGTATTATATGAGATAGACAATGGAATGATATGTCTCACCAAATTAGATTTTCCTCCAAACCCACTTCTTTGTAGAAAGCCACAATCCTAATGCATAAACCTATGATATAAGGACATGTGTTCTCAAATATTAATGAATTTTGGCTCCTCCAAATGCCTCACATTATTTATAAAGGAATTGGGTTGAACTCTTTATAATATATAATCCAATATTAAAGGAATTCTTCCATTGAAGAGAAATTTCAATCCACCTATATATAAACAAATTATAAATTCCAGACCGACTCAATTTCACAAATTTACATCTTGAAAATATATGCATTGAATCCTCATATGCATCAATACATAAAATGCAGCATCTAGGACTAGAAAAACCCCTCCATCAAATATTACCCCAAGTTAGAATCCAGTTTTTCCAGTACCAATATGCCTCCTTTACCAGAAGTTGTCCTAGCACCACATGACCAACCCACACACATATGTCCCCATTTTCATTAAGTGAAATTCCTACTACTGCTAGGTTCTGGACATATCAATCCCATCGAATACCATGTTCTCCATATAAACCAATGTCACCCACTTTCGTCCATTTAGGATGAATGAAGTCATCATTTACAACAATCTAGTTGATATAGTAAATTCCAATATTATGCAACCTCCTACAAAGATTCATTAGTAATGTATTATCCCCCTGAAGCTGTGAATAGGATTTAATCTTATTTCTATATTATCACAATTACCAATTTTCCATTTGATGCATGGACAAACTTTCAAAAATATCCTCCATATATATGAGATGGCACAAGGTATGTGTACCCCTACCTTTATCCATTGTATCATAGAATGATTTTGGAGATAACTTTTTTTAATGATACATTGTCATATACCATCCCCATTCAATGTGCCCCATAAAATCCTCATTTATAAATCCGAACTCAATCTCTCTAGATCCTTGATGCCCTATCTTCATTCCTCTGTGATAAGACCTCAAGATGGTCCAATTGAAACTTATGTTTCTCAGAATTCCTAGACAAATAAAGCTAGATATTATAGAGCTCATCATGTTGACGATTTATTTGGGCAGAATTTATAGATGAATCGAGTAAACCGATATGTTCTACAGGACCGCGTGAACCATAATCAAATGAACCCCCAAAGTGAGCCATCTATGTGCCTATGTAGTTAATTTGTGCTAAAATTTCTCAATAATCCACTTCCAATATTTTATTCCATAATTGTTTGGTTTGAGAACAAAACCAATTTATTTGAAACCAAGATCAATGGATGAACATTCAACCCCAAAACTACCTACTATCTCCATAACCAAAGCATCATCTGGGTAAGATGTAATAAACATGGATTTCAAATTGTTCATGAAGATCCTAGAAACATCCCTAAAGAGATGAATGATCCGAAGTAAATATCTCCATTCCATAATACACAATTTGACAAAAAGAAAATATGAGTAGTCTTAGTATGTCTAGAACTACACACCCAAGAGTGACCCAGTACTATGAGCCCTAGTAATTGAGCTACGTAAACCATCAATGATAAGTATGAAAAGTAGAGGAGACAAAGCACTCCCTTGCCAAAGACCCCACGATGCAATGAAAAATTTTGTAGGTAAACCATTAATCAAGACCACAAATTTTGCAGATGATACACAGGCCATAATCCATGTAATAACTTGTAATGAAATACCAATCTTGTGTAGAACCAATCACAAGAAATTCCAATCCACATAGTATAAGGCCTTTTGGAAATAAAGTTCATTATAATCATCCTGGTCTTCTTAACCTTGATCAAATGTAAAGCCTCCTGAGCAATAGAAACTTCATCTTGAATTTGTCATTATCGAAGGAAACCAATTTGCTCCAACGCAGTGCTAGAAGACAATGATTTTTAATTTGTTCGCTATGATTTTAGAAACCAATTTATATATATATTTTTGCATAATGTGATGGGGTGGTAATTTGATAATGTAGTAGCATGGGAGACAGGCTTAGAGATCAAGGTAATAAAGGTAGAGTTTATGGCTCTGAGGATATTACCAGATGTGCGAGATTCCTCAACTCCCGATAAAATGTCTGACCCCATAATATCATGGAAATGTATAAAAATTTCAATCGACCATCTTTCGTGCCTCAGACTGTTGTCCTAGGTAAAGGATTTCATGACTCGGAAAGCTATGTATTGCCAAGGTCTACCATGGAATGCTAGGAAGTACCAACACATGCTACATAGTTCCAAGGAATGTTAGGCATGCCAAGATATTCCAAGTGCTAAGACCTCCCAAGATGTGCAAAGTGGCAGCACGTGGCATGAAAACATGTTAGGGAATGTTAGGGTGAAGTGTCACAGAAACACAAGGGAGAACTAGTTTCAAATTCATGGAAATGAAGTGTTAATGAGTTCTAGGTGTGCTAAGGAGGGAGTGACAAGATAGGCTAGGAATTTCTAAGGCATGCTATAGTGCTAGGGAATCATACCAAGATATGCCAAGTGCAAGGGTCTGCCAATGTATGTTGAGTGTTAGCGAGTGTTAGGGAAACACAAGGGAGAAATAGTTCAAAATGCATGGAAATGAATAAATAAGAGTGTGTGAAAAATACTGTCAGTGAGTTCGAGGTGTGGTAAGGGTGGAGTGACATGGTACTAAGCACTGCTCATTCATGCTAGCGTGCCAGAGTGGCACGTGACTAACATGTGTCAAGTGTCAGGATGTTCCAACATGTGCTAGGAAGTGTTAGGGAGTGATAAGGAAACACAAGGGAGCACTATGTGTAAATAATGCCAGCAAATGAACAATTAAGACTTTATGACAGGAAGTGTTAGTGAGCTATAGGTGTGCTAAGGAGGAAGAGACAAGGTATGCTAGGCAGTGCTAAGGCATGTAAGAGGCCATGGAAACATGGCAAGATGTTCCAGGTGCAAGGGTGTGCTAATCCATGCGAGGGAGAGTTATGGATTGCCAGGGAAAATCAAGGGAGCACTAGCTTCAAATCAATGGAAATGAGTGAATACAAGTGTATGGCATGGATTTTCAGTGATTCCTAGGTGTGCTAGGAGGGAGTGACAAGATATGCTAGGTAGTGCCAAGGAATGCTAGAGTGCCAAGGTGACATGCGAAGATGTGCCAAGTCCTACGGTGTGTGAATGTGTGTCAGGGAGTGTTAGGGAGTGCCACAGGAATAGAGGGGATTGTTAGGGAGTGCCACATAGTTCCAAGGGATTGTTAAGCATGCTAGGTGCTATGACATGCCAAGATGAAAACTATGTTGCTTAGTTGTTTTATGGGCACAGTTGGATGTGGACCTTGACTTGGTAACTTGTTAAGTGGGATGAGTTAATATTGGACATGAGAAGCATAGGATGAGTTATAGGCCATTCTTATGTGAACAAGGCATAATCTAGTTGTATTAAATGTAACTTGGTCAAGTTGTTTTAGTCAAGGCTGGACTTTGTTCGGTTCACAAGTCTAAAAAAAATAAGGGTAGTTATGAGTGCATGATAGTTGACGAGTGCCAGGGCATGCCAAGGAGCGAAAAGTTATGCTAACACAATGGCAGATAGCGTCAATGCATGTTGAGGAATCTTTGGGAGTGTTAGTGCATCACAAGCGAGAACTATGTCAAAGTGCATTGAAATGAACGAATAAGATATCTTGTGAGGGAGTTTCGATGAATTTTAGGTGTCCCATGGATGAAGTGTATTAGGAGAAGTTCAAAATAGGAGTTGCAGGAGGAAAGAATACGATTGCAATAAGGGGATGGACAAAGCAATTTCAGACAAAGGTAAACTTTGGGCTAGGCACAACACTATTTTTTCAATGACTTTGTTGGGTTACCAAATCGTAAAAAGAGTAAGGCTATCTATGAGGGCATGACAATTAGGGAGTGCCAAGGTGTGCAAGGAATGCCAAGAAGTGCTAACACGTGATAGAAAGTTCCAACAAATGTTAGGCATGCCAAGATGTGCTAGGTTCTAGGATGTAGCACCAATGCATGCTAGTGATTGACATGGAAACACAAGGGGGCGACTAGTTTCAATTGCATGGGAATGAATGAATACGAGTGTGTGATAGGGAGTGTTAGCAAGTTATAGGTGTGATAATGAGGGAGAAAAAAGGTATGATAGGCAGTTCCAAGGCATGATAGAATGATAGGAAAGCATGCTAAGATGTGCTAAGTTCTAGGGTGTGCCAATGTGTGCGAAGGAGTGTTAGGGGGTGTTAGGGAAATACAAGGGAGCACTAGGTCACAATGCATGGAAATTAATGAATAACAGTGTGCGACATGGAGTGTTAGTGAGTTTGAAGTGTGCTAAGGAGGAGTGACAAGGCATGCCTGGAAATGCTAAGGAATGCTAGAGTGCTAGGGTGACATGCAGTCAATATGTGCCAACACGTGCAAGGAAGTGTTAGCTCAGAGTGATAATGAAACACAAGGGAGAACTACATCAAAATGCATGGAAATGAAAAAATAAGAGTTTTTGATTTGAAGTGTTAGTGAGTTCCAAGTGTGCTAAGAAGGGATTGAAAAGGTATGTTAGGAAATGTTAAGGCATACTAGAGCCCAGGGCGACATGCCAAGATGTCATAGGTGATAGGGTCTACCAACACGTGCCAAGGAGTGCTAGTGAAACACAAGGAAAAACTAGGTAAAAATTCATGGAAATGAATGAATAAGATTTCTTTACCAGGAGTGTCACTGAGTTCTAGGTGTGCTAAGGATAGAGTGACAAGGTGGGCTAGGTAGTGCGAAGGAATGCGAGAGTGCTATGGCGGTAGTCCAAGATGTGCCAGGTGCTATGGTGTGCCAATGTGTGTTAGGGAGAGTTAGGGAGTGTCAGGGAAACATAAGGAAGAAATAGGTCAAAATGCATGGAAATGAATGAATAAGAGTGCATAACATAGAGTTTCAATGAGTTCTAGGTCTGTTAAGGATGGAGTGACAAGGTTGTATGCTAGACAGTGTGATGGTATGCTAAACTACCAAGGCGTGTCAGGAAGCGCTACGATGTGTAAAAGCATGCAAAGGAATGTAGGGGATGTTAGCACATGCCACATAGTGCCAAGGCATTCTAGGACATGCCAGGTGTCATGGCATGTCAAGATGTACACTGTGTTGCTTAGCTGTTTTATGACTACGGTTGGATGTGAGGAGCTCTTGGTAACATGTTAAGTGGGACGAGTTGAGATTGAACATTATTAGCCTAATATGAGTTATAGGTAGTTCTTAGGAGAACAAGACATATGTTGAATTTCCATGACACATGATAATTTGGGTTTGGTCTTATAATCTTTGATGCAAACACACTCAAGTGCCACAGCACATCTACTTTGCAGAACAAAATTCACACAAACAGGGAATCAAGTAGCGCACATGAAAATTTTTAATATTTTCAAACCCATTTTCATTATATTACAAAATATAATAGACTAGGCTAGATCTCTCGTACTAGGAATCATGGCCCTTAAAAATCACACAGATACAAGGAATACAACTAGGACTTGGTTTTAGTCCTTTCAAAACCAATCTAACTTGAACAAGAAAACACTTGACCTACTTGTTGATGGTGGCCACACATAACCCTTTCAGTCGACATGTCCTAAACACATCCAACATGTCCTCTTGCCTCCCATTCTGAACTCATCAATCTTGCTCTATCAATGAGTTCAACTCCTTTAGGTTACTGAACTCAACTCAACAAAAGTTTCCCTCTAGCTACCTCCTTTCTCGTTCAAGGTATGCAACACTTCAGCTCTTTGATCAGCTATTCACAACTCTGTTTGTGAACAAATCTTTGGTATTACCACTTTTTCCATACTAATTCTCTAAGATGACAAATCTAGGGTTATGGAGGCTTCCCTTCTTCTCACTGACACAATCTTATAAAATACAGGGAACTAGAGCTAGTTTGCTAGCCCACTTGACTACTACTTTACTCCTTCAAAGTCTGCATGTCCTTAGCCCAATACACCTACCCTTCTACAAGTATTGTTGTCCTTCACAAGTATAGCACTTAGGTCTCTTCTTTGAAAGTCACCCAACAACCCTTCAATTGTACTTTGACTACCATCAATTTTCTTAACCATATCCAATTATTTTACTGATCTAGGGCCCAAAACATTGCCCTCATCTAGGGATCTTCAAATCTTCCATCTGTTAGCTCTGCTATGCAACGCTGACTTTATAATGTCAGAGATAAACCTAGTCTGTGTGATGGTGTCTTCAAAGGGGCCCCCTCATGGGTCATTTTCCCTTTTCCTTCTTTCCTGCTTTCTCTTTGCCACCTCCATTCCTCTATTTTTCTCCTAAACCTAAAAAATTAACCCCTTTGGCCTTAGCCCTAAGCACAAAACCCCAAAACCTACCATAAAACCTCATTTATATGACTTCGCGCTATCATAACTCATCGCATTTCATCTCTGCCATTGATCTTCCCTGCTGAATCCAATGGCTCCTGTCACATCCGATAAAGCAACCCACTCTCTCATTCCCACCGTCGGATCATCTTCGTAAAGATCCGACGGCCTTCGCTCTTTTTGTGCCAGCAACTTAATCGAATGATAGTGTGTGATGAGAGCGGTTTTTCTCTCTCATCAGCCACTACGTGTCAATCGCTGAATGGAATCGCGCGACCCCATCCTTTTACTGCTTAATGCCCAAAAGTGGTACAATGAATACCGTTACCGCCCAACAAAACCACTCTCGCCCATTAAATTCCTGCACAACTCCATTTCTCGATGATTGTTCGATACGTCCACTGTAGATCTGATGGCCCCAATTCACCCCACTCCCACCTCGACCGACAGACTCCATCAAGCCATATTCACTGTCCGTTCCCTCGATCCGACAGCCTATCTTCCCGCTCATCCAAATCATCCACTTGCCCATGCATTCCATGTCCTTGACAACTCTTTTGCTTAAAGAAGGAGATGACCAGCCATGCTAGTACCAATCACTGACAGAACCCTAACAAACATGTTTAACAGACGGTATGGATAAAGGAGAAAAGGACAAGCATGACACTGTAACCAAATTTATCAGTCATGGACTTCACTGGTACGAGCACTCCAACCGCCTAAAAGCATAGTGCTGCATCTGAGTAGATTGGATTCACAAAATGCGACAAGCAAACACAGTCAGAGACTCCATCAGGAAGTTAAATGTGGTTGGTGGTAAATTATGGTCCCTCCATACCTAAATGGCCAGGCACCCTTGTAATGTAAATCTATAAATACTTAGAAGCAAGATGTGATTAGGGTTGGCATTTGATGTAAGGTTCAAATTCTGGAGACTGTAGATATTTTTTCACTTGCAGCATCTCGTCTTCATTTTCAGCTAATACAAGCTTCTTTTGCTATTAACTGCTTACTTTCCATTTTCCTCTGTTCTAAGCTTGTGCTTGACATGCTATGTTCTCGATCTTTTGAGGTTTAGCACTAGATAACTGTCATCTTAGCTCTATGTCAAATTGTTGAATGCATCACTGAATAGGTCACTCAGGTTTCTTTCTATCTGATGCAAGAGAGCTGTCATCCTGTCTGTGCATTAGTAGAATAGATTTACAAGTTTCTTTACTAGTTGCAGCCGACCATCACATGGTCTTGTGCATTTGCTGGTGTGGTTAGTATTCTCGATATTCACCTAATCTCTAAAACTATGAACATTGGTGGTCTAAAGCCTTGTAGTCTGAGGGTGTTCACGCATGTCTAGAGTAAAACAAGGTAGAAGTGGTTATCTGGCTTGAACAAACCATCATTCCTTCCATCAAACCTGCAACAATAGTTGAATTTATATGTTACCAGGCATCTCTGAGCTACAACCTAGGAGAGTTTCTTGGAATCCTAACATAATTGATGCCGTTGTCGGGGAGAGAAGATTGAAGCTCAGCTTCCATAGGAGAACTACATAGATCTAGCTTTGATGATAGACAAAGCTTGGACACATTTTTTTTTTGTAATCATCTATTTGGCGACTCTACTAGAGGAAGAACCTTTTGGCGACTCCACATCACAGTTCTAGCTCAGTTTGTAAGACATACTCAGAGAAATCCTCAGAAATCACCAGCTGACCTAGTGCTTGACCCTGAGAAGATTGTCAAGTAGAGAAAAACATCACAGAAAGGAGCATTAGGATCAGGTAAGCCTAAACAATCTTATGTATCTCTACAAGAAAGGCTTGTAACTGAGCATGTACATGTTGAAAATATAGAGCCTAGCACTATTGGTGAAGAAATACCTTCAGAGATTCATAAAGCTCCTTGTTCAATCAGTTCCCCTTTGGATCTCAGTCCAAAGAAAACCTCCCCTATAGTCCATCAGTTTCCTTCTGTCATCCAAACGACTAGTACCCTTCCATCTATCGTAGTCATGGCAGGCTAACAAGCACCTACTAAAATGGAAAGAATTATAGCTACTAGATATGGACCCCTGGTCCTGCCTATTCCTTTGAATGCCATGCCTCTAGGATAATATCAGAAATACATGCTTAAGTTCACTCGTACAGAGGGAGTGAATGTTGAAGAGCACCTTGAGTCTTTTTATAGCTATGCTGATAACCTAGACATCAGTGAAGATGATGTGTCGATGAGAGTGTTTGTCTAAAGCCTTGATGGAGAGGCTAGAAAGTGGTTCAGAGAACTAACCCCTAGGAATATAGTAGGCATTGAAGCATTAGATGATGTGTTTTTAAAGCATTGGGGGGAGAAGAAAGACCTTCTATATTACCATACTGAGTTTGGAAACCTAAAGAGGGAAAATGGGGAGTCATTGTCAGATTTTAATAAAAGATTCAATCGTATGTATAGCAAGATACCAGCTAAAGTAAAGCCTACCCCCACCTCTGCCAAACTCACCTATGCCAATGCATTTGACTCTAACTTTTGCCTGCTATTAAGAGAGAGAAGATGTGTCACTCTAGCTGAAATGGAAGATGTAGCCTTGGAGGTGGAATCCAATATCATGGCTGCAGAAAAAATCAAAGGACATGCTGATAGAAGGAGGTAGAGAGGTGACGCTTCTTCTTCTTCTTCATCTTTAGAGCCCAAAATAGACAAAATGACTAAAATGATAGAGTCATTGGCTGCTGAAATATCCAAACTGAAGGTTGAACAGAATTCTGGGAAAGCAAGGCTGCCTAATACATTTGCTCCTAGAAACCCAAATCCATTCAGAAGAGAAAATGAACAATTGCAGATCATTCAAAGGGGCAAAGAGGCCAGTGAAGAACAAAGGGTTAAGACTGCTTTCCAAAACGTAGTCATGGAGGAGGAACAATTAGATGAAGAGGATGAGATTCACTACATGGAAGATAAGGGTAGTGCTGCCTTTTTGACATTGGCTACCTACAAAGAGTCACTACTCAGAGACCAGACCAGTCAAGAGTGGGACAAAGAAGCTGTTCTGCAGACTGAAGACCAGTAAAGATATAATTTGAGGTCAAGAACGAGTAATGTCAAAGAGAATCCTGTTCAAAGAGTTGTTGTCCCCACAAAGCAACAGGGTAGCAAACAAAAAAAAAGCAGTAGCTGATCCCATCATCCTCAAAGCACCAGCTCAAGAGGTAAGAGGCCCTGACAAGTCCCCTTCCCCTTTCAGTTTTGAATCTGAAGTCCAAAAGTTAAAAATATCTATACCCATGATAGAACTTGTAAAGAGTGAGGCCTTTAGGAAGCCCATCCTAGATTCCCTTGAGCTGAAAGCCACACAAGCATCTAATGACTATGTAAATTTACAGGATGATAAACATGCAGTTGTGCTTAGCCCAATGACTGAACTTGTTGATGACAATTCCCCATCATTTTATGTCTCTGTGACCATTCATGACAAAATTTTCCACAACTGTCTGCTGGATATAGGGGCCAGCCATAATCTGATGCCCAAAGTTGTCGTGGAAGAGTTAGGCCTTGACATTACCAGACCATATCATGACTTTTTCTCCTTTGATTCAAGGAGGGTGAAATGTCTGGGATTAATCAAAGACTTAGCTATCACCCTAACTCAGCTACCCATGAAAAGCATGATGATGGATATTGTGGTAGAAGATGCCCCCCTTAGGTTTGGTATGCTACTTTCCAGAGGATGGATTAAGACGTTAGGTGGGACATTACAAAATGACTTATCTTATGCCACTGTCCCAGTTTTTGGAGGAGAAAGCAGAAGACTATACAGCAAAGCCCAGCTGGCCTATATCATCAGTGATGAGAAGAATCCCACTAATCACCCTATTTATGCTATGGACACTGATTTTTAAACATGTATTCTCCAAATTGAAGAATCCCAGAGGACCTCGGTGCAAATCAAGAAACCAGTATGCCAGGCCATGGAAGAAGGAGGGACAAAAGCTTAGGATATGTTCTTTGATGGAGCCTGTTCAAAGGAAACTGCAAGAGCAGGAGTGGTGTTGGTGTCTCCAAAACAGGAAAGCACACATCCATCTTTTAAGCTAACCTTTTAGGTCACAAACAATATAGCAAAGTATGAGGCTCTGATATTGGGCTTAAATGCTGCCAAAGATGGAGGGATCAGAGACATAAAGGTGTTTGGAGATGCTGATCTCATCATTCAGCAAGTGAACAAAACATTCCAAGCAAGGCACCTAAGGCTGAAAGCATACAAATATGAGGTATGGAGACTCAAAGATGCTTTTTATAGTTTTGATATCTCATATATTCCTAGAGTTAAAAATCAGCTTGTTGATTCCCTTGCTGTGTCGGCTAGCATGTTCATCCCTCCCATGCCCCCTAAACTGGTTTATGAAGTCCAGATAAAATATAGACCATCCTTGCCTAATAATGTCCAGAACTGTAAAGTCTTTGAGGATGATGATGAAGTAAACAGGTTTCTGCAAGTCATTGATGAATTCTCTGAAATGCAAATTGACCAAGAGAATGAAGCCTTGGAAGAATGTACCCAGCCCCAGCTAAAGAATAGAATTGGCCAAGACATCATTGTACAGTGGCCTAGAAATCATATACCTAAAGGGCTAGTGCCTCTAGAGAAGTTGTTTGATGATAATGATGTGCCTCATGAGATTTCCCAAAAAGAAGATCAGTCTACAGTCCACAGGCATAACATAGGGAGTCCAGATCATCCAAAGTATATAAATCTATCCACCCATTTCTCTACTGACCAAAGTTCTGAGTACTGCACCTTAATGAAGCAATTCGCTGATGTCTTTGCTTTGGAATACAGTGACCTTAAAACTTATGACAAAAAGATCATCCAGCATAAGATCCCATTGGAGAAAGACACCATCCCTTTCAAATAGAAGCTGAGACCAATAAATCCTTTGCTCCTCCCTCTGATTGAAAAAGAAATCAAGAAGTTGTTGGCTGCCAAAATCATAGTCCCTCTGAGATATTCAAAGTGGGTAGCCAACTTGGTTGTAGTGAGGAAGAATAGTGGAGAAATCAGGCTGTGTGTGGATTTCAGGAACCTAAACAAGTGTTCCAAAAAGGACAACTATCCCCTGCCCAAGATGGAGCATTTGTTGCAGAAAGTCTCAGGAGCCAAAGTGATGTCTTTCCTGGATGGATTTTCAGGGTATAACCAAGTTGCTGTACATCCAGATGACCAAGAAAAGATTGCATTCACCACTCCTTGGGGCACTTTTATATACTCCAAGATGCCTTTTGGGTTGACAAATGTTGGAGCCACCTTTCAGAGAGCTATGGATATAGTGTTTGTAGGAGAGAAGGATAAGTTTGTCCTTGTCTACCTGGATGATATAATAGTATACTCCAATAGCCATCAGGATCATTTGCAGCATTTAAAGAAAGTGTTTCTGAAGTGCAGGAGGTTTGGGATATCAATCAATCCTAAGAAGTCACAGTTTTCTTTAGATGAGGGCAATCTCCTAGGACATATGGTTTCTACTGCATGTGTCAAAATTGGCCCAGAGAGAGTAAAAGCGATACAGACCTTGTCTGTCCCAAAAATATCAAGGAGTTCCATATCTTCTCTTTTGCTTCTGATGACACCCTTGCAGCAGTCTTATTGCAGAAAGATGATGAAGGTTCAGAGCATCCAGTGGCATTCTGTAGCAAAACATTAAGGGATGCTGAACTAAGGTATGATATCATAGAAAAACAGGCTTATGCTCTTATCAAGTCTTTAAAAGCTTTCAGAATATACATTTTGCACTCCAAGGTAATTTCATATGTGCTCTCTGCTTCAATAAAATATGTCCTAACGTAGCCAGATGTTGATGGAAGAAGGGCTAAATGGATTTCAAAGCTTATTGAATTCAACATAGAATTGAAGCCCACCAAGCTTGTCAGGGGTCAGGGCCTTGGCGAGCTGATTCCTGAAGAAAATTGCAGGATGCTGAACATGAATTTGATAAGAAAAAACTCAGATGACAGACAAACAAGGGAAGAAATAGTTGAACCAGGGCAGAAGCAGTCATTGGCTAAAAATATAGCTTCTTGTGAATGGTATTCTGCAATAGCTCAATTTTTGTTGAAGCTACAAGTTCCTCTAGGCCTAAGTTCAAGCCAAGCCAAAACTATTAAGCTCAGAGCAGCCAAGTATAGCATCCATGAAAGCTTGCTATATTGGAGGGACCCATCTGGAATCCTTTTAAGGTGTCTGGACAAAGAACAATCTATGGAAGTCATGCATCAATTCCATTCTAGCATCTGTGGAGGACATCACTATTGGAAAACCACAGCCCACAAGATCCTCAGAGCTGGGTATTATTGGCCCACTTTGTTTTCGGATGTCTTTTCATTTTTAAAATCTTGTGACAAGTGCTAGAGGTTTGAAGGAAAACACAAGTTGAAAGCTTTGCCCTTAAAGCCAATACATGCTAATGGTCCTTTTCAATAGTGGGGTTTGGCTTTCATAGGAGAAATTAACCCACATTCCAGTGGCTAGCATAGATGGATCTTGTTAGCCACCGACTACTTCACTAAATGGATTTAGGCCATCCCTACTAGGAAAGCTGATCATCATGTGGTCATGAAGTTCTTGACAGAAAACATTTTCACCAAGTTTGGCTATCCACACAAATTGGTTACAGAAAATGCAGCAGCCTTTAGGGAAAAAGAGTTGGTGGACATGTGTGACTCAATGGGCATTAAGCTAGTGCATTCCACCTCATATTACCCTCAAGGCAATGGTCTAGCAGAATCATCCAACAAAATCTTGATAAGGATAATCAAAAAGCTGTTGGAAAACAACAAAAGGAATTGGGATTCCAAGCTCAAGTTTTCATTGTGGGCTGACAGGGTGACCACCAAGACATCGACAGGGAATTCTCCATTCAAGCTGGTATATGCCAATGAGATTGTATTCCCAATCTAGTTAACCCTCCCTGTGGCTAAGTTCTTGCAAGAAGAGCATAATGAGGAAAATGACATGGCAAAGAGGATCAATGAATTGGCAGAAGTGCATCAAATCAGAGATCAATTGGTTGAAATTTCTGTAGCAGATCAAAAGAGAATCAAGGAAGCCTTTGACAGAAAGGCAAAGATGGACAATTTTCAAGTTGGAGATTTGGTGCTTAAATGGGATGCACTGAAGGAAAAGAAAGGAAATCATAGGAAGTTCGATGCTCTGTGGACTGGACCTTTTATCATTGCTCAGGTCGAGGGGAACAACACTTTCATACTACAAAGTATGGAAGGAGAAACAGTTTTTGATGGCCCAATCAATGGGTGGTTTTTGAAAATTTATATTGTTTAAGGCCATTTGGCCTCAACATTGTAAATATGTTCTTTCACAAGGTTTTAGTGTAGGCTTAATTAGACTCCATGCCCAATGGAACACTAGGGAATATTGTTGATCTTGTCTTATATGGAAGGCAGTGATCTACAGTTCTTGAAACCTCACAGGGAGGATTTCATCCCGAGAAGGAGCCAGTGTTAGCTCTGCTATGCAACGCTGACTTTATAATGTCAGAGATAAACCTAGTCTGTGTGATGGTGTCTTCAAAGGGGCCCCCTCATGGGTCATTTTCCCTTTTCCTTCTATCCCGCTTTCTCTTTGCCACCTCCATTCTTCTACTTTTCTCCTAAACCTGATAGATTAACCCCTTTAGCCTTAGCCCTAAGTGCCAAACCCCAAAACCCACCATAAAACCTTAGCTATATGACTTCGCGCTGTCATAACTCATCGCATTTCATCTCCACCATTGATCTTCCCCACCAAATCCAACAGCTCCCATCGCATCCGATAAAGCAACCCACTCTCTCACTCCTGCCGTTAGATCATCTTCGTAAGGATCTAATGGCCTTCTCTCTTTTCGCACCAGCAACTTAATCGAATGATAGCACACGATGAGAACGATTTTTCTCTCTCATCCGCCACTACATGTCGATCGCTGAATGGAATCACGTGACCCCGTCCTTTTACCTCTTAATGCCCAAAAGCAGTGCGATGAATACCTTTACCGCCCGACAAACCGCTCCTTCCCGTTAAACTCCAGTGCAACTCCGTTTCTCAATGACCATTCGATCTATCCGTTGTAGATCGGATGGCCCTAATTCACCCCGCTCCCACCTCAACCGACAGACTCTGTCAAGCCATCTCCGTTGTCCGTTCCCTTGATCCGACAGCCATTCTTCCCGCTCATCCAAATCATCCAGTTGCCCATGCATTCCATGTCCTTGACCACTTTGTTGCCTGAAGAAGGAGATGACCAGCCATGCCAGTGCCAGTCACTGACAAACCCAGAACAACCATGTTTAACAGACAGTATGGCTAAGGGAGAAAAGGACAAGCATGACCCTATAACTGAATTTATCAATCATGGACTCCACTAGTACGAACACTCCATCCGCCTAAAAGGACAACACCACACCTAAGCAAATCGGATTCACTCACTGCAACAAGCAAACATAGTCAGAGATTCCATCAGGTAGTTAAATGCAATTGGTGGTCAATTATGGCCCCTCCATAAGTAAATGGTGAGTTGCCCTTGTAATGTAAATCTATAAATACTCATAAACAAGATGTAATCAGGGTTGACATTTGATGTAAGGTTTGACTTCTGGAGACTGTAGATATTTTGTCACTTGTAGCGTCTCGTCTTCATTTTCAGCTAATACAAGCTACTTTTGTTGTTAACCGCTAACTTTTCATTTTCCTCTGTTCTAAGCTTGTGGTTGATATGCTGTGTTCTGGATCTTTTGAGGTTTAGCGCTAGATAACTGTCATCTTAACTCTATGTTAAATTGTTAAATGCATCACTGAATAGGTCACTCAAGTTTATTTCTATCTGATGCAAGAGAGTTGTCATCCTATCTGTGCATTAGTAGAATAGATTTACAGGTTTCTTTACTAGTTTCAACCAGCCATCACATGGTCTTGTGCATCTGCTGGTGTGGTTAGTATTCTCCATATTCACCTAATCTCTAAAACTGTGAGCATTGGTGGTCTAAAGCCTTATAGTCTGAGGGTGTTCACACATGTCTGGAGTGAAACAAAGTAGAAGTGGTTATCTGGCTTGAACAAACCATCATTCCTTCCATCAAACCTGCAACAATAGTTGAATTTATATGTTACCAGGCATCTCCAATCTACAACCTAGGAGAGTTTCTTGGAATCCTAACACCACTTGATAGTGATTTGAGTCCTATTAAAATCACTATTCTTATGTATAAATTTCTTTGTTGTCCAATCTATTAACAAATCTGAAGTAATCCTCTTATCACCCTTCTAACAGTTTGTAGATGAAAAAACTAGGGTCACAAAAAATCCACTAATAGTGCATTGAGAAACTATTTATAGGCTACTTCATATCTCTATCCAAAACTCTATGAACAATCGACCAGATCTATGGTCTATATTACAGAGATAAACCTCGCTCTAAGGGTCATGAGCCCTCTTCTTCTATACACATTTTTCATAGTCTTAAGGGCATACCTTATGGACTGAACATGCTGGGAAACCACCCTTACTACAGAATTATAATTTTATTCTAATTTCTTCAGAACAAACACTACCCACCTATAGAAAAAACAACAACTCTTACTTCCATAAGGGACTCAAGCTAGCTCATATGGATCCGTAGATTCTAGGCATTTATTTAACTTAATCTTGACCTAAACTTTAGACCTCTACGACCCTCAAACTACAATTACCTTAATCAATATGACACCTGTGGCTACTCTTTTTCTGACCCTAAATTCCAATGCAAGCCATCCTCCACTGGTGTTGGTATTTATCACAAAACTTGTGGCCTACTCACCACCACAATATAGGGTCTCAACACTCTCTACTATTTAATAATTTGATGCTGCCTTCTGTTGAAGCCTCGAAAATCACTGCAACAACATGGGGGATGACCACCCGAACCAGACCTTAAAGTAGATCCTTTTCCTTTTGGAATGGTGGTTCTGACTGGTTCAACTAGGTCTAGTTATCTTCTCTCAATCTCCAATGGATTTAAAATATCACTTTCATTCACCAATGGAGAAGAGACATTAGATAAACCCTCTTGCTGATCAAGGAAGAAAATGATCTGTAAGCTGATTTGGGGCTCAGCCAAGTCACTACTAAAGTTTTCCTCTTTGGGAAGAGGACTTAAAAGAATGTAGAAGTTTGTCTAAGTGCAAACTTATTCTAAGATGCAAGCAAAAGAAACTATCTTAATCTTATCTCAATTAGGAAGATATAGATATAACCCAATTAAGAGCAAGATAATTTTAAAGTATCGGGCTTTAAATACGTATGGCTTATAATGAATATCAAGCTAATGAAGTAGTTCAATTAATTGACATTATGAATACCAAACACATCCTATTGAGACCTTTTAACTGAGATAGTTAATCAACAACACTCGGGAAGAAGGTCATAAAATGATATTGATCATTTAATCAGTAACTTGAATAATTAAATAATAATATAAGTTCACAACATATCACTATTCAACAAATTAGTTTTATAATACAGATTTCTGAATAAATAGTTACTCAGAAATCAAAATTTAGTTCGTAAGAACAGAGATAAAATATAACATAAAATAGAGACAAATTACCCATATTGACAAAAGTACACAAATATGAAAGTAAATTGACACATTTCTGTCATCATAAAATGAAACCAACATTTAAAATAATAGTATTATAAATACCAATTTATTGAATTTGTTTCTCTAGCTCTAGCCTCTAATAGTCCTTTACAATGCCTGAGCTTCTGCTTTCAAAAGCAGAGCTACAATAGTGCAAACTCTGTTCATTATATATGACTCAGAATGTAAAAGAAAAACCTCAATAATCCCTAGATCTGAGATTTCCACTCCTCCAACCTACAACTCTAAATCCCTATTACAGAAGTGCTTTTAGAATTCCAGAATTGTAGAGGAGAGAAGTCCTTATTACATTTTGCAATTTCTTATTTATAATATTTGCAAAGGAATTCTTAACAAGAAAGTTTGTTGAAGAAGAAATTTTCTCAATCAATTTTCATCTGCTAAAAATTCTATTCTTTAATTGCTAGAGCATTCTCATTGATTGATATCTTGTTCTCCTCATATTTTCAATTGTTTTCATGCAAAAACAAATCAAAACAAAATTAAAATGTAAAAATAAAATCAAAATGTTAAATCTGGAATTAGAACAAATCTAATCAAATTCAATTAAATAAATAATTGAAAATGAAATCCAAGCTTTGTATTAATTCATGTGATGATTTAGTTGGCCAAGGATATCATTGACGAATGAATTTGCATTCAGAAGAGGCTTGGGCAAATGAAAATGCATAAAACAAAACTCAGAAAATTGATTTTGTTTAAAAAATTGGAGCTTGATCTTCTACCTATTTTTAGACCCAATAAATGATCAAATATGTCAGTGAAACCTCCTTAGAAATGTTCTTCTTGATTTGATCTTTCCAATGAGCCATCTTGGGCCTCATTTTTCCAAGTAAAACTCAATATATTAGCCTCCAAAGTTGATGAGTTAAATCTAGCATAATTTTGAAAATTCTATTCTTGGACTAAAAAAATAGAATTTTTAATTAAATTCTAATCCTAAATTAGATTTTAATAATCTAGTAATTAATTTAATCTAACTATAAAACAAATTAATTATTTATAAACTAATTAATAATTAATATTAATCTAATTATCAAACAAATTAATTATTTATAAACTAATTAATAATTAATATTAATCTAATTAACAATTAATTTTAATTTAATTAAATAAAACAATTATATTATATATTAATTAATTTAATTTAAATTAATCAAACATTATATATTAATTGATTTAACTATCTTAAATAAATTAAATTCTAATTAAATTATTAATATTTAAATGTTTCAAAGTTATGTATTAAAAACAATGTTATATCTCAAAGTCCATCCATTATATAACTTAAAATGCCTTTAACTCACCATTCATTTATTACTTGACTATTATATGAAAAGGGAGGAGAGGGCTTTATTCATCGTCATGAAAAGGCTTTTTGCATTTCACAAGAAATAATGATCGGGAGATTTTTAAATGTGCACCTTAAGGATTTTGCGATATGGTTTTTGCGAGAATTTTTTTTTGCGAGAAATTTTGTTTTTTAATAAAAAAAATTTGATCTGGGTCTTGGGGGCTATTAAATTAATAAGGATGAGTAGAGCCTGCGTGAAATATTAATCTTACAAATTGAATTATATCCATTTTGAAATTTTGAGGATCTGGTCTCGGAAATTTATTTTAAAATAATAAATTGGAGTATATTACGAAGCTCCCGATACATGATTTCATCCGTTGTATGATTTAGATGGGTCATTTTGTAGCACTGTTGGCGAAAAAATGAAAAATTAATAAAAGTTAACTAAAAGCCAATATTTATAATGAATGACTGTTAAACATAAATAGCTATAAAAATTGAAATATTATACATTTATTTACATTTTTACTCCATGTGAGAAAATGATCAAACTTCAAAAGAGTGTCATTTATAGCCCAGTTGACCAAATGAGTCGAAACAAGTATCGATGGAAATCTTGTGATAAGTCAGATTCAATGAAAAAGTAAAAACATAAATCCGATGAAAATAAAAATGACAAAATTGTAAGACAATCTTAAATGAAAATAAAAAAAGATTCTTTAGCCAAAAAAATTATAGGAAGGGTCCCCAATATTTGAGTACATAAAATAAAAAAAATGGGGGGCATTGTGTTTTACCACAACAATGGTGACACACGAGAGAAAAACTAATTATCTCTATTTTATATGAATAAGATTTTCCTAAAATTAAAGTAAAAAATAATTAAAGAAGCGAGATTTATTTTTGGAATGTTTGACTAAGTTCATTAGTCTGAATAAAAACAAGAATCATCTAACTGTAATTTTTCTTAAAATTCCTCATGAATCAAAATATCTCATAACTCTATGTCGGTCTTTAATTATTTGTAGAGATAAAGACTGATATAGAGCTTTACAGGTAGAGCCACTACTGCCAGCGAACATCTATAGTCTTGATGGGGTTACTTTTTAATCATCAACACTTCAGAATCCCATATATTTAAGAATTATTGATGTAAAGATAAATCCATTTATATATGTTTATTTTCTTTGTATTTTTTCTTTTTTTAGTTCTTAAAAGCCATTGTCCTGGTTTGGTAGCTAGATAGTTGACAATACCATTCACTGGTTATAATTGCACTGAACAAGCTGGCTCGTGATGAGACCCCTTGTCTTATAATTGTTTACAATCATAAGCCATTACCCTAGTTTGTTTAGCAGTGTCGGTAATGTCAGTTTATTTTTCCCCTGTGATCATAGTAAGCAGACTCATGATGAGACCTCTCATCTTTTAAGTTTAAATAAATTTTTGGATTACACTCTAGAAAGACTTTTTGGACAGGGAGAATTATTGACTCCTTAAGAGTTAAGAATGACAATCTCAGAGTTAAAGATGGTTCGCTGTAAAGTGTCTTTACTTGGTTAAAAATAACTTTTCTTGATTGATAATAAAAATTTAAAATATCTTAAGAAAATATTGAAATCTCAAAATAATTACAATTTTGATTAAGAAAGAAATTTATCAGATTTTATGATACTTTGTCAACTTATCTTGTTTTGTAATCTCTTCCCTAAGTATGTCTACCTTTATAATAAGAAAAACAAACTTTATTAAGAGATTTAAGAAAAATCCAATAATAGACTATTAATATTCTTTTTCTACGTATGCGGACCATTGTTAGGTAACAAAAAGGCCTTTCGTATAAATTATGGTAGAGGCACCAAAATAAAAATTGAAAAATAAAAGGAAAATAATTCTTAATCTACATTGATAAAAGAAAACAACAAACAAAAATAAAAATAAAAAAGTAAGAGCAGAAAGGAAAACCCAAGTTTTTCAAAGATAAACTCCAACAATAATGTTTATACCAATGTCTGAACAAAATAAAGAGAAAATAATCATGTAACCATTCCTTCTTATGTCGAGATTTAGATAAATTTTACCTTGCAGAGTTATAGCGTTTTAGGCTTCAGATAGAAGTGATGATAAAATTCAGCCACAATGAAAATTTTTTTGTCTGATGTCAATCTTCTTATTTCAAAGCATCATCTTAACCATTTTCTAATAAAATGAATGCTTAAAGAAATGAACTTAAAGGTTTAGAAACTTCCTAGTGTAGTTGTTTCGACGAAGATTATTGTTGCTTCTTGAAAGAAAACTAGTAAAAGAGTATAGGGCTTCAAAATCTGATATGGTGGAGGATTGAAAGCTTTTATGAAAAGCTGCAAAACAGATTTTTATATCAGCAGAATTTTAAAACAAAAAATGAAACTAATGTAAAGTAATGAAAATAAATCAAAGTTGGTATATGAAAATTACCATTGGAGAATTGAGTTTAATCTTACTTGTGAAGTATAATCTTCTCCAACGCTAGCTAACTTCTTCTTTTAATTAAAATCAAAAGCATGAAGAAGTTGAACTAACTATAATCCTATAACTCAAAATCATTATTTGTTTTATTTAAACCAAAGAAAACAATAAACTGTAAGTATATAATGCTTCGTGTTCAGGGAAGACAAAGGGGCATGTATCAGGGTCTATCGCATCAAAAAATCTTAAGGTAAGGCTTCATTTGAGCTTTGCGATGCAATATATTTGTTGCAGTGGAAAAAGTGTGATATGGACATATGCTATGTGAAAATATGCGACGTGATGAGGCGATGGAAATATTGAAGAATCGTTATATCAGGGATCGAGGAATAGCCACATCGCACATCACACTTCGAACATGACACATCACAGATTCAGAATTGTAATATGAGCATATATAATAAAAATTACAATGAAGCGATTGTGATATCAACATATTGGGACATTGGGAAATAGTCATGTCAGAATGCCAATATTATTCTGCGACTGCAGGGATGTGATGGATGATGTGGAAAATTGGTGGGGCCGGCTTTAGATCTCAAAATAAATCGGCAACTGGCAAATTTACGTATATGATGTAACATTGTTGATATGCCTATGTGCGATGAAGAACGGATTCAATAAATTTATTATATGAATTTAATATTGTATCGAATCTGGGACATTGGGTCTTTTAAACCTATGCCCCTACCATTATTGCGATTGAATAAATGCGATATTTTTAATGAACTTAATTTAAATTTTATAACGGGTTTGGAATTGAGTGAACATAGCAATATTGGAAAAGTCAACTATCGGATATGTGAAATGCAAAATGTGATATACGATATGATAATTGTGGAGTTTTGTGAGAGAGGTGTGTAAAAGAACATCTAAGGCCTCGTATCAGCAATTTTTATCAGTAAATGTTAAGAGTCGCTTCCAATGGAATATTGTGATACAAATAGTAGTGATATGGATGATGTAATATTGAAAGGAAGGAATTGATGAAGATGAGTGGGAAGGGAATATCACAAATTTATATTCATCATAGTATCAATGATATGAAAGTCAAGTTGAAATATTCTGATATAAATTTTGTGATAATGTTTTAATGGCCTATTGGGTTTTCTAATGAATGAAAGAAAAATTAAGAAATGCTCAAATTCTAATGAACAACAAACAAAATTTCCCTGAACTTTTTGTGGATTTGGAATGGGTTTGCTACTTACTTCAAGTTTTGAAAATGAATGAAAACCTACAAATGAAACAGAACAAAAATAAGAAATAAACTAAGAAAAAAGGAGAAATCAACAATAGGTGAAAATGAGCCGATGAAGACGTACCTGGAAGAAAATTGTCTGTAAATTTTATCTAATGAATCTTTAATTTCTTCCATGGATTTCTCGACATTCGGATTTTGTTCAAAATCATCTCATTATTTATTCTAAACTAGAGTGTGCAATCAACTAAAAGAAAATCAATTATTCATGTTCAGGAAATCTGAAATTCATAAAATTCATCATAAATGTAAATGAAAATATGGTCCCCTTTGAATTGCAACAGTAATTATTACGTTTGTTCATTCTGAATTAACTTAACCGTAGTCTGTATTGTTAAGGTGGTTGTTCAATAATGTCTTTAGTAAATAAATATGGTGCATATTACAACATTAAATAATAAACTAAAGATCAGAATAAAATAAAGCCACTGATTATGAAAGAATATCAACTCAGATTCAAATGTGTACACACATCAAAATGGACACCCTTAAGGTCATTTTTAAAAAAAATTGGAGAAAGATAACATGAACTTCATGTATTTATATCAAAATGTAAGACTGATTAATAATAATCGAATTGGAATTAAGCTTGTGAGCTTAGATAGTCATATATTTCACAAGACAGTGATATCAGGAAGCTTTTGCATCATCGAAATTTTCAACATAACAATCTAAGAAGAAAATCTTAGAAGGAAATGCCGAAATAGAGAAAAGTGGCTTTGACGTAGTGTGTGCCAAGTGCATACTCAATTAAATTTAGTCAAGACATTATTTGAAATAGGCAGAGATGTAGTCATGGGTAGAGGTATTGCTGCAAGAAACTTTTTATTTAAAGATGGGAAGAAAAAATCAAAAAGTTTCCGATGAGAGGAAAATATTTCTATGAACATGTATATGATATGAGAAGGGTTGATTGCTTGCTTTATTTTTATCTGCAGAATTGTTAAAAATAAATTAACTGTATAAGAAAAATAACTACATTAATTCTACTCCTATCCTAACTATAGGCATGAAAATGGCTAGGTATAATCATATTTCCAATGTAACCGCTCTCTCACTTTAGTTATTGCATATATGAGTAGGTCAAACATTAGTAATAGAAATAAAAATCTAATTAAAGTAAAAAAGCTAAATATGAAAGCCGAATGTACAATTATTGTTAGAAACATATTTAAAGTCTCCCGCTTTTCAAATGCCCTTTCCAACTGGATTTCAATTTGATCATAGAAATCTGAATGGATTTCCATTAATTATTGGAAAATATTAAAAAGAGAAGATAACATGCCAAATTGGGAATATGAGCTTTTAAATTCAGAGGCCTGAAAAAATTTGTTAGTGTTATGTGTAAGTGTTAAACTATCAATAATCATCCATGAAGGAAAACTTTCCAAATATTTTCCAAATGAGTTAATGAAAAATGGATGGAAATCTGTTAGATACAATGGAAGATTATTAATTTAATTAGATTTTTGGCCAGATTGTAAAAATACACTCTCTTGTTGATATTTATTTTGAAAAGATAGAAGCTTTTGATAAAAAATTAGCATCGATTGAAATTGGAATATTGATAGCTTTTGATGTTCGTGATTATAATATGAATCTTCAATTTCCTAATAGGGCAATGCATCAATTGACTGTTTGATAGTGTAATGTTCAATATGCCATCGTAAAGTATCAAAAATTTGAAAAATAAAATCAGAAGTTAAATCTGATTTTAAACAAAATAAGTGAGGAAACAAAAAAAAAAATCACTATTGGTACAACTAATTTTACAACACAATTGGGATTGTTTTGAAACAAGTTCTTTTTTACCAGGATTGGCCAGAATGATGGAATTTGAATCATTGCCAATTCCAACTTGTGAATTAGAAAGA
This sequence comes from Pinus tabuliformis, assembly GCA_031772625.1. NCBI lineage: Eukaryota > Viridiplantae > Streptophyta > Pinopsida > Pinales > Pinaceae > Pinus > Pinus tabuliformis. The sequence goes on along the minus strand of CM062804.1, from coordinate 814,711,187 downwards.
GAATTATAACCATGAATAGGAATGAGGGGTTGCTCATGATATGAATCATAAATTGGAATGATTTCTTGGATGTTGAAATCATGAAGATAATTTGTTGCTAGAGAATGAGGATTAGTTGGAATAATTTCTAAATTAAAGTGTTCCTCATCCTCATATTTGTTTTTAATTTCCTCATGAAGATTGACTTGAGAAGAGTACAAATCAACATCTTCATTGTCAGACTGATTATCATAAATGACTTCACAATATTTATTACAATTTCCTTCGATCTCATCCAATGTATCAAAACAAGAAGGAATATAAAGTACATGTTTATTAATGCCAAAAGAATGATCAATTATTGTTTTTCTATCTTGATAAAAACTAATTGGAATTTAATTTAAATCAGTCTCTGTATTTTCTGAAATATCATTAATAGCAAGAGGGGAAAAATTACCATTAGTAAAAATATTAGGATAAAGGGAAAAATGAGAATAAAAAATAATGAACTTCAAAGTTCTCTGTTTGAGAACTCTTGTGCATTATTTTCATTATAAATTTCAGATTCTAAATCATTCCTTTGTGTACTGATGCTTTCTTGAAGAAGGTTTCTTTGCTTCAATGAATTTGGCATTTTCCCATCATGAAGGAATTCATAAATTTGTACAGCAGTTTGTCTGTAATTGGTTATTTTGATTGCTGCTTGTACTCATTGATTTGTGATTTGATTTTCTGAATTCAATGCAGAGTAATTTTCAAAATTTCAAGGCATTTCTTTCTCCAAAATTGTTGTTGTTGTCTTCTTGCATTTGCATAGAATTATTTTCCAAGCTTTGTGAGACTACTTCATCATAATTTATTTGCACATTCATATTAGAATTCTTAATTATGTTGGAATTGGATGGAAGAAAGCATGAACTAATTTCGTATGGATTGGGAATGGGAGGAAAGGAACAAATATGTTCAAACCAATCTAATGATTCTTCCTTCAAAGGCTCATGTTTGACTTTAAATTTTAAACAATTCAAATGAAATCGAATATTAAAATCTTTAACAGACTGATTTTCAAACTTTCATAGATATTCAATTTCATCACATACGTGTTCATAATCATAGCTGTAAAATTTACAAATGAAAATTGTAACAAATTGATTCCAGTTGTGAATTGCGGCAACTGGAAGAGTTCTACACCAGTTTTTGGCTTTTGCTGCAAATGTGAGAGTAAAAATTCTGCATACAATGCCTTCATCAATTCCTTGGAAATCATAATTTAAAAATTTTTGAATAAATTGAAAGGTATGATTAAAAGCAAAAGAGTTTCTCTTACCATTAAACTTTACCTGAGACAAGAGTCTTACCACTTCGGGTGGAGTATAGGAAGATGCACGTCCATGGATACAACTCCAAATTGGAAGTTTAATAGGAGTCATTGTGATAAATAATAAGATGTTAGTCTACAAAGACTCCACTTAGACAACAAGTTTTAGGCCCTCCTTCTAGTGCCAAAATGTTGAAGCCTCGAAAAATGCTACAACAACATGGGGGATGACCACTCGGTCCGAACTTTAAAGTAGCTCCTTTTCCATTTGTAATGGTGGTTCCGACTGCTTCAGCTAGGTCTAGTTACCTTCTCTCAATCTCCAATGGCTTTAAAATATGACTTTTATTCACCAATCGAAAAGAGATATCAGATCAACCCTCTTGCTGATCAGGGAAGAAAGTTATCCTTAAGCTGATTTGGGTCAAAGCTAAGCCACTACTAAAATTTGCTTCTTTGCGGAAAGGACTTAAAAGAACATAGAAATTAATTTAAATGCAAATTTATTCTAAGATGCAAGTATAAGAAACTATCTTAATCCTATCTCAATTAGGAAGATATAGATCTAACCCAATTAAGAGCAAGATAATTTTAAAGTATCAGGATTTAAATATGTCTGGCTTATAATGAATATCAAGCTAATGAAGTAGTTCAATTAACTGACATTATGAATACCAAACACATCCTATTGAGACCTTTTAACTGAAATAATTAATCAACAACACTGAGAAAGAAGTTCACAAAATGATATTGATTATTTAATTAGTAACTTGAATAATTAAATAATAATATGCGGAAGAAGTTCACAACATATCACTATTCAACAATTCAGTTTTATAAGACATATTTTTAAGTAAATAGTTACTCAGAAATTAGAATTCAGTCCATAAGAACAAAGATAAATAATAACATAAAATAGAGACAAATTATCCATACCGACAAAAGTGCACAAATATGAAAGTAAATTGACACATTTGTGTCATCATAAAATGAAACCATCATTTAAAATAACAGTATTATAAATACCAATTTATTGAATCTGTTTCTACAGCTCCGGTCTCTAATAGTCCTTTACAATTCCTGCGCTTCTGCTTTCAAAAGCAGAGCTACAATAGTGCAAACTCTGTTCATTATACATGACTCAGAATGTAAAATAAAAAACTCAATAATCCCTAGATCTGAGATTTCCACTCCTCCCACCGACAACTCTAAATCCATATCACATAAGTGCTTTTGGAATTCCAGAATTGCAGAGGAGAGAAGCCCTTGTCACATTTTGCAATCTGCTAAACAATGTAAACTTTGAAACGGGAACTGATACTGTTACCCGTTTTGTAGAGGTGGCAAAAAAATGACCCGATTTTCAAAAGTGGTGATGCAGAATACACATGTTTTTTTTAGAACATGGTTTTTGGAACTTTAATTTTTTTCATGTGCATTAAGTTTTAGAATGGTAGTGAATGGTAGTGATTTTCATCCTGATTTTAAAAAGTGAGTATTCTGCATCACACCCTTTTTTTAAAAGACCTATTTTTTGACTTTAAATTTTCTAGTGTGTGAAATGTAAAAAATTATTTTCTAAATTTGATAGTTTTTGAAGTGGTCATTTTATTCATATTTTCTTGTTCTCTATCTTAATTTTTTTATTTTTTTTAGTGGGGTTTTTATTGCTTTGCGTTTTTAAATTAGAAAGTCGATAGTTCGAATTTTAGATCATCTACATATTTATACATCCTTAATTAATTTTTCAATCCACATGAAATAATTGTTTCTAAAAAACAACATTTTTTAACAATGGACATAAAAATAACCATTTTTAACATAAATATAACAAAAAAACTAAACGTTTTGATAATTTTTTGCTAGAATTAACGTGTCAAAATCACAATTTTTATACAAAAATATTAACTAAAAATGGTCAAATAATAGTATTTTTTATGAATTTCATGTCAAAAAAATAATAATAACAACTTTTTTTTTCAAAAAATAATAATTACTTAAAAATCAATGCGAAAATCACAGTTGTGCTCTCAAATGATATAGTCATTAGACAATTCCTTTCTTAACCTCTTAGTTAATAAGACCATATAGCACTATGCCTTGAATCTTAGTTCAGGATAATGCAAATTTATAAACACAACTCTTGTATATACATTTATCCTTAAGCCCGTTGATTTTGCTAAAACAAGAACCTCACAACTGTGAAGTTGTAATGTGCAATTTGATCATTGAGAAGTATATCAACAGGCATCATGCTATTAAAGCATGTCCTTTTAGCTCAATTCATATGAAAGTATAAGAAAAATGACACACCATTATAAAAAATGAAAAAATCAAGAATAATACAATTCATCAAACACAAAAAACACATTTGACTCTCAAAATTATAACACAAAAGGATTTTTCTAAATGTCCCATTTCAAAACAAAATGAAAATGCACTGAATAAAGACTTGCCAATATACTAATTTTTCTGTTCTCTTTTTAGATCTAGCAATTTTTAAAATTGAACTTATTTTCATCTTATCTTAGAAAACATACAAATTCCTAGAGTAAATCTTGATGATGGTAAAACAGTGTTTCCACTTGAATACAAACAAATAAAATTAAATCAGTTCATAAATAACATAGCTAAAGAGGATTTGAAAAAAATAACATTTATATTCCTATTTTGTAAAAACAATTGGAAGTACCTCTTTGTGGACTTCATCCACGGATTTGCTCCCATTCCTATACATTCTTAATATATCCAAAAAGTTGTTGTATACTTGTGTATCATTTTCAAACCTTTTCTGAAAACAATAAACTAAAAATTTAAGTAAAACAGTTCCTAGTTTTGAATTTTCGAAATATGAATGTTCTGACGACGACTCTCATACCAGTTCACTAGTTTCGAAACAAAATCTGGTTATAATAAATTAGTTTTTAAATAGAACATAGCTTTCCAATATCAAAGAACTAATACATCATCATCTGCATTATATTTGTCTTATTAACATAATGGCTCATCTGCATTACCTTGATCTTACCAACGTAATCGATTGCTTGGTTAAAGTCAACTGGCTATTTTTCTGAAGGAAATGTAATTTCATAACCTTCGAGCAGAAAGGTATTAAAACCCAAAATAAGGGAATGATGGACCGATAGCAGATTGCATTAATTTGACCTCAACCATAGTTACCAAATTCGAATTCGATTCGATACGGAAAAAATTTGACCCTATATAATTGAATACGAAAAAAATTCGACATTATACATCTTACAAATACTTAATATTTTTTTTTTTAATATTGGATTTATCTTTTTCTTTGTATTTTTTTACAAGTCTTATCCATTGTAAACTGAATTTTGCTATTTTATAATTTTTTGTAATATAGAAGTTACTGTTTTTCTATTTTTTTTTTATAAAAGTTGTCCATTTGGAAGCTTACCATTTTATATCTTTTATAATAATGAATTTTTCCATTTTATAATTTTTTGTAATATAGAAGTTACTGTTTTTCTATTTTTTTTGTATAAAAATTGTGGATTTGGAAGCTTACCATTTTATATGTTTTATAATTTTTTATAATATTGATTTATCTTTTTTTTTTATAAGAGTTATTCATTTAACACGATATAGAAATTAGATTTTTTCTTTTATAAAAGAGGTACCAATTTGCAACCAATTTATATTATGGATAAGAGCTATTTATATTATTTAATGTCAATGATAATATTGATTTATTTTTAATTAAATTAATTATTTAATAAAAAATTTAGATTTTTGTATTAGCAATTTATTTTCTATTATACCATATTATGTGGTAGAATAATTTGTAAATAATGTATAATAAAATATTAAAATCAAACTAAAATTAAAATAATCAAATTTATAACCAAATTTCTAATAATATTTAATATTTTATAGAGAAATTTAATAAAAATCATTTTTTTATAATATAAGAATTATTAATTTTTATTTTTATTTTTATGTTTATAAAAATTATTGTTTATTTTTTTTCCAATTTTCTGATTAATCCTCACATAAAAAATACCTGAAAAGCTAAAAAAAATATATCACTAAAGCTTAAAAAAATAAAAAAATAGCTGCATTATTTTTATAAAATTTCAATTCTCAACTTTCCCTGCGTTATTTTATAAAAGGTAATTGAAAAGCTTGATTTATTCTTTTGTGATTTTATTTAGCAGTGATTTTTCTTTTGTGATTTTATTTAGCAATGATTTGTCAGTGTTCCTATCAATGGTTACACAGAGCCTACACAGCCACACTCTTCGTCAAGTCAGCGAGAGCAGCACAGTGGACACACTCTTCGTCAAGTCAGCGGAAGCAGCACAGTGGACGCCGGAAATAAACTGATAGAAAGCTTTGACCAAAATCTTTCACGGCTGACCTGTACCGAATTGGACACTGACGAATTATTCGTCGTACACAGCCACACTCTTTGTCAAGTCAGGGAGAGCAGCACAGTGGACACACTCTTCGTCAAGTCAGCGGAAGCAGCACAGTGGACGCCAGAAATAAACTGATAGAAAGCTTTGACCAAAATCTTTCACGACTGACCTGTACCGAATTGGACACTGACGAATTATTCGTCGTACCGAACCGAATCAGCGAATTTCTGAATTCTTTTTGCCGGTATGGCCGAACTTGGTAACTATGACCTCAACAACTACATACCACAACTTCTCGTTTTTTAAAATTTTCCTAGAACGATGGTGTCGGATGATCGTAGACGAAGACGGTAACATAAACGGACTCGGGCAGTTGGGCAGGTCGACAAGCAGAAGAGAAGAGAATCTGCAATCGAGATAAGCTCTCATATATTTAAAATCTTGAATGACGCGTCTTGATGTATATTTTTCATGGACATTTTTTTTTACGGAAAATGGGTTTGGTTAGCTTGGATTAAGGAAAATTGAGCTCAGGTGAGATATGTGAACGAGGACTTCGATCCCAGGTTCTGGATTCAGATCCTCCCTAATTGAACAATGTAAACCAATATAATATATCATATTTTACTCGCCTAAAAAAAACAAACGGAAAGAAAATTGCAAAGCCATTGCCATCGAACCTTTGCCACCTTTGCCAAAAGAAACAAAGGTTTTCGCAAACCTGCGATAATAAACATTCTACAGATATAATTTTAAAATTATTGTCGGTTCTGGAGCCATTCCGGACAAACAAAATCAGCTGATCTAATGGTATTACATTGATGCAGTTTTATATGGATTTGATAGTTTAATCGGGAAGGCATAACATTTTGCATCTTGGATCTCTTTATGTCAAACTGTTCCTGCCTCTAACTTTCAATGAGTCTGGAACTTCAATTTGTTCAGCCGGTGTATAAAATTTTTTAGATTATTATTTGTTTTAATAGAGATAGTGTGGTCGTGGGATCAAGCTACGATAGTGTGGTTATATTGTTTTCATTGAGCAAACCCCCACACATAGCTATTAGTAGTGCATCTGTATTCAGGAAGTAATGTATTGCAATTTACAGGGGTGCTTCAAGGTCATATGATGTTGTTACACTGTTGCGCAAATTATGTTTATCACGATCATTTTTTAAGTGAAGCCGGTACGGGTCGATTCCCGGAATCGACCCGCCGCCGGTCGGGCGGGGCGGGGCGGCCCGGGGGTGGCGCTGCGCGGGCCCGGGCCACCCCGCCCCGCCCGACCGGCGGCGGGTCGATTTCGGGAATCGACCCGTACCGGCTTCACTTAAAAAATGATCGTGATAAACATAATTTGCGGTTTTTCCATACTACCTGGAGAGGGCTGAGAGCCTCCCATCCTCCAAGAGATCGTTGTTCGTCCCTCTGCATGCTGTTGTTGATGGTGAACACCGGAATGAGATCCGAGAGGGCCCTCGTGGTTCACTTCATCTTGCAGGCAAGAACAATCCTTCTTCAATTCCAACAGTTTCTGGCGACCCAACACCAACAACATAACACTGCAACCAGAGAATGCTATGATAGTTATAAGCCCAATTCCGTGAGAGCTCAGCATCATTGCAGTAGCTCAACATCATGGCAGCACCGCAAGGATCATGGCCACTACAGCTAGCAGGAGGAAGGCATACGGAGGAGAAGAAGCATATGCAATGGCGGGGAGGGCAGCAGTAGCCATGGCTTGAACCTCTGATCTCAGAATATGTAGCAGATCCACTACTGAGAGCCGATGAGATATGGGGCATGAAACCCACCCATGACATATATCACATGCGGTTTGTTGTTAATACCTGAATTCGGCCATATACATTGAAATTTTGGATTATGGAATTGTTATTTTTATATAAAAATAAATTTAATGACTTTGGATTTTCGAGGCACTTTTATTATAATTACACGGTAAAATATTCATATTCAATATTTACAATTTGATTAATAAGAAATAGTTATTTCTTAATTTTTAGGTTAAAGTAGTTATTATATATTATTTCATTTAATCCATTCAAAATAATTATTATTTATTTTTATATTAAGAATATGTGTTTTTATTATTTTGAATTATAAAATGATAATTTCTAAAAACAAATTAAAAATACATTTAGAAGAATATATTTTATATTTAAAAAAAATTGAATTGTAGGTTCAAACACATCTAATTGATATTAATTTATTATTACATACATATGTATTTTAATTAAGATATAATATTGTTTTCTAAATTGTATGGTAGGAATATTATATTAAAAAAAGTTGTAACAAAGTATTAACAAACATACATACATCATAGTTATGTTTGGGAAAAATATATGTAAGACTATTACTTTATAGACAAACCACCATCCTTTGCTATTACTTTATGTTGAAATGTGTACATGTTTTGAGGGTATGTCCGTGGAAGGGGGCGGGGGTCCGGGAAGGGGGCGGTGGCGGGGGATGGGTCGTTAGTACTTGGGTCATCATTCCAAATGAGAAATTGGGGGGTGGGCGGAGTTGGATTATGTCTTAAGTATGATAAATTTTATTGTTTAAATATCTACAATGCAATATCAAATTAGAGATATAATGTCTGTTTTACTCAGTATACAAATAAAGACTTTTGAATTCATTCAGTGATATAATTTGTTCATAATGTCATGTTTTTTTAATTTTATAGTTAAAAAAATTTCAATTTCTTTTGTATCTAACATGTTGTGGTTGAAAACATGTTAAATTTATACTTAGGAAAGAAAAATGATATTCTACCAGAAACATTAATGTGTTTTTTCCTTAAAATTTAACTTTGTTTGAGACATAAAAATTTGGTTTTATTAGCATTTTTTAAAAAGTTTGAAAATTGGCCCTAAAAAAAAAAATCATTATTCCAGTATCAACACTTTCGTTTTGAAGCTATATTTTGCAGGAAAATTTCGTAGAAAATTTCGTAGTCACTGCCATTTTTAAAACACGTTCAAAATTTACGCCTTAAAAAAAAAGCATCGTTCCAGCATACCCACTTTTCGTTTTTAGCACTGTTTTTGTGGTTTTTTTGGGGTTTTTGGGCCAGAGTTCCCGTTTTGAGTTTATAGTTCCTGTTTCAAAGTTTACATTGTTGCTATTTATAATATTTGCAAAGGAATTCTTAACAAGAAAGTTTGTTGAAGAAGATATTTTCTCAATCAATTTTCATATGCTAAAAATTTCATTCTTTAATTGCTGGAGAATTCTTATTGATTGAGATCTTATTCTACTCATCTTTTCAACTGTTTTCCTGCAAAAAAAAAATCAAAACAAAGTTAAAATATAAAAATAAAATCAAAATGTCAAATCTGTAATTAAAACAATCTAATCCAATTTAATTAAAGAAATAACTGAAAAGGAAATCCAATCTTTCTATTAATGTCTGTGGTGATTTAATTGGCCAAGGATATCATTGACAAATGAATTTGCAATCAGAAGAGGCTTGGACAAATGAAAATGCAAAGAATAAAACTCAGAAAATTGATTTTGTTTTAAAATTTGGATCTTGATCTTCTGCCTATTTTTAGATCCAATAAATGATCAAATATGTTAGTGAAGCCTCCTCAGAAATGTTCTCCTTGACTTTATCTTTCCAATGAGCCATCATGGGCCTCATTTGGCAAAGTAAAACTCAATCTATTAGCCTCCAAAGTTGATGAGTTAAATATGGAATAATTCTGGAAATTCTGTTGCTGAGCTAAAAGATCAGAATTTTTAATTAAATTCTAATCCTAAATTAGATTTTAATCATCGAATAATTAATTTTAATCTAACTATAAAACAAATTAATTATTTATAAACTAATTAATAATTAATATTAGTCTAATTATAAAACAAATTAATTATTTATAAACTAATTAATAATTAATATTAATGTAATTAAGGATTAATTTTAATTTAATTAAATCAAAAAATATATTATATATTAATTAATTTAAATTAAATTAATAAAACATTATATATTAATTAATTTAACTATATTAAATAAAATAAATTCTAATTAAATTAATAATATTTTAATGTTTCAAATTTATATATTAAAAACTATATTATATCTCAAAGTCCATCCATTATATAACTTTTGATGCCTTTAACTCACCATTTGTTTATTACTTTATTATTATATGAAAAGGGAGGAGAGGGCTTTATTCATCATCGCGAAAATGGTTTATCGCATTTCGCAAGCAATAATGATCAGGAGATTTTTAAATGTGCACCATAAGGTTTTTGCGAGAACTATTTTTTGCGAGAAATTTTGTTTTTTAATTATTTTTTTCTGATCTCGGTCTCGAGGGCTATTAAATTAATAAATATGAATGGGGCCCGTGTGAAATATCAATCCTACAAATTGAATTATATCCATTTTTCAATTTTCAGAATCCGGTCTTGACAATTTGTTTTAAAATAATAAATTGGAGTAAATTACGAAGATCCTGATACATGATTTCATTCGTTGTATGATTTAGCTAAGTCATTTTGTAGAACCGTTGGCGAAAAATGAAAAATTAATAAAATTTAACTAAAAGCCAATATTTACAATGAATGACTATTAAACTTAATTATCTATGAAAATTGAAATTTTAAACACTTCTATACATTTTTAGTCTATGCAAGAAAACGATCAAACTTCAGAGGAGTATTATTTACAATCAGGTTGACCAAATGAGTCGAAACAAGTATCGATGGAAAGCTTGTGAAAAGTTAGATTCAATGAAACAATCAAAACATAAATTCGATGAAAATAAAAATGACAAAATTGTAAGACAATCTTAAATTAAAATAAAAAAAAAGATTCTTTAGCCAAAAATTTATAGAAAGGGTCCCCATTATTTGAGTACATAAAATAAAAAATATGGGGGTGGTGGGAGGCGGGACGGGGGGAGGGGGAGGTTGTGTTTTACCACAACACCTTCACAGATAAATTCCATTGAAATCACATGCCAAAATTCTCATGAGATGCCTCTCTTCAGCTCGTTCTGCCAAAATAGAACTAATAGTATTCCATCCTACTTCCTATCTCGAACTCATTAAGGTATGTGACATTATTGTGAACACTCACATGATGATCTTGATCTTGGTGGATGATTTTGGTATTCCTTTTGTAACCCTTACTCAACCCTCTAACTTGGCCTACTTTAGGATCACATCTCTTCTTGCCTCCTTGACCAAATGAGGTCCTTCTCACTTGATATTCTTGCCTTCATACTAAGGCCTCCTTAAATATATTTTCCTATATAGGCCTCATAGGAACCCTCTAGAACTTACAAGTTTTATCCACTTAGACCTTAGGAAATATTAATTTTCATTTTCAATTTTCTTTTATATTTTAAACCTGTTTGAGGTCCAAAAACGCTTCACATGGGTTCTTTACCCACAAAGCCTTTTGTGACCAAAATCACAAACCCATCTCACTAGGCTTGTGGAGAACCTCCCAAGCTACACAATTTGACAACGTAGTCTAGTTGTAGTAACTGTAACTTGGTCAAGATCTTGTAGTCCAGCAAGGACTTGGTTGGGTTTCCAAGTTCGAAATTAAGTAAGGGTAGTTGTGAGAGCATGATATCCGGGGAGGGTCACGGCATGCCAAGGAATGAAAATTCGTGCTAACACATAACATACAATGTCAGTGCATGATGAGGAATTCTAGGGAGTGCTCAGGTATCACAAGGGATAACTAGGTCCAAATGCATGGAAATGAACAAATAAGAGAGTGTGTCAGGGATTGTAAGTGAATTCAAGTGTGCCAAGGAGGAAGTGTGTTAGAAGAAGTTCATAATAGGATTCCATGAGGCAAGCCTACAGTTGCGAGAAGGGGCTCGGTAGAGATGTTTCAGGCAAAGGGAGAATTTTTGTTGGGCACACACTGTTAAATTTCTTTTATCTATTATTTTTATATGACATGTGGCACATTTTGTCCTAGTTCTCATGTTTAAAAATATTTCAGACAATTGCATATTTTACATTGTTGTCTATAAGTTTTGGGGAATTAGACTTGTGCAAAATTATATATTGTGTGTCTTATGCATCTTGTGGTTATTGCAAACTCTTAGTTAATGATCTATTGTTTATATGAACTCGACATACATGTGAAATATTTCCTATGTAAGCTATGTTGCTTAGTTGTTTTATCGACATGGCTAGATGTGATCCTTGTCTTGGTAATTTATTAAGTGGGACAAGTTGAGCTTCGATGTGAGTGGCCTAATATGAGTTATAGACAATTCTTAGGAGAACAAAGCACAATCTACTTGTAGTAAGTGAAATTGGTCAAGTTTTTGTGGCTGAAGAAGACTAATGCCACATGAGCTGCAATAGATAAGGACTTGATTGGGTACCCAAGTTGTGAAAATATGTAAGGCTAGCTATGAGGGCATGAGTGCCAAGGCATACTAGGGAATGCTAAAATCTGTCAGATAGTTCGATGGCATCTCAAATATGATAAGATATTTCAAGTGCTAAGGTGTACCAAGATGTTCAAGGGTGTAAAAGTACGTGCCAAGGACTGTCAAGGAAACGAAAAGGAGAAACAAGTTAAACTACAAGGAAATGAACACATAAGAGGGTTAATAAGTCATCAATTTACCTTTTCCAAGATGAGAAGCTAGGCACACCAACACTAGGTGCCAATAGATGCTATGTGCCAAGTGTTATTGCATTCTAAGTGCCAAATATTCCTTTGTTACTTAACATCTACTTTCCAATAATTGATCTCAAATAAATTCAATATTAAACCATGCCAAAGTATACCAAGCCATCTCAATGAATGCTATACATGCTAAGACTTGTCAAGTGCTAACATGTGCCTAGTGCCAATGTGTGTTAGGGAGTAATACACATGTGATGAAGTGGCAGGACATGTCAAAGAGTGTTAAGGTTTTGCCACAAAGATGTAATGCATGTTGAGTGTTATGGAGTACAAGGGCAACACAAGGAGCACTAGGTCAAAATGCATGGAAGTGAATGAATATGAGGGTGTGCCATGGAGTGTCAACAATTGTTAGCTAACATGGCAAGGAGGGAGTGAAAAGTTATGTTAAGCACTGGTAAGGCATGCTAGGGGATATCAGGTCATGTCAAGAAGTGCGAGAGTCTGCTAGAGAGTTCTAGTGTGATTTAACATGTGCCAAATAGTGCGAAGACATGCCATATGCTAAGGAATTCTAGGATGTGTAGGGTGTTGGGGTATGCCAATATTTTTCAAGGAGTTTCAAGGAAAAAAAAAGTAAGAACCAAGATAAAATGCAAGGAAATGAACACATAAAAGGGTTGATAAGCCATGGCTTTATCTTTTTCAAAAGGGGCATGCTAAGCACACTAACAATAGGTTCCAATAAATGTCAAGTGACAATGTGTGCTAAGAGATAATGTATATTAATGCATGACAAAGTGTTCCAGGGAACGGTAGGGACTACAGGGCATGCCAAGTACACATGCTAGGAGAGTGATATGTTATGCTAGGGCATGCCAACATGTGCTTGGGTGTCTTAGTCATGATAAGATGTTGTAGGAATAAAGAAGTTCCAAGACATGTGATGTGCCAAGGAATGTTAGTGTGTGTGAAAGCATGTTAATGTGCGCCAATAGTGTTTAGGAGTGTTAGGTATCTCTCATTAATAGAATTGACAGAGCTTTATTATGTATTAAATAATATAGTTCCTACACAAACTAGTGGAACTTTATCTAAAGGGAATCTGTTAGATAATAAAACTAATAAAGATGAATCATATCTTCACTCATAGAAAAACTATATTCTCATTACTTGATGGAAATGATACACACTAATTACTTCTTAACAAATTGACTATCTCTAACAACTATGGCATTGGACACATAATAAACAAGACTCCACAAAAATGGTCTTAAATCGTTATCTTTTGAAAAAAAAATATAGTAACTGTTAGCTCTGCTACATATCTTTGATTTCTAAAGGTCGGAAGTGAGCTTAGTCCTTGGTCATGCTCAAAAGAAGCCTATAATGGTCATTCTATCCTTTTTCCTTCGCCCCCCTCATTCTCCCTTCATCAGTCCTAAAAATGATTAATTCCTTTATCGGGTCTAGGTTTAGTCTCTATCACACGTCGCATCCATGTGTGTGTAAAGGATGTGCCCTTAGGCTTCCGCTGATGCGATATTGCGATGTGATCGGATCGCAATCACACAATGCCATACCTAAAGTCCCAAAATTACCAAAAAACCCGATCTGACGACTCTCATTGCACCCGATGAAGCGACTTGCCCGATCACTTCTCCACCATCCGATTAGCTCCGCCAAGATTCGATGGCCTTTGCACATTTCGTGCCCACAAAGCAATGGGACATTAGCGCGCGATGGAGAGTGGATTTTCTCTCTCCTCTGCCACTACGTGTCACCCGCTGAATGGAATCGCACGCCCTCACCCTTTTACTGCCTAACACCCAAAGGCGGTGCAATCGATACCGCTTACCACTTAATCCTTTGTCCCCGCCCGATAATCATCGCGCGCCCTTGCCACCCAATCACCTTTAGATCTGTCCATCTAAGATCCAACAGCCCACGTTCATCCTGCTCCTGCTTCTTCTGATATCCTCCACCAGGTCATCTCTGCCGTCTATCCTCCTAATATGATGACCAATCTTGCTCCTTCATCCGACTCATCCACTCGCTATGCAATCCATGCCCCTTGACCATTCTGTGTCCCCAAAGGATGAAGGTGACTGGCCTTCCAGTACCATTTGTTGTTACTCCTCAACAACTACATTTCATAGACAATATGGTCGAAGAGAGAAAGGATAGAGCATGAGCATGTAATTGCATTTAGCAGTTAAGGAACTTCATTGATATGAACACTCCAGCTGCCTGAGAGGATAGCAGAGCACCTGAAAGGATCAGATTCATCTACTAAAGCAAGCAAATGGACTCAAAGACTCCATCAGGAAGTTAAATGTAGTTGGTGGTCAATTAAGACCCATCCATACCTAAATTGGCCAAGTGCCTTTGTAATGAAACTCTATATATACTCAAAAAATAGATGTAATCAAGGTTGATGGTTTATGTTTTGATGTAAGGTTCAACTTCTAGAGACTGTAACTATTTTGACATTTGCATCGTCTTGTCTTCATTTCAGCAAATACAAGTTTCTTTTGATGTTAATTATTGACCTTCCATTTCTCTTTTGTTCTAAGCTGTGCTTGATATGCTGTATGCTTGAACTCTTGATTTTTAGCATTAGAGTAGCTATCATCCTATCTCTGTGTTAAAGACTTTCATGTATCATTGCATAAGTTATTCAGGTTTCTATTCATCTAGTGCTAGAGAGCTGTCATCCTGTTTGTGTATTAGGAGATTAGATTTGCAGACTTTTTTTACTAGTTGCAGCCGGCCATCACATGGTCTTGTGCATCTGCTGGTGTTGTCAGTATTCTCCACAATCACCCAATCCTTAAACTATGAGTAGTTGGTGGTCTAAAGCCTTATATTATGGGGGTGTTCACGCATGTCTAGATTGAAATAGAATAGAAGTGGTTATCTAGCTTGGACAAGCATCATTCCTTCCATTCATCCATTTTCAACAAGAAGTTGAATTTATATGTGACCAGGAATCTCCGAGCTACAACCTAGGAGAGTTTCTTGGAATCCTAACATAATTGTCACCGTTGCTGGGGAGAGGAGATTGAAGCTTAGCTTCCCTAGGAGAATGACACAAACCCAGCTTTGATGATAGATAAAGCCTGGGTGCATTTCTGGTTGTAATCATCTATCTGGCGACTCTACTAGGGAACCAACCTTTGGCGACTCCACATTACAGTTTTGGCTTAGTTCGTGAGGCATACTCGGAGAAATCCTCAGAAATTACCAGCTGACCTAGTGCTTGACCCTGAGAAGATCGTCAAGAAAAGAAAAAAATCACAGAAAGGAGCATCAGGATCAGGTAAGCCTAAACAATTTTATGCATCTCTGCAAGAGAGGCTTGTAACTGAACATACGCATTTTTAGGATATAGAGCCTAACATTGTTAGTGAAGAAATACCTTCAGAGATTCATAAATTCCCTTGTTCGCTAAGTTCCCCTTTGGATCTCAGCCCAAAGAAAACCTCCCACACAGTCCATCAGATTCCTTTGTCCCTGTCATTTATTCCACATCTCCCTACCTTTCCAACTGCCAGTATCCATTCACCTACCCCAGTCATGGCAGGCCCAGAAGCTCCTACTAAGATGGAAAGAATCATAGCTGCAAGGTATGGACCTCTTGTCCTACCTGTTCTTTTGAATGCCATGCCTGCAGGAGAATATCAGAAATACATGCCTAAATCCACTGGTACATAAGGGGTAACAGCTAAAGAGCACCTTCAATCTTTTTATAGTTATTCTGATAACCTTGATATCAGTGAGGATGATGTGTGGATGAGAGTTTTTGTCCAGAGCCTTGATGGAGAGGCTAGAAAGTGGTTTAGACAGTTGACCCCTAGGTCAATAGCAGACATTGAAGCATTAGATGGTGTGCTTTTGAAGCATTGGGGAGATAAGAAAGACGTGCTATACTACCACACTGAGTTTGGAAACCTCAAGAGAGACAATGGGGGATCATTTTCTGATTTTAATAAAAGGTTTAATCATATGTATAGCAAGATACCAACAGAAGTAAAGCCTATCCCCACCTCTGAAAAACTCCCCTATGCTAATGAATTTGACTCTGATTTTTGCCTGCTGTTGAGAGAAAGAAGATGTGCCACCTTGGTCGAAATGCAAGATGTAGTCCTAGAGGTAGAATCTAATATCATGGCTGCAGAAAAACTCAAGGGTCATGCTGACAGAAGGAGGCAAAGAGGTGAAGCTTCCACCTCCTCTTCACCTTCAGATCCCAAATTAGATAAAATGACTAAGATTATAGAGTCATTAGCCGCTGAAGTATCCAAGCTGAAGGTTGAACAGAGTTCTGGGAAGGCAAGGCTGCCTAATCCATTTGCCCCTAGAAATCCAAGTTCGTTCAGAAGACCAAATGATCAAATGTAGATCATTCAGAGAGGAAAGGAGATCGGTGGAGAATAAAGAGTTAAGGCCCATTTTTATAACATAGTCATGGAGGACGAGCAATTCGATGAAGAAGATGAGATTCACTCCATGGAAGACAAGGGCAACACTACCTTCTTGACATTAGCTGCCTACGAAGAATCATTACTCCAGGACCAGACCAATCAAGAGTGGGATAGAGAAGCTGTTCTACAGACCGATGAACAACAACGGTATAATTTGAGGTCAAGAACGAACAATGTCAAGGAGAGTCCTACTCAAAGAGCTACTGTCCCCATAGAGTAGTAGGCCAGCAAGCAGAAAAAGCTAGTAGCTGAACCAGTCATCCCCAAAGCCCCAGCTCAAGAGGTAAGAGGTCTTGACAAGTTCCCTTCCCCTTTCAGTTTTGAATCAGAAGTCCAGAAGTTACAAATATCTGTCCCTCTAATAGAACTTACAAAGAGTGAGGTATTTAGAAGGCCTGTCCTTGATGCCCTTGAGCTAAAAGCCTCACAATCCGCCTATGACTATGTAAACTTGCAAGATGATAAGCCTGCAGTTGTGCTGAGCCCAATGACTGAACCCTCTGACAATATCTCCCCATCATTCTATGTCTCCTTGACTATTCATGACAAAACCCTCCATAATTACCTATTGGACACCGGTGCCAGCCATAACCTGATGCCCAAAGGTGTCATGGAAGAGTTAGGCCTTGATATTACCAAACCTTACCACGATCTTTTCTCCTTCGATTCAAGAAAGGTAAAATGTCTGGGATTAATCAAAGACTTGGTTATTACCCTAACTCAGTTGCCCATGGAGAGCATGATGATGGATATTGTGGTTGCAGATGTTCCCCCTAAGTTTGGTATGCTACTTTCTAGAGGGTGGATCAAGAGGCTGGGTGGGACATTACAAAATGATTTATCATATGCCATTGTCCCAGTTTTGGGAGGGGAAAGTAGGAGATTGAACAGAGAAGCACAACTAGCCTACATCACCAGTGATGAGAAGAATCCTACTAATCATCCCATCTATGCTGTAGACACTAATTTTGGAGCATGTATTCTCCAAATTGAAGAAACCCAGAAGGCCTTGTTGTAGCTCAAGAAACCAATAGGCCAGGTTGTGGAAGAGCAAGGAAGTCAGGTTTGGGAAATGTTCTTTGATGGAGCATGTTCAAGGGAAATTGCAGGAGCAAGGGTGGTGCTGATATCTCCAAAACAAGAGAGCACACATCTGTCTTTCAATCTGACTTTCCAAGTCACCAACAATATAGTAGAATATGCGGCTCTGATATTAGGCCTTAACACATCCAAAGACAGAGGAATCAGGAAAAAGAATGTTGTTTGGAGATGCTGATATCAGCATTCAGTAAGTCAATAGAAAGTTTCAAGCAAAACACCCAAGGCTGAAAGCATATAGAGATGAGGTATGGAGACTCATAGACTCTTTTGATAGTTTTTGTATCTCATATATCCCTAGAGTCAAAAATCAGCTTGCTGACTCCCTTGTTGTATCTGCTAGTATGTTTATCCCTCCCATGCCTCCCAGACTAGTTTATGAAGTTCAGGTCAAATACAGACCATCCTTGCCTGATAATATCCAGCATTGGAAAGTCTTTGAGGATGACGATGAATTAAATAGGTTCCTTCAAGTCATTGATGAATTCTCTGGAATACAAATTTACCAAGAAAATGAAGCCTTGGAGGAAAGCCCCCAATCGCAGCTAAAGAACAGAATTGGAAAAGATAGCATTGTCCAGTTGCCCAGCAATCATATGCCTAAAGGCCTAGTTCCCTTAGAAAAGTTGTTTGACTAGAACAATATGCCTTATAAGGCTGCCCAAAAAGATGATCAATCTGCAGTCTGTAAGCAAAACATAGGGAGCCCAGATCATCCGAGATATATAAACCTGTCCACTCATTTATCTGCTACCCAAAGTTCTGAATACTATACCTTGATGAAGCAGTTTGCTGATGTCTTTGCCTGGGAATACAGTGACCTCAAAACGTATGATAAAAAGATCATCTAGCATAAGATCCCTTTGGAGAAAGACACCATCCCTTTCAAGCAGAAGCTGAGACCCATAAATCCTTTGCTCCTTCCTCTAATTGAAAAGGAGATCAAGAAGTTGTTGGCTGCCAAAATCATAGTCCCTCTTAGATATTCGAAATGGGTGGCCAACTTGGTAGTGGTGAGGAAGAAAAGCAGAGAAATCAGGCTCTGCGTTGATTTCAGAAATTTAAACAAATGCTCAAAGAAAGACAATTATCCTTTACCCAAGATGGAACATTTTCTACAGAAAGTCTCAGGAGCCAAAGTGATGTCTTTCCTAGATGGATTTTCAGGGTATAATCAAGTGGTTGTACATCTAGATGATCGGGAGAAGACTACGTTCACCACTCCTTGGGGAACCTTCATGTATTCCAAGATGCCTTTTGGGTTGATGAATGGTGGAGCAACCTTTAAGAGAGCTATGGATATAGTATTCGTGGGAGAGATGTCCTCATCTACCTTGATGATATAATAGTACACTCCAACAGCCATCAAGATCATTTGCAACACTTGAAGAAGGTATTCCTGAAATGCAGAAGGTTTGGGATATCAGTCAATCCTAAAAAGTCACAGTTTGCTTTAGAAGAGGGCAAGATGTTAGGGCACATTGTCTCTACCGCGGGTGTCAAAATTTACCCAGAAAGAGTAAGGGAAATATAGACCTTATCTGTCCCAAGATCAAAGAAGGATATCCAGTCCTTTCTGGGAAAAATAAATTTTGTAAGGAGGCTTATTCCAAATTTTGCAGAACCTGTAAAACACATTACCTCCATGTTGAAGAAGGGGTCAAAAATTAAGTGGACTGAGGAAGCTAGAAGATCTTTTGAATCCATCAAGAGAGCCATTATGGAAGCTCCTACTTTGATTAGCCTAGACTATAGCAAGGAGTTCCATATATTCTCATTTGCCTCAAATGACACCCTTGCAGTAGTTCTATTGCATAAAGATGATGAAGGTTCAAAACATCCAGTGGCATTCTTCAGCAAAACCTTAAGGGATGTCGAAATGAGGTACGATATTATAGAAAAATAGGCCTATGCTCTCATCAAATCCTTGAAAGCTTTCAGGATATACATTCTACACTCCAAGGTAATTGCATATGTGCCCTCTGCTTCAGTTAAAGATGTCCTAACATAGCCAAATGTTGATGGAAGATAGCAAAGCTGATTGAATTTAACATAGAGCTGAAACCCACCAAGCCGGTCCGAGGTTAGGGCCTAGCCAAATTGAAGGCAGAAGAAAACTGCATGATGCTGGACATAAATCTCATAAGCACAGTCTCAGAAGATGGATAGATAGAAGAAACAACTGAATTAGGGCAGAGCCAATCAGTGGCAGAAAATCTAGCATCTTGTGAATGGTATTCCACAATAGTTCAATTTCTGATGAAGCAAGAAGTCCCTCCAGGCCTAAGTTCAAGCCAATCCAGAACCATCAAGCTTAGGGAAGCCAAGGACTGCATTCATGAAGGCCTGCTCTATTGGAGGGACCCATCCGGAATCCTTCTAAGGTGTCTAGACAAAGAACAATCCATGGAGGTCATGCATCAGTTTCATTCCAGCATTTGCGGAAGACATCACTATTGGAAGACCATAGCTCACAACATCCTCAGGGCTGGGTATTACTGGCCCACTTTGTTTTCTGATCTCTTTTCATTTGTTAAATCTTGTGATAGGTGCTAGAGGTTTGAGGGAAAGCAACAACTGAAGTCCTTGCCTTTGAAACATATTCATGCCAGTGGTCCTTTTCAGCAGTGGGGCTTGGATTTCATAGGGGAAATCAATCCACATTCTAGTTGCCAGCATAGATGGATCTTAGTAGCCACTGATTACTTCACTAAATGTATTGAGACCATCCCTACCAGAAAGGGTGATCATCACGCGGTCATGAAGTTCTTGACAAAGAATATCTTCACCAAGTGTGGCTGTCTACATAAATTAGTTACAGACAATGAAGCAGCCTTCAGGGCAAAAGAGTTGGTGGACATGTGTGACTTAATGGGCATTAAGTTGGTTCATTCCACCTCATATTACCCTCAAGGCAATGGTCTAGCAGAATCTTCCAACAAAAGCCTCATAAGGATAATTAGAAAGCTGTTGGAAGACAACAAAAAGAATTGGGATTCTAAGCTCAAGTATGCACTATAAGCTGACAAAGTGACCAGCAAGAAATCCACAGGGAGCTCCCCATTCAAGCTGGTTTATGGCACTGAGGTTGTGTTCCTAATTCAGTTAACCCTCCTTGTGGTAAAATTCTTGCAATAAGAGAAAAATGAGGAAGAGGACATGGCAAAAAGGATCACCGACTTAGCAGAAGTACATCAAATCAGAGAACAGCTGGTTAAGAAGTCTGCAGCGCATCAGAGAAGAATCAAGGAGGCCTTCGATAGGAAGGCAAAGACAGAAAGTTTTCAGGTTGGAGACTCGGTTCTTACGTGGGATGCACTGAAAGAGAATAAAGGCAACCATGGGAAGTTTGATGCTCTATAGAGCAGACCTTTCGTCATCACTCAGGTCCAAGAGAACAATACTTTCATGCTGCAAGGTATGGAAGGAGAGACAGTTTTTGATGGCCCAGTTAATGGGTGATTTTTGAAAAGTTATGTTGTTTAAGGTATTCAGGCCTTAAAGTTGTAAATATGTTGTTTTATCAGTTTTAGTGTAGGCCAAAGTGCACTCCATGCCCAATGGAGCACTAGGAATTTTTGTTGATCTAGTTTTTGAAGGAAAGGCAATGGTCTGTAGTTCTTGATACCTCACAGGGAGGATCTCATCCCCAGAAGGAGCTAGTGTTAGCTCTGCTACATATCCTTGATTTCTAAAGGTTGGAAGTGAGCTTAGTCCTTGGTCATGCTCAAGAGAAGCCTATAATGGTCACTTTTTCCTTTTTCCTTTGCCCCGCTCATTCTCCCTTCATCAGTCCTAAAAACAATTAATTCCTTTATCGGGTTCAGGTTCAATCGCTATTGCACATCGCATCCATGTGTGTGTAAAGGCTGTGCCCCTCGGCTTTTGCCAATGTGATATTTCCATGCGATCAGATCGCAATCGCACATCGCCATACATAAAGGCCCAAAATTACCAAAAAACCCAATCCAATGACTCCTGTCGTGCCTGATGAAGCGACTTGCCCGATCACTTCTCCACTATCTGATCAGCTCCACCAAGATCGGACAGCCTTCGAACATTTCACGCACATAAAGTGATGGGACATTAGCATGCGATGGAGAGTGGTTTTTCTCTCCTCTACCACTACGTGTCATCCGCTGAATGGAATCGCACGCCCTCACCCTTTTACCGCCTAACGCCCAAAGGTAGTGCCATCAATACCGCTTATCGCTTAATCCTCCATCCCTGCCCAATAATCGTCGCACATCTTCGCCACTCGATCACCGCTGGATCTATCCATCTAAGATCCAATGGCCCATGTTCATACCACTCCCGCTTCTTCCAATATCCTTTGCCAGGTCATCTCCACCGTCTATCCTCCCGATCTGACGACCAATCTTACTCCTTCATTCGACTCGTCCACTCGCTATGCAATCCACGCCCCTTGAACGTTCTGTGTGCCCAAAGGACAAAGGTGATTGGCCTTCCAGTACCATTTGTTGTTACTCCTCAACAACCACATTTAACAGACATAATGGCTGAAGAGAAAAAAGACATAGCATGAGCATGTAACTGCATTTAGCAGTTAAGGAACTTCATTGATACAAACACTCCAGCTGCTTGAGAGGACAGCCGAGCACCTGAAAAGTTCAGATTCATCTACTAAAGTAAGAAAACACACTCAGAGACTCCATTAGGTAGTTAAATGTAGTTGGTGGTCAATTAAGACCCCTCCATACTTAAATTGGCCAAGTGCCTTTTTAATGAAACTCTATATATACTCAAAAAACAAATGTAATCAAGGTTGATGGTTGATGTTTTGATGTAAGGTTCAACTTCTGGAGACTGTAACTATTTTGACATTTGCAGCATCTCGTCTTCATTTTTAGCTAATACAATCTTCTTTTGCTGTTAATTGTTGACCTTCCATTTCTCTTCTGTTTTAAGCTGTGCTTGATATGCTGTATACTTGAACTCTTGATTTTTAGCATTAGAGTAGCTATCATCCTATATTTGTGTTAAAGACTTGCATGTATCATTGCATAAGTTATTCAGGTTTCTATTCATCTAGTGCCAGAGAGCTATCATCGTGTCTGTGTATTAGGAGATTAGATTTGCATACTTTTTTTACTAGTTGCAGCTAGCCATCACATGGTCTTATGCATCTACTAGTGTAGTCAGTATTCTCCATAATCACCCAATCCTTAAATTGTGAGTAGTCGGTGGTCTAAAGCCTTGTAGCCTAGGGGTGTTCACGCATGTCTAGAGTGAAACAGAATAGAAGTGGTTATTTGGCTTGGACAAGCATCATTCCTTCCATTCATCCATTTTCAACAAGAAGTTGAATTTATATGTTACCAAGCATCTCCGAGCTACAACCTAGGAGAGTTTCTTGGAATCCTAACAGTAACAGGCACATAACATCATCAAAAAATTATTGGAATGATCAATGATGACGAACATCTTTTTACTGTCACCAAAAGTAACCAAAAAGAGCATTGGTGAGGGTTAACAAAAGATAGTCACTAGAAGTGTCACCAAAGAAAGAATTAGTGACGGGCCTTTAAAACCTCTCACCAAAAGTGTCACTGAAAATGGATTTGGTGAAAAGCCTTAAAGGGCCATCACTATATGAACTTACAACAACACTTCTTTAAGGACCATCACCATATGTGACATTTGTGACAAACCTTAAAGGTCTGTCATAGGAATGACCTTCACCAATGACTTTTTTTGTTGTAGTGTACCACAACACATTTTAATGTTTTACCATTGAGATCATACAATATGTTGTTAGGCATGGATTGGTTATACCTTCATAGGAGCAAGGTGGATTGTTATGACAAAGCCATTGAGTGTGTTGATGACAATGGTGAACCAAGAGTCTTACAGGGAAAGAATAAAACCACATCAATTAGGATGGTGACAATGTGAAGGCAAAGCACACTCGCAAAAAAAGGTGTGTGTTATATGTAGTGCATATTTCTAGTGACAAAGGTAAGGAAATTGAGGATGCAGATTTTGTGAGTAGGTACCCAGTTCTACAATAGTTTGAAGATGTGTTTCTCGCAAAAATTTCAGATTTGCCACCTCATAGGGAAGTAGACTTTTCTATTGAGTTAGTGCCAGGGGCAGCTCCAACATCAAAATCACCTTACAGCATGAGCACACCTAGGTTTGTAGAGTTGAAGTTGTAGCTAAAAGAGATGTGTGAAAAAGGATACATTAGGCTGAGTGTGTCACCTTGGGGCGCACCAGTATTGTTTGTGAAGAAGAAGGATGGTCCCCTTAGATTATGGATTGACTACAAGTAGTTGAAAAAAGTGACCATCAAGAACAGGTATCCATTGTCAAGGATCGATGAATTGTTTGATTAGCTGAAGTTAGAATCAGTGTTATCAAAGATTAATCTAGGATTTGGGTATCTTCAATTATGCATCAAGGAAGAGGACATTTACAAGACAACTTTCTGGACTAGGTATTGGCATTATGAGTTTGTTGTAGTTCCATTAGGTTTGACTAATGCTCCAACTACCTTTATGTGCTTAATGAATAGTGTGTTGTGTCCGTATTTGGAGAATTTTGTTATTGTGTTCATTGATGATATATTGGTATATTCTAAAAGTAAGGAATGTCATCCTTAGAATTTCGCAGGAGTGTTGAGGTTGTTGAGAGAGCATTGATTGTATGCTAAGACCAACAAGTGCATTTTCTTTCAAACTAAGGTACATTACTTGGGACATGTTGTGTCCAGGGAGGGCATAATAGTGGTTCTAGAAAATATAATCGCCATCATTGAGTGGGCAGCCCCTAGAAATGTAGATGAGGTGAGATACTTCATAGGATTGACAGGTTATTACAAGAGGTTCATCAAGAACTTCTCATATATTTCTCATATTATTACATCGTTGTAGAGGAAAGGTAAGAAGTTTGAATGGATAAAGGAGCGTGAGGCTAGTTTTGAGTAGTTTAAGTGGTTGTTGACACATGCTCCAATGTTAAATATTACAGATCTAGACAAGGAGTTTGTAGCATGTACAGATTCTTGCAAGAGAGGACTTGGTGGAGTCCTTATGTATGAGGGACATGTAGGGTGCTATGAGTCTTAGAAACTAAATGAACATGAGAAAAACTATCGGACACATGATCTTGAGTTGCTATCGATCATACATGCATTGAATATGTGGAGTCATTATCTTCTGGGAAGGATATTTGTACTGATAAGTGATCATAGTGGGTTGAGATACTTGTTTGACTAGCTAAATATGATAGCCAGGAAGGCTAAATGGTTGGCCAAAATCAATGAGTTTGATTTTGAGATCATATACATAAACTATGATGAAAACAGGGTCGCAGATGCTCCTAGTATGTAGATACACGTAAATCATATAGCAGCTATGAACTCTTATGGGAGAGATCTACAAGATAAGATCTTGCATGCAAGTCAGTAGGATGTCAGGTATATTGAGATTTTTCACAGGTTGCAGCAGAGTATAAGTACATGTACAGGTATAGGTAGTAGTATAGGTATAGGTATAGGTAGAGGTGTAGGTACATGTACAGGTGTAGGTGTACAAGATGTGGACTATTGTATTACAACAGATCAATTGGTCAAGTTTAGAGATAGGATATATGTAGAAAAATCATGTAGATTCATAAGCTCATGCAATGTACTAAAATAAGAGGCAAGAATGTACTTCTACTCTTACATCGGAAGCCCATAAACATCAAGAAAATAATAATGAACAAGAGGAAGAACATCAAGGGCACATAACACAATAAATATCCCAAAAGAGCCACGGCTCAAAACCCCAATACTATATTGTATTATTTTGGAAAATCGAGATGAAATTATAATGTTTGTTCTCTCTAGAACAATCCCATCACCATTGAAAATTATAGGGGAAAATTTTAGCCCAAAGGTGAAATTTAAGGGGTTTTATATTTTGGAAGGGCGAATTTTTAATATTACACCCATTTTATATAGTTAGCCCAAAATTTGTTTAAAAAATAAATAATTATTATATTTTAGCCCTAAAAAATAAGGCAGATAAACAGTCCAGAAAACCTATTCACCTCATTTCGAAGTTGGATTTGGTTGCAATCGCCACGATTTCCAGTTTAGAGAAATTAGATTTGATTGCAATCACCCCGATTTCCAGTTCGGACGTTGGATCTGCTTGCAATGGCCTTGATGGCCCCGATTTCCTGGTTTGCAAGTCATATTTGCTTGCAATGGCACCGATGGCCCTGATTTCCTGGTTTGCAAGTCGTATTTGGTTGCAATGGTAGACAAGAGATTGGGTTAGTAGTTAGCACCTGCCATTGTGGATGATGGGTTACAATAAGTGCTTGCAGAGGTGAGAGGAGTCGAGAAAGATGAACTAGATGTCGATGTGGGCAAGTCAAATAGATTGGGAGATATTGGGACCATTAACATATACATATATGTCGAGTTACTCAATTCCAGCACCATTAATGAATTCCAGTAATTTGGTTGTCTGTTTCCACTTCTCCATTGGGAACAAACTGCAAAAATAGTTTATCTACTTTCATACATCCATCCCCTTAGCTACTCAAATCTTGGAGCCTAGTTTCTCTTCCTACTCGTCGATTCTTCCACAGATGAATCTTCGTGGGTTCTTTTATTTATTTTGAACATCAACTTTTGAGCAAGCTAGGATTGTCGTATGGGGTGGTTGAAAGTTGAAACTAGGAATTTAGGATAAAGTTCTATGAAGTTTTGCTTTGAGATGACTCTAAATTCTGTTTTGAATATCAAGGAACGTCTCCTTTCAATCATTACACTTCAAGCTCACAATGTTTGGGAACCAATTGGAGGTTCACTTTGGACATTTACTTATTTAGAGTTCAAGAGCCAAATATTTTTATTTGTTTCCCAGAGTCACAACCTACATATACTTTCATGAAATGAGGACACATTTTGGAAATGGTTGTGATCTTTTGATATGGTAAAATGGCATTGGTCAGTTGTCTTTATCTCTGTTCAAGGATGCTTGCAAAGGCACATATCACTTATCAATAACTATAGACATAGGTTTGAAGACTTTGATCCTGAGAAAACAAATTCTTAGAAGCTAAAAAGCAGTATTATATGGCAGATTTGAAAGAGCCCCTTCTCCCTCCTTGGCCTTTTGTTTCTGTAGTGCATGAAGCTCCTTTTCGATCAACCATGCCTGGTAGGTCTCTATTTCAAGGACTAGGCCTTTTGGGAGTTAAAAAGCGAGGGCAGGGGATTCGGTCATGGATAAGAATAGATAAAAATGGGAGTTCTCAAGTTTTGGAGGTAGATAAATTAACAATAATGAAGCGTTGTGACTTGCCGGCTAGGGATCTCCATCTTTTGGATCCATTATTTGTATATCCTTCCACTATTCTGGGACGAGAGAGAGCAATTGTTGTGAATCTAGAATAGATAAGGTGTATAATCACAGCTGATGAAGTACTGCTGTTGAATTCATTGGATAGCTATGTTCTACAGTATGTGGCTGAACTACAGAGGCATCTGAATGTTAGAAATGACATGGTTAACAATATGTGGCATTCTAGAGAACAAGGAAGCTCAAGATTTCCACTAGTGTCAAGTAGACAAGAACTGAGGGATGATGTCATGTCTAGTAGTGCACAGTCTAGCTAACAAAAATCAATTAGTGATTCTGAACTTTATAGTGGTTCATCTACAGATGATTTTCCCTTTGAATTTAGGGCACTGGAAGTTACTTTCGAGGCAGCTTGCACATTTCTAGACACCTAGGCATGTAACTAACTTGTTTATATTCTCATATCCTGATTGTTGTACCTCTATTGATTGTGAAATCTGTTTAGTAATACTTTAACTCCTGTCTTGCCTGATTTGTTTTCTGGATCTCTCTCACACACACTCTAATACCATATGTTCATACCATGCATGTATTTTCACTTGCCCTACTATGTGCAAAGAGCGCGTGGGATTTGGCCAAAAGCTGAAGGTTCAACTGCAGTGAAATGTTGGCAAAAGCTATCAAAAAATGTAGTGTAATGGAAGTGTAGGCAAAAGCTATCAAAAAATGTAGTGGAATGGAAGTGTAGAAACGTAGCTGGAAATGTTAAAAGTGTCAATTGAATTTGCAACCAATGCCTACACAGTCAAATGTGTGAAGGCCAATAGTAAAGGATAATGTACTCTTCCCATCTAGGGGCTATTTTATGTTCATACTTCTTGAAGTTATTTTGTTTGACATGTTTAGCCAATTTGTATATGAAATATAAGCCTCAACTTTTGATACACACTCATGCACAGTTGGTGAACAATTGTATATAATTTTTAGATTACTTCTTATATTGACATAAAAGGTTCTTTTTTTGGATTTTCTTAATAGGTGAAAAAAATCACTAAGTCTACTCCCAAGCCAAACCATACTTGGGCTTGTTGTCAAGCCAAATTAACTCCGTCCTGAGTCTGACTCTCTGTCCATGAGTCAAACTTGCCAGAAGTGAGTTGATTTTATGAGTACTCATGGGTTATTTTCTCCCTAATGAGTGAAACTCATGAGTGGATGGAAAAACTTGCTAGGGTATAAAATAAATGCCAAAACTTGAAGGAAATGACATCATTTTTAATTATTTTCTGACAGAGTTTTTGCAAGTTTGAGTTGAACTCTTAAACTTTGCCCTTGTAGAGCTTAGTTTTCCAACATTAAATTTTCTAAAGTCTAAATGAATTCATTTAAATGGATTTATTTTCATAAAACAGGTACTGCATCAGACTAACAAGGAGTTTAACCCTGCCAACATTTTATTCTCTTCTTGGTCCAAATTGTTGTATGAACATCAAATTGTTCTTTTATTAAGGTTAACTATGTTCACCAAACGATGAATTTATGATTTGTATTCCAGTGGATGAGTCAAAATGTATCTCACTGCGGATTTCATTGAACTACTATGGGAAGAAAATACCCATGTATGCATGCTTATATGGATCTCTCTGTTCTATGCAACCCAAGCAAAGATGGACAAATAAATGTGCAACAACGCTTACAACATTGCACAATGCATAGAAATTTTTTAAGTTGGAGAAACCCTCACAGGAATAAAACCTTGGCATGTTATTAATTTGCAAACCAATGCTTATAATAATTACCCTTAGGCTTCTAAATTTTCGGTGATTTCACGACCTCCCAGAAAACCATAGCATTCTTGAATTGGTGGCCTTGGATATTACCTTCTCACACTATCTCTTATTTGGCTTAACTGGGCTACAGATATTATCTTCCCACCATTTTGTTTGTACCTTCCTCTCTTTTAGTTAGTCAATCTTATCTTACATGCAATGGACCCACACTCTCTCAACTCTCTCTTTTTTATGCCTTTTCTCCCAAATTTTATTATAGCCTATGTTGATTTCTTTTGAGTTGTTGCGGTCAATACTCCCAGCTACTCAAGTCGTGACCCCAAAAGAAAAATTAAGAAGAGGAAATCTAATTCAAATTAGCCTCCAAAAAATTTAAAGTCGGTCTAGCACAAGGATATGTGCCCCTTGGGCACCTCATGACCATTATAAATACAAACTCGGCCTCCATTTTTTTGGTGTCAATTCAGATCACATAAAAATCATTTGTTTTTAGTTCACACATGTGAAGGAGAGAGAGAAGAAGCAAGAAGTTTGACCAGTGTTGACAACTCTTTGATCGAAATTCCTGAGGCACTGTTCGCCCGAATTTCTGAAGCAGTTGACTGAGCTCTGTCAGGGTAGTTTGACCAATTTTCCTGGGCAGTTGACTGAGTTTCTGGGCAGCTACAATAAGCCAAGTTTCGGCCCTATTGACTGAGGTTGACCGAAATTCTTGGCAACAACAGTAAGGCCAAACTTTGCTTGTGCGGATTCTGTAGTCAATTTGACTGGAAAATCAGATTGTATGTTTCATGAATAGAACAATTTCTCCTAAGAAAAGATTGTATGCCCTTTCCTGAGTTTGGGGTTTCACAGTGTAAAATTGTGTCTCGTTTGTTCTTGGATGTCTCTTTATGATCATAATATCATTATTGCATTATTTTTGAGATTTTCTATCTATAATTACTTAATGATGTATGTGACATAAGTGAACTTGGTTAAAGAAATCATTTGAAAGTAATTATCGATTTAGAAGATCATATTGTCTATGAAGGAAGCTGATACCATGTTGAAGAATCTAGGGCAAACATGATAAGGTGATTCTTCTTTACCATGATAGCAATCTGTGAAGCATTTATACAATTTATCTTAACTTAATGTTCCATCCATTATTAGTGGGTGTGTTTACTTCATCAAACTGCTACCAAAAACAAAAGAGACAAGTACAAAAATATTTGCCTTTTTGCCAGGGCCAAAACCTCTCCCTCTTGGAGAGGAAAAACCATGCAAAATTCTTCTTATAGAGATTCCTTTGAAGAATACCAAAACCATGACCCTTGACACAATTTTCCTCTCCAAGACCAAGACATCGATCCTCTTCTTCATCATTGTTGGGATCATCATCCTTGCTGCACCTCTGCCTCACTGAGATCTTCATTATTGTTGACATCATTGTTGTGCCATGATTGTCTCTTGAGATTGCCACACATGTGATCTCAGCTTTTTCATTGAGATCATTATCGTGACCTTGATTTTCATCCTTGATCAATGCATAGAGGGATTCATTGCTGCTACACCATATTTGGATCGTCACTGTACCCTAGCTATAAACATCATCATGCTAACTATGAGCAGTAGAAAATGTATTTTACAACAAAAGTGTCGAGACAGTGAGGGAAACGATAGGATCAATGTGATGCTTCTTAAGCTAAGACATTGAGACCAAGGCTATATGAAAACAGTAAGGATTCTGAGATTCTTTCCATCACATATATGCATTGATTGGCATGAATTAGGTTCACCGAAATTGTGATTACTTTCTTTCCTGCACTGAGATCTTACTTGCCATTTAAGCCGAGACTATAATGATTATTGTTGCTCCTTATCATGCGAAGACTGTAATAGTGTAAGATCATCAAGATACACATATATATGGCTAGATCAAAACTACAAGGATATATGAGAGGGCTTTACTGTCACTATAATAGCTTACTGTGTCACCCGAAGTCATTGTTGTCCCATCCGAGATTACAGTGATCTGAGAACTACACCTTACAGTCATGCGAACGATCTTAGAGATATGCCGAGATCGTGTCCTCACCCAGAGCTGCAGACTTGTTCGAGATTCCTCCTTCCTTCTCCATATACTCAAGATCATGACTGCACCTAAAACCCAAACAAGGTGTATTCAAACCCTACTGCGACTCTGCTCCTATATGCAAAATTTCGGAGGCATGCGAGTTCTTTTCTTCATGTATTTTTTCTAACCCTAGATGGTTATTTATAGTGGTTATGTCCATATATGCAAGCCAACATAAACTCATGAACCGTCATGACTATTTTATTGAGCCGATATTACTTCCATTTATTTAATTTAATTGATTTTCGAGCCGACATGAAGATCTTCATTATTTTGCTTGCAGACTTCGGTGTTATTGCATTTGGAGAAGCGTTCTTGCATTTGGAGGATCATTCTTGGTCTTGGAAGGTTGTTACATTCAGTTGAAGATTTGTATACATTTGAATGACACAGAATGTGAGTTCTGTGTCACTTAAAGAAAATGTGATTTGAATATTTGTAATAATTGTTTCTTTGAAATGAATTAATGAATGCAAGGAGATCTATAGGATAGACGGGTTATCTTGCATGGAATAAAAGGGATTGATAGAATCTTTGACATACAGTAAAGAAGAAATATCTTCATGGGATCTCATTTAGGAGATCTAAGAAATATGATATGAAAATAATTATCTACCAATCGATATGGAAAACTTCCTACTACCTAGTTTTGCGTCAGTACCTAACTACCAGGCAATACCATAGCAAGTATTTCGATCAAAAACTTTGGGAGCGGATGAGATGTGGTCAATAAAGTGATTTTACCAAATTCCTTCTCTTGATCATAGATTCAGATTCTTAAATGAGATTGATAAAACCAAATTATTGTATGCCAAGTTGCTTAGTGCTCTTAGCCGAGTCCTGGCTGGGTATTCAGGTTCATCAAAGGAACAGAACCAAAAGGAATAGTTGAAGAATACTGCCATGATTCCCTGGTCAAGTTTAAAATAATGTAAGTGCTTCTTAAAATGTTACTATTTTACATATAGTTTAAGGTGTATTTTTCTTATAATAGGTATTATAGTTTCGGGCTTGTGTTATCCTGTGAAGTTTGAGAAATGTTTTTCTTCCTTGCTACTAAATAGTTTAGTATGTCTAATCTATAAATGCTAATTTTATTAGTTTTGTGGGATGGTAGTGGCACACCAACTTGGGTTTTTCTCACAGACACCAGCAGAGGGAGAATGTAATGATGAGCAGGAGAAAATCACTATTGCCAAAGCATTTGCACGTCATAGGTCTAAGAAGACACAATTGGTCCAATAGCTAAAACAACAACATTCAACATCCAAGAGAAAGATGCTCACCAAAAGAGAGAGAGTAGAATACATTATGTTGAACACCAACATTATGAACCGTAGGCTGGAGGAGCATCATAATGGATTTCTTATGATTTTCTCGCATAAGTTTGTTCAAGCTTTAGTTCTAGTCACAATCATCATTCTCAGCAACAGTTGCATCATCCTACTCTGCCATCATTTGGTTCTAGGATTTTTCCCCTAATTATGTCTATTTTTCTGTGGAGGAATATATTGGTCTCTGTTTATGATTCACCTTCATCCTCCTCTCTCTTAGGGGACGTTATTTCACCTAATAGATTTCTTGTTGGTGATTGTGTTGGGAGCTCTCTGCAAGAGCAATTTCCATTGCCATTATCTCTATCTAGGGAAGTTATTGTAGCAAACAGAGCTGATGAAAATGATAGAACTGTACATAGAATAGCATCTCAGCAAGTGCCCACCCCATTTAAAGAAATTGAGAGAGGTGTACAGGATTGCATTAAAGGTGATATCCCAAGGGATAACAACATTCCTACATTAGGAATTTCCAATGTATCAAAGTGGGTTGCAACGTTTTATTCTAACATGTTGTTACCCTGGTCTAATTCAAAGAAATCTTGGGGTTTGCATAGGTAGCAGTAGCAGCAAAGGCAACAATAATGGATGCCACAAACTATTCCTCAACCTGGGTCATCCTTTTTAGCACCTAGATACTGTGGGTCTACTTCATCAATGGTTGGACCTGTGACAATAAGGACATCAATACTATTTTTCTTAGCCCCTCCCTGTCAAAGGCCTCATTCGGATTTCCTAAGAAATGACACCAATTTGGTGCCTTTTCCACTCCAAACTACACAGGTAGTTAAAATTCGATCTGTTATCCTAGTTTTCTCTAGTCCACCTGTTCGGAGGACTTTACCACAAAACCTAGACCCAAGTTCCTTAGATAATGGAGACTCGAACTTTAATTTCTCAATCGGCTTAGGCTATGAAATTTGTCTAAAACAATTTGATCTATTGATATTCTTCGCATTTAACTCTGAAATTTTCCTCTCTTCTAGGTTGCTATTAATATGAGAGGGCTATATCTATTACATATTCTGACTTTGCCTTTCCCTTCTTGTGTTTTATGAGGTTACATAGTTTAATGTTTATGCCATCTAAGCCCAAATATCTAATCGCATCTAATGTTTCCAGGTCAACTTCCAATATAAATTTATCTCCTCAAATTTGGTCCTTTTTAGGCTAGAGGAAAAAACTAGGGCTTCAAACAAAATCTTAGGGAGAAGGCTTTTTGGTAGTTTGAGATCCTAAACATCAAGAGGTGGGTCTTGGATACATGACCTATCATTTTGGTGGGTATCCACTCAAATTTTCCCTAGGAAGGAAACCCTAGTTTCTTCTCCCTCAACTTGAGGACTTTGTTAAGGGTTTCATGAGCCTTGGAATAACTTATTATCTTTGCAAGGAACCCTTTCTCTTTGTTCTTGACCTTGTGAACACCTATCACCATTGAAAAACATCAAAACCCTAGGTATTGAACCTTGATTTCTAAGTTTTTTCTTAGAGAGTGTTTTTCTTCCTTGAAGCTCTGAAACATTATTGAGTCTCTCCCTTGAATGAGTCGTAGCTTGATCACCTTATACCTTATACCTAGCATATTTATTTTAAGTGATCTCCCTCGTACCAAGACTCCTCCCATTAGTAGAAGTTCGTATAGATCATGGGTTTTGGCTGAGGTCACATTAGGCCTCCACCCCATTGTTAGCACGTAGTCTAGCTTTTAGTCTTGTAGGGTGTCTCTCTCCAAAGCCTACTAGATTTTGTAGTAACATTGCCATCTGCTACATGCTAGATCTTGTAGGTCTATTTAGAAATCTCCACTGACTTCCCTTCAACACGATCAAGGTATACTTCATATTTTTGGATCTGCCTCCTCCCTCTAAGCTCAAGATCACATCTAGTATAATATCTCTCAACACATTACCAATTATAGGAATATCCTCTTGTCACAAGATTTACTTTATTCTTCCACTTCTTCCATATGTTGCCAGAGCCTTGGCAACCTTATCTATGTACCTGCAATCCTCACCAAGAGTTCACAGAAGATTGATTATAACCCAACAAAGAGAAGCAAAGACAAGAGGCTATCTAACAACAATAATCAAGGAAGAGAGATATAAGTTACTTATCTTTTGAGGATCTTAGGAAATGTTAGCTCCCTCTTGATCTTAGCCTTCTTGCATCCATCTTGCAATTTTATCATCCTTTTCCTCATCATCAACATGATGCCATTCCTTCCTTGCATAGGCTAGGGTTTCTTCTTTTAGCGAAAACATTAATTTAGATCTAGGGTTTTATCTACAAACCCTAGGATTTTTACATTTAAGACTTATAGTCTTCTAGGGTAAATCCTAGCTACATTTTACACCCCTTGCAAGTCCAATCAGACTTTCTAATGTGCTAATTTTCCTTTTCATAACCAAATGTCCAAAAGATCATATAGTCCCAATGCCTCAGAAAACAATCAAAAGATACTTCATCTTGATATCAGACTAAGCGAATGAGTCAATATCATGGATCTTCCAATGAGATGTCTTCATTAAGAGATAAATATGATAGACCAATAGCATACTTGGTTACTGCTTCAACAGTACTAGTAAGGATATTCCTGTAACTCTGTATTTTCAGCTGAACTATGATTTTGACCTTTTCAATCCAAGTAGCTCATCCTTTATCATATTAGTTAGTAATAATTCAGTTTTGCAAATGACTCATCTTTCTTGAGAGTACTTTTTTCCATAAACCTGAAAGAGGACTCGGCCTTTTTCTTCATTATAAGCTTGTTATGTCGAACGGTGAACTTGCTCCATTACAATGTGCTTTGACAGTGATTTTTTTCCTTATTTCGAATTCTTAACTTTCAAGATTGAACAAAAATAGGTTCCATCCTTCAAATTCCCTTAACACCAACAATAACCAAATGCACTGCATCTTTGAGGTCCTTTACTTAACAATGTAATATTCATGACAACAAATGGTGTGATACTTTCATGAGCTTTTCAACACCCTGCTTTTGGACACAATGCAATATTTTCAAGGAAGAACATAGGTTTGTTATCTCACACTTCAACTTTCGGAATTGACCTTATCTTTCTTTTAGCCATAACCCAAATTATGATGTCTTCATTTGAAATATCAAGATGAATTTCCTAGATCAGAAGGCGTATCAATATTTATGTATCATTGAAGATCATATTGTGAGTTTCATCACTAAAATTGTAGGTGACGTGGCTCCTTCAATAGCCATCATAATTATCCTTTGATACATTCCTGTGATCTGACTAAGGAGTGGATCGCAACTTTGATACAAGGATTTTCAATCAAGCATTTAAGTAGTCATTTCTTCTAGCTGAGGTCTATAAGAATGTTGCCAAAGAAAACCATTGATCCCAACAATATTGTAAGAAAATTGGTAGAATATATCTTACATCCAAGCATCAAACATTCGACTTTGGAAGACTTTTGCTGGTCTCTTTATAGGGTTTTATTTCCAGACCTCATACTCATCTTAGAACAACTCATCACTATAATGTGCTTTCCATGGAATCTGTAACAACCCCTAATTTTTTTAATTTTTTTTGAAATGAATAATACATTCAACACACAACACTTAATTATATATCTTGACACCATGCTGTGATGAGTAATGCATTTAACACACAACACTATCTTAACACCATCTTGATGTGTATATTCTAGCAAATATACACTGACGTTAAATGGGTAAAAAAACAGACATCGCTGGCAAAGATTTTGAGCACACATAAGCAAATGGCTGATGTAACGAGGTAATAATTTTGTGATATATCAACATTGAGCTTGTTACCACTCATCAACCAAGATAAGAGATTATAGATAGTACACTATCAAGGGCAAAAATTTTAAATGGATTGAGATTAATGTCTAGATGTAATTATTTCCAATCCATTCAATAACAATAAATACTACCTAATTGGTTTACAATCTTCCATTTAAGATAGAAGGAAATGATTTATTTTTCTGATTTTGCAAATGTGGTCAATTTGATTTCATTACAATAAGTCTGCCATTGAAGTGAGTCAATGCAATCTGGAGAAACAAAACACTAATAATATTCATTTTAGTTTATTATCTTGCAAATCTTCTCAGTTGGTTTTCATCATAATAATTGGATTGACTTCCTCACATTCAATGGTTACTTGATCTAAAGATCTGATCTCAATTGACATGAAGATCCTATTGTATTATATTCTAGATATACATAACGAGTCCCTTTTAAAAAAAAATTACCAACACAGAAAACATTTTGTGAGCACATTGATAGAAAAATCCTTTATTATATCAGAGGTCTTATGGCTATATTTACCTCACAGTAAATTATCTAGTACATGCACCAAATATGGTTGTTTGACTAACAATATCCATGCTAGATTTAGTCTATTCATACTAGCTACACAAAAAATGATAACGCGTGTTAAACTATGAAACAATTAGGGACAAGTGCAGCAAAAATAGTAGGCTTGTGATCTTTGTGCATGAGATAGTGAGGTCAATCGTAAGCCACATTATTCTTTCATTAGGCTTGAATTAAGGACTCAAATGCCTTTTATCAATAATGTTGGATATAACACACTGATGTTAAGTGGCATACTGGTGCTTAGCCTTATTTCAATGCCTTTAAGAGTACCACTATCCATGTAGCCTGTACTTGCAATTCATGGGGTAACCAATGGTGCCTAGTGAGAATCACCAGTAGCATCACATGAATTAGCTTTCGATGAGTCTAATAATAGACTATGACATTGCTGACTGCATATTGTAATGCTACCTTATGCTTCTGTGGTAAAACAGGGCAGTGAACCAATGACCTCACATGTACCATCCACACTGAAAGCAATCAATTTATTTACTGTGATGATATGTCATGTAAGGGTATTGTATTGTTGGATGATAGGTCCCATTTTAGACAGTAGGATGCATACTAAGGTTGCCTACAAAGGTTCTGTCCTGTTAGTACTTATCCATACAATGGGGTGGCATACAACCAAACGGTTGAGAAGATTACTAGATACTGTTTAATATGGTAGAGTGTTAAGCAGCTCACAACAGGAGAGTAAATCCCTTGTTATGACTCCCGGGGATTACAAAATGATGCACAAACTAGCCACTAAAATGCCTGATAGTTAAACCAATGTAGGAAACAGGGCACGTAGCTAATCTTATATGTCCAGGCACTATACATACCTTGAGACTCTCATACCTCAGGCTAATATCCAGGGAAACTATGTGTTTTCATTCTTGAATCCACTCCTTTAACCATGCCTAAGCATGTAATCCTGAAGTTTTGTAAGCGAGCCAAGGCCTCAGGTTACTCAACAACGTGTGATCTGGGAAGGGAAATGGGACCAGACTCACAAATCTCCACCCATCCACTGACAACTGCCCATATAATGTTTCCAGGTCAACTTCCAAGATAAATTTATCTCCTTAAATTTGGTCCTTTTGAGGCTAGAGAAACAAACTAAGGCTTGGAACAAAATTTTAGGGAGGAGGCTTTTTGGTGGTTTGAGAGCCTAAACATAAAGAGGTGGGTCTTGTATACATGACCTATCTTGGAATTTAGCCTGGAAACATTTTTTCTATAGTGTTTCTGATCCTTCATATCCTCTACTCCACATTGATTTTGTTGTTGGGATTACACTAAAGGATGGGATAGAGGATACTACCCTAGAGTAAGAGTAGGATGTCACCATTTTTACCTCCTCTTCATTATAGGTGATAGTATTATTAGATGCCTCATTCTAAAACATGTTGAAAGCCTAAATATTTGATTTTGCAAGGTTGACCTAAAAGCCATAAGCATCTCTGGATTCCCCAAGAAGCAAGAAACACTTGCTCACATTTCAGGATACTGTGAACAAAATGACATCCACTCTCCAAATGTCACAGTCTTTGAATCACTTGTGTATTCGACATGGCTCCATCTTCCTTGAGAGGATGATGAGAAAACTAGAGTGGTTGGTCTAGATTTCCCCTTTGCACGCAGTACTCGAGTGAAATATTCCCTTGTTAATGAGATCATGCAAACAGCTTGTGCTCACAGATTTTTGTTGTTACAATAAACTGCATATTTTTTTTGCAGAAGTCATGGAGCTTGTGGAGCTCACTCCTTTGAGAGATGCTCTTGTAGTGCTACCTGGAGTGACAGGTCTTTCTACAGAGCAAAGGAAGAGAAGCCATAGTAATAGAACAAGTTGACAATCCTTCTATAATCTTGATGGATGATCCAACTTCCAGACTAGATGCCCGTGCTACAACAATAGTTATGCGTACTATTCGCAACACAATAAATACATGTTGAACATTTGTTTGTACCATCCACCAACCCAGCATTTATATCTTTGAAGCTTTTGATGAGGTCAATTCAAAAACTTTCATGATCAATCTATGCAATGTGAAACAAACGACATTTTTTTTATGTTTCTTTGCTTGGCTTAACAAAAGGAAAGGGGTGCAAAGGGATAGAATAAAGCAGGGTTCCACAGAACCAATAATTTCTAAATCTTCAGTTTTATTGGTTTCTTGAACTACAGCTCTTGCTCCTGAAAAGGGGTGGCCAAATCATCTACACAGGTCCTTTGGGTCGTCATTCTCATAAACTCATTGAGTATTTTGAGGTAAGGGTAATTTTTTATTGTATTTTATAAGCTATTTAGTAAATGGTTGTGCTTACCATTATCAATCTGTGGTAGAAAATAGTGATCTTGTCTGATTCTTGTTTGGTTGGTTAGGTCGTTCCAGAAGTACCGCAGATTATAGAAGGATACAATCCAGTGACATGGGCACTATAAGTGAGTTCCATAGTTGTTGAGGAAAGGCTTGGTGTGGACTTTGTTGAAATATACAGAAGATCAACTGTTTGTGAGTATGTCTATACGTAATTGTAGGAACTTGTTTGAGAAAAAGCTTTTTCATTGCACATATCTGATTTTTCTATTTTTTTGTCACTTGTAGCCCCGAAGAATAGACTGCAATTTTTTAAAACTTTTTTTGACTGATGTGTTGTTCTGCTTTTAGATGGAATCAAGCTCTTATTAAAGATCTAAGCACCGCTGCTCCCGGCTTGCAGGATTTGAATTTTCCAACACAATATGAAAAATCCTTCAAATTTCAGTGCCTAGCATGCCTTTGGAAGAAACATTGGTCATATTGGAGGAATCCACACTATAATGTTGTGTGGTTTTTCTTCAATACAGTGGTTGTCCTATTATTTGGAACCATATTTTGGGACCTTGGAACAAAGAGGTTGGACACTCTCTTGACAAGCATAATAAACTTATTTGAAAAACTAGTCCGGCCTCAATTTGACATTTTGTTTTCTCTATCATTGATTAGTTTATTGTCTATTACATATTTTAGTCAATAGAGTCACTTAACATATTTCGAAATCATTCTGACGTATGTCTTCCAAGTGAACTTGTAGTCTTTATTTGTTCCCTTGAAAA
Source organism: Pinus tabuliformis (assembly GCA_031772625.1). Classification (NCBI taxonomy): domain Eukaryota; kingdom Viridiplantae; phylum Streptophyta; class Pinopsida; order Pinales; family Pinaceae; genus Pinus; species Pinus tabuliformis. Next base: position 814,671,230 of record CM062804.1, on the reverse strand, counting down.
CTATTTTGTTATTCTCTATAAGCAGAGTAAATTGTGTTTCTCTTAACGCATTTTGCTTCAACTGCTCAATGTTGTCTAAATATTCTTTAGTGTCCTTTTACAAAGGAAAACAACAATATCTAATGAATATTATGGGATCGATGCACTGTGCTGTACTTTTTATGGGTGTTAGCAATTCATTGAGTGTCCAGCTAGTTGTCGAGGTTGAACGAACTGTCTTTTACAGAGAAAAAGCTACTGGAATGTATTCAACAATTCCTTATGCCCTTGGACAGGTAATCTAAATGTGAACAACTAATCAATTATAGTTTTGTTATAAAGATCAATTTCATCAAATGACCATCCTTGTTATCTGTACCGGTGGCAATTGAGGTGCCTTATGTTTTGATACAGTCCGTAGTATATTTCATCTTGGTCTATTCTATGATTTCTTTCGAGTGGACACCTCCCATGTTCTTATGGTTCCTCTTGATTATGTTCTTCACTTTTCTATACTATACATATTATGGAATGATGACAGTAGCCTTGACTCCAAGTTACCATATTGTTGCAATCATTTCATCAGCTTTTTATTCTGCATGGAATCTCTTATGTGGTTTCATTATTCCTTGACTTGTAATGCCATATTTTCAACTCTTAATCCCTTCATCAATTTTTTCTTTCAGCAATGGCTTGAATTGCAATGTTGACTGTAGTTGGAAATCCCCATATTGAGTGATCCTAACAAGGTAAATTCTTTGGTTGAGTTTTGAAACTAGAAAATACCTGTATGGTGGAGATAGTACTACTGGGAAACTCCTATTTCTTGGACACTCTATGGTCTGATTGCTTCACAGTTGGGTGATGTAGAAACCGAGATGGAGACAACAGATGGGAAACTAAAGGTGGGCATGGTTTTGTGCACAATCATATAGGCTCTACAATCTTTGCCTTAGGTTTTCAATCATGCTGCTATGATCCTCAAGTCCGACCATAAGGGAAATCAAGTTATTTGTGGCTTCAAAAAGGTAGGCTTCAGGAAAAAACTACTTAGTTGGAGCAGACTACAAGTGGATTGGCTTATAATGATGTGACTTACAATGTGCTTATAAGTGGGAAATTGGATAAAGTCAAGCAGTTGATGCAAGAAATGAAGAATACAAGCTTGAGTGTTTTATATTTCACTTACAATCCTTTGATCAATGGACATAGCAAGAAAGGAAACATTGTTGAAGCTTTTCACTTCAAGAATGACATTGCAGAAAAGGGTAGTTTTCCTACTATCTCAACATATAATATGTTAATTCATGGGTTGTGCAAAATGGGCAAGGCAAAGAAATCATAGGAGCAGTTTGATGAAATGTGGAATAGGGGTCTAATCCCAGATGTTATTTCGTGCAATATAATGATTTATGGATACTGCAAGGATGGAAATATGATCAAGGCTCTGAAGTTGCGCAATGACATGTTCGCTGGAAGTCTTGTGCCCATTGTAGTAAATTAAAATATGCTCAATGATGGGTAGTATGGAAAGGAAAAACATGGAAGAAGCTCATAAGATCATGATTGAAAATATTAGTACTATTTATGCTCCAACTGCTATCAAATTTTTGCTAAGTTCTTTGCACAGTGAAAAGTGGAAGAGCATATGCTTGGACAACAAGTTTCTTTTAGTAGAGTCTCTAACTATACCATTAATGTGAATGCTCAAGACAATTGCTTGGAAAACTTTGTAGAACGTGTATATAATTCTTCTAATCCCATATGGAGAATGGATGAAGAAAATTCAAAACTTTTGGAGGCTCCTAATGTAGAGGTTGGAATAGAGGCTAGACACTTTGAACTGTCTTGTAATATCCAAAATGAAGTTAGTAATATTCAATGCACACTGGAAGATGATTTAATATAGGATTGATCTTTTTCAGATGACAATGAATGAGGAAAGCTTCTAGAGAAAAGCTATGATACGTTTTAGACTTTAATAAGGCACAAATTCATTGCATACAGCCATCTCTCTAAATTAGTTCAGTATGCAATTGATGAGATTCAAAGTCTTCTACTAGAATCACCAATGGATTATGTAATAAACAATCACCTATATGCATTTGATTCTTACAGTCTCATCAACCTCAGAATGTGATAAAATATGTGAACTTGTACATTCTTGTGGACTAGACAAATAATTAGCTCATCAAAAATGACACAAAATATTCTTAGGAAGTGGAAATCCATGAAAACCTTATTCTTAATGATAATTTCACAAGCCTTGTTTTGGATGAGACATTATTGAGGGATAAAAGTGACTAAATAAATTCATAAAACAAAAGCAACGTTGTAATTTTCTCACCACTCAAGCTTCACCCTAAATGAATGGCAAAACAAAATGTCATAGGTCAATTTACAGCTGGTCTCTATTTTTGACACTTTATCTTATGAATGACAACCATAGGGATGGATGAAACACAGAGAAGAAATGTCACAACACGGCATGGAAGATAATATAATGCTTGAAAAATAGTTCTACTTATTGCAAAGCGTTTATGAAAAGAAAATGTGAGAATCTGAGTTATGAGGAGCTTTTAAATATCGCAAAGAGTTTTTTCCTTGAAGAACTAAAGAGGTTTCATCCATTCTATCTAAAGGATCAATCAACAATACTAAAGAATAACAAAAGGCATCATCTACAAATTTCTCAGGTGCTCTTCTTTAGCAAAGTTTAAAAGACATTTTGGCATGGGTTGTAGAGAAGGTGATCTTGATAATACTCCACAACTATTAAGAAACTCATATAAAACCAAAATACTTTTTCCAAAGTGAAGCAATAATTTTTTACAAAAACAATCCACTATGAAAGCTAACACTTAAATGAATAAGGATTGGAGGTTCAACCTCAAGGGTAGTAGATGATAGGGGAGCACCCCTTGTGTCATTGACGTTAAATGGAGAGAAAGAGAGAAGAGAAGCACAAATATGTGGGGAGCATTATGACAGGCATGATGCCATCAATGACAAAGGGGAGAGATTGTTGAAGTGTTGTCATTTATCGAAAAGCAAGGGCTAGCCATGATCAAAACCTTGCAAATGGGAGGCCAACATGTTTGGATTTTTGGTGAAAAGTAAAGTGGAAAGCAACAACAGCTAAAATAAGAGAAGATTTGATTTTTCACACAAGAAGTGAGGCAACACTTGTGGGCTAGTCACTTATATCCACTACCAACAAAGAGTTATGTTATTCATTAGTAAACATTTATGACTAAAATTAATATGTTTCATTGGTTAATGGACCTATTTATACAATGAGGATGTTTTCTTCACTAGACATTGATATTTTTTCATATGGAATACCGTAAAATCAAATTTAATTAACACAAAAATTGATGCATAGGTCATCCTACCTTCAGATCAAGTCAACCCTCCAAGAGACATGATAGTTTAGTAAGGTATCGACCAGTGGTCAGACTTGAGGATCAGAACAACATGATTGAAAACCTAAGGAAAATATTGTAGAGCCTATAGGATTGTGGACCCAGCAATGAAAACCTATAAGGAAAGAGAGGAAGTAGAGGATGCCAGACCAGCTGAGCCAAGCATGAAGGATTTGCAAAGGGAGATCCAATCTGTCCAAATGCAACTCTACCAAAACAACCTCATGGTAAATAGGATTGAACAAAGCATTCATGATATGAATAGAAGCGAAATCTCGGGCTCCAGCACAAAAGCCCTAGCCCCGCTGGACTCATTAGTTGAATGAAAGAGGTATTTAAGTAGAATTTGGTTAATATGACGGTTAGCGTTTACTATTTTAATATGAATTTTATAGTAGATAAAGTTGCCAATGTAGGTTGGATGGTAATGAAAACTCTTTTTAAATTTTAGAAAGCATTCGATGTAGAAAGGTGGCCAACATACCTACTTTCCTACGAGCAGGTTGAGGCCATCTGTAATTTTTGTTAAAGATATACATATTTTCTGGAAATATTAATAGAAGAAGTAACTACCAAGCTTACACAACAAAAATAGATATATGGTTTATACTTTATCAAAAATTCGCCAAGACTTCACAATGCTTTATAACTTAGTAAAAGAATCACTAAGACTTACAATTTTTTATTATTCAGTGAGGGATTCGCTAAGATCTTACAAGATTTTATAGTTCAGTGAAAGATTCACCATGATTTTACAAGATAATATAATTTGGTGAGAGATTCGCCAAATTTTATATACACAGGTTATATTATTGATAAAGTCGCCTTCCATTTTTCCTATGTATCATGTAGATTCGCCCATTTATTATACATATAATTTAGGCAAGTTCTTAAAATTTTCCCTGCCCAAGACTCAACCAATTCAATCTCCAACTCACAAGCAAGCACTAGACCAAAGCTTAGCTTGTTCACAAGCTCTCCAAGTCTCTAGTCCAATGCGTAATTCCTATGGATGATAGTTTGTATTTAAAGGGAAATAAAGCCTCTAAAAATTGTGTAATCCCTCAAGGGTCAGTTCCTGAATGCATGCACTATCAATGCTGTTGAGGTATGGAAAAGGTATGAATTTGACATTTATTTCCTTATCTTTCTCTTTAATCATATCTCCTTTATATTCTAAGATGATAATATATCAAATAATTCTAGCGAAAACTAGGGAGTTATTGAATATTACAATTTAGTTAATTATTGTCTTTTCTCATGCAAGAAAGAGAAGAAATGGAAAATTACGATTTCAGGGGAAAAGAAAAAACAGAGTAGCTATTGTTCCTTCACTAGGAAGCTGTATCTAGACAGTGGGTCAAGATTGGAGCACGCAGTTAAGGATAAGAATGGAAAAGACAACAATGTTAGTGCAAAAGACAAAGAGTTAATTGGAGTTAGAAGATTGAGCGGATCCCTCAGGATCTCTTGATCCTTAGGGATCGCTCTTACTAGTCTATCTGTTATTCCTATTTTATTCGCCTGGCCATTATAAAAGGGACAACACTTGTAAAGGATGGGGATTAATCATCATTATTCAGAACTTATTGTTGTATTTTTAGTTTGATCATTGACTCTCGTTGATTAAAACAAAGTACACTATAACCATTTTTGCATATGATTAATACATAATCTGGTTGTTGTTCTTTCTTCTATACTAAAGTAGTCTGGTGGTGCTTCACTAGCAGCTAAGGGCCCGGCCCTAGTGGATCCACTTTCTATTATGTACCATTCCTTTACGATATCTGTTGTATGATGGTTTGGTTTGATCTTCATTTATTGGAGTCACATTGCTTTACTATTTCTTGTTTCTAGATTTAATGAATTGCTCCATTATATATACTGTAACTGAATTGCGTTGCCATTCCTTCTCGTCATAATAAGATTATTATTCTCTGCAACTATATTGTTATGATGTTCATCTCAATTACAGAGCTTTGTTGTTCATTCCAGTAAACTAACTTTGTTGTTCATTACAGTTTCATAAGTTCCGCTATTCATTTCTACTAAATAGCATTGCTATTCATTTCCTTTCTGCAAGCATTTGGTTTTGCATTTCAACATTGTTACAGTTAGCATAGTTATTCCATTTCTATCAGCAACATTATTGATTTAATTCATTGTCATTTCCAGTCGATCATTTAGTATGGAGTGTGAGAACAACAGCTATAAAGGACATTGGCTATTACTGTCAGAGTTCTCAGATTGAGGATCTTATTTATGTTTGGTTTCATTTACATCAGTTAAAAGAGAGAGTTATTGCTACTGTATCCTTGATTGATAATTGATGTTAATTTCCTGAGTGAATGATTTAGTTTCAGAGCATTGAGTTTCTTTTAATTGCAAGTAAGTTTTATTTCAAGCATCCATTTACTCTTGTATTTGAAAGCACTGTATTGCAATTTAGAAAAATTACTCTTGAAGAAATTGCCGCCACATACTGTCTACACTCTTGAAATAGAAAATCTTACCCGGATTGATAATTAATGTAGGATAAATAGGAGTTAAAAAGACACCTTTTATCACTCAACATTTGGCGCCATTGCCGGGGAGAGTGTAGCCATTTAAAAAAAAGTGAGTAGTTTGCATCTGATGAATGCCTGTTAGGAGAGAAATATGTATTAAAAACAAAAGGTAAGAACCTGTGTACGGAGCATGTAAAAGCCTTTCTCCCCCGCTTTCCAGCAAAATTGTTAATTTTTTTGGGTAGAAATAAATATTTGAGTTGTGTGTATGACTAAGAATAAAAAACTTGAAAATAATCCAAAACCACTACCCAAACTTGACAAAGCTAAGGGACCGGTGACCCTTGGTCGATCAACCTTCACAGATGATATCATTAAGCAAGTCGAATCTCAACCATCAGTGGGCCCTAGAAAAGTTGCTTCTAGACAACCTACTGGCTCCCTTCAAGCCACAAGCTCACCATCTGTAGCCTTTCCTTTGGTGCACAACAAAACAGAAGAGACTGAGCAAGATTTTCAAGAAATTGAGAATTCTCGCACAATTTCTTTACAAGAAGGGAATTCTAATAATCTCTGTGAAGGAGGAGGAGAAACAGGGGAAATAGAAGAGCCAAGATCCCCTCTGAAAATAGTTCAAGAACTCAATAGCCTAGATAAGGGGAGTGCTGTCAAGATCATCCAAAACAAAGCAGAAGAACCTGAGGAGCCAAGATCCCCCCAGATCGTAGTTCAACAAGGAACACTCATTATCCCAGACCAAGGAAGTGTTGTTAAGCTCATTCCTACTCCTTCTAGTCATCCTAGGAATAACTCCCTAGAAATCCCAGAAGGGTATTGGCACATATTTGATCAAATGGCCCAGAACCAACAAACACCTCAAACCTCCACACTGCAATATCCCATCGTGGATGCTGCAGTTAATGCACCTATGAAGGCCATTCCTCTCCAGAATATTCCTACATTCCATGGCTTAACATCAGAGGATCCAGATGCATTTTTGTTTGAGTTTGATGTATTATGTCGGGGGTATGACTATACCACCGATCCCCAAAAACTAAAATTATTTCCCTCCACATTAAAAGGAGCAGCTTTACGATGGTTTATGGGGTTAGGTGGAGGTGTTATAAATGACTGGGATCAGATGAAAATTGCTTTTCTAAAGAAATATCATGATTATTGTAGGTGCAGAGAATTAAAGGATGAAATATTTCAAATGATGGCAAGACCTAGTGAAACACTGGAGGAATATGTAGAACGCTTTCCATATAATCTCCAGAGATCTACTTATATCAGGAAAATTTTACTGACATCATTGATTTATGTATCAGGAGTTCAATAGGCAACACAAGACTGAAGCCAGCAGAACGTGACATGATCACAAGGAATAACAAGATCTCCGGTGGAGGTATAACCCACGCAGAAATTGGCAATCTACTAGAAGATTTCAAAACTGATATTCTAGGGACTGACAACGCAGCTTGACATTATGCAAGCTAAACAAAAGTAAGCATAAGCATAACAAAATTTGGTGATATTCTACCCTAGATGTAGAAAGAAACATAGTCACAAAGAGTGCCCACTGGATACAGTCCAAGTCTGTGCCATCTGCACAAAAGATCACTCCATAGAAGGCTGCCCCTCACTCCCAGGATTGAAAGCAGTCTACAAAGAAGCAGAAGAAGAAACAGAACCGGTTTACCTGCTAAATTAGCACTGCCAGTGGCAACCACGACAAACAGGAATGCCCGTTGATCCATCCTCTTCTTTTCATCCTCCTTAGTATAATGCTCAGCAGTATAATGGAATGTGACAGAATCAACCACCTTTCCGAAGCTGGTCACAGTAGCCATTTCCCATATCACCATGGCCAAATCAAAAAAATAAAACCAATTGGCTAAAATTTCCTTACTGTCCACCATTTTGGAAAAATAATGTGTATTCAACACAATCGTCACCCTCCACCTCGCAGAGTCAAACCTGGCAGTCAAACTGGCAAAGACCTATGAATCAGCCAGCTCAAATGATTCCTCTCCCTCAACCTACACTGTCAGTACCTTATACATTACAACAAAATCCCCAGACCAACTTAAGACCACAGCTCCCAGCTCAACCCAACCCGAACCCCAACAATAGACTAGTTCAATCTGTACAAATAATCGAAGGACCAGAACTAGAAACCAGGTTGAGGGAGTGCAACGACCTTCAATTAAGATCTGTGCGTAGAATAGAATCAGAGGGAGATAAAAATGTTCATGTTGAAAATTCGTTACCTTTAGAACAAACACCACAAGAAGAGAATTTGGTTAGACCACAAACTCATGAACAAGCAACCACCTCTTCTCCACCATTCCCAGAACGAATTATCATACCTCACCCAATAGAACATCCTGATTTTGATCTTTTGGGAGAACTAAAAAAATTTTGTATAAAAATTCCACTCCTCCGTGCTATCTAAGACATCCCAATTTACGCAAAAACCATCAAAGAATTATGTATCAAAAAGCCAAAGAGGAAGATAACAACTAATCCAACTGTCCAAGTAGTTGGTACCCTATCTGACTTACTATCAGGAAGCGAAGCATCTGTAAAATATGAGGACCCAAGAAATCCTATAGTCACGGTGCAGATCAATGGATGCTCCTTCCCAAATGCCTTAGTTGATTTAGGAGCTGCAATCAATATTCTGACAACCACCACTTGTCAAAAACTTGGCATTACATCATTAGACCCAACCACAACCTTATTAGAGTTGGCTGACCGATCAGTAGTCAGACCAGAAGGCACATTACATGATGTAATGGTATCTGTAGACTCCTGGGAGTACGCTGCAAACTTTTTTATTATTAATCCAAAAAACCAACTGGATGGACACCCTTTAATTCTAGGTAGACCTCGACTAGAAACTGCTGACACTTACATTGGTTGTCAACAAGGCAACATGACTATAGCAAGAGGGAGAAATGTAAAGAATTTAGCCTTATACCCTCCAGCCCAGCTAAGCTTAATAGTAATCAAAACAAAAAAACAACCTGTATCATACCTAACTGAAAACATTAGATCACCGCTAACCATAGAAGATGCCCTCGAATTTAAAGACCAAATAGAGGACGACATCATTAACAGCTTCATTAACCAACCAGAAACCAGAACCCATCCACCATGTCACATGATCAAGGCAGCATTTGATAATGAAGTAGAAGAATATCCCCTAAAAGATACTCATGATCAATCAATACTAACCACCCCTGTTTATAACAGCAAAACCATAGAGATTGAGCCAGGAAAAACTTTAAACATTAACAAAAACTTGACTGCTGAACAAGAAGAAAAGCTGGTTCAACTCCTAGGAAAATATAAGGAAGCCTTTGCATGGGATTACTCGGACATGGAAGGAATTGATCCCCAGTTGTGTACGTACCACATCTATACAGATAAGGATGCTAGACCTGTTTGCCAACCCCAATGGAGATTAAACCCTCATCTTAAAGATATTGTGAAAGCTGAATTGCCAAAACTTTTAGATGTAAACTTTATTTACCCAATATCTAACAGCAAGTGGGTCTCTCCGTTAGTAGTGGTGCCAAAGAAGAATGGAAAGTGGTGGATATGTGTAGACTACAGAGAATTGAACAAAGCAACCCAGAAAGACCACTTCCCCCCTCCATTCATTGATCAGGTATTAGACACATTAGCAGGAAAGAAATTCTTTTCTTTCCTAGATGGCTTCAGTGGATACAATCAGATTCAAATTGCCCCTGAAGATTAGGATAAAACTACTTTTACCTGTCCTTGGGGAACATTTGCATACAGGGTCTTACCTTTGGGCTATGCAATGCCCCTACCACATTTCAGAGGGTTATACTCAGCATTTTTTCAGATTTAATAAATGAAGGGCTCGAAGTATATATGGATGACTTCACACCTTAACAAGATGACTTTGAGCCAACATTACAAACATTAGAAAAAGTGCTGCAAAGATGCATTACCACCAGGCTCTGTTTGAGCCATGAGAAGTGTCATATGATGATGACCGAGGGACTCATCTTAGGTCATTACATTTCAGCAGCTAGAATACAGGTAGATCCGGCTAAAATTAAAATAATTTTGTTTATACTTACTCCTACCACACAAACGCAGGTATGTAGTTTTTTGGGATTTTTTGGTTATCATAGAAGATTTATAAAACATTTTTCTCAGATTGTTGCACCTTTATATGTGCTAACAGGGAATATTTATTTTATATGGACAGACAAGTGCGACCATGCTTTTGAGGATCTAAAAATGCTTGTATCAACAGCCCTAGTGCTAAGGGGCCCAAATTGGGATTTTCCATTCCAAATTTCATCTGATGCTTCAGACACAACAATTGGAGTAGTTCTTTGGCAGGAAGAAGATAAAAAGCCATATGCAATTTATTATATTAGAAAAAATCTATCTCCTTCTGAATTAAACTATATTGTGACTAAAAAATAATTTTTAGCTGTACTATACACTATAAATAAATTTAGACATTATATAACTGGGTATCCTGTAGTTTTATATACAAATCACGCTGCCATAAAATATTTAGCAAATAAACCTATTAAAAATGGAAGAGTGACAAGATGGTTGATTCTCTTGTAAGAATTTGATATCACAATTCAGGATCGACCTGGAAAAGAGAATCCTGTAGCTGATTTTCTCTCACGAATGCCAAAGCCAACAAATGCAGCAGCAGTCGAAGATCAATTTCAAAATGAACATTTGTTTACTGTTACTGTCAGAACACCATGGTATGTCGACGTTGCAAATTACTTAGCAATAGGAAAATTACCCAAGCATCTAATGCCTAATGAACGAAAATAGATAGTGCAGTCCAGTACCTGATTCTCTTGGATTGGGGGCTACTTATTTCATATAGGGGCAGATATGCACATCAAAAGATGCGTCCGAGAAGATGAAGTATCTGACATTCTGAAAGCATGCCACGATGGGCCGTGTGGCAAACATTTTGCAAACTGCAGGACCAGTCGGAAAGTTTTACAAACATGATATTACTGGCCCACTATCTTTAAAGATGCTAAAAAGTTTGTTCAAGCCTGTGATAGCTATGAGAGGGCGGGACAGCCTGGATAATCGGATGAGATGCCTTTGAACCTGCAGTTAGTAATCGAGCCATTTGAGTGATGGGCGCTCGATTTTATTAGTCCTATTAACCCATCATCAAATCAGAAAACAAACATACTGGTTTAGAACATGAGTCCTCACCAAATATTGGCGGATAAGACTCCTAAAAAGGAATTCATAGGATTGAATCCATAGGTCATTCATTTCAAGATCTTTGGTTGTCTAGTATACATTTGTGTGCCCAGTGAGAAGAGGAACAAATTAGAAACTTCTATGAAGAAGGGTACTTTTGTGGGATACAATGATATTTTGAAAAGCTATAGGATATACATTCTAAGAAAACCTCATATTGAGGTTAACCGAGATGTTAATTTTGATGAAGAGTTTGCCTTCAAAAGGTCTATAGAGTGGAGATTGATAGTGAGGAGCCAGAGGATGAGAATTATGTGGGTATAGATCCCTTTAGTCTAGTTGTTCATCCTTCATAGTATTAGGGGGATCCATTAGAGGCAGTAGATCTAGTGGACCCGCCTAGAGATGTTGCAAATACTAGGAAGAGGTTGGCATGGATTCATGACAATTCCCAAGATGCAAAGGGGCATATAACTCCTAGTGGTTATTTCAAGAAGACAATACCAACATAAATGCTTTCAATTCATACGAAATTTATGATCCACATAATTGATTCCAAACCTATCTGTTATGAGGAGGAAATAGGCCAACAAGTTTGGAAGGATTCCATGATGGAGGCATATTAGTCCATCATGAAGAATGATGTGTGGGAGATAGTTGTGGCACCATAATGGAAGCTAATAGTAACTTCCTAGTGGATCTATAAGATTAGGCATGCAAAAAATGGTAGCATGAAGAAGTACAAAGTGAGGTTTGCGGCAAGAGGGTTCTCCTAGAGAGAGCGAGAGGACTATGAGGAGAATTTTGATCTAGTTTATAGGTACAATTCCATTAGGACTATTGCTTCTCTTTCTTCAGTTATGGTTTGGAGGTTACATCAGATGGATGTAAATACCATGTTCCTCAATGGTGTGGTTGAGGAGGAATTGTACATAGAGAAACCTCAGGGCTTTATGATACATAGGAAGAAGTCACATGTTTGTAGATTGAGGAGGGCTTTGTATGAACTCAAGCATGTATCCATGTCATGGTATTCAAGGACTGATGGATACTTAATGAGTTTGGGCATCATCGAGAGTGATGTATATCCTAGCCTTTACTACAAGGTTGTTGATGGTGATCCTTTCATCTTGGTGTTGTATGTTGATGATTTGTTCCTTACTAGGGAGGAGAGGCTCATTGTTAGGTGCAACTGGGAGTTGGGTTTGAAGTTCGAGATGAAGAATCTTAGCTTGATGCATTATCTCTTAGGATTGGAGGTGTGGCAAAGGCCAGGTGAGATTTTCCTCAGACAAGGTAAGTACATAGTTCAAGTATTGAGGATATTTGATATGATGGACTACAAGTCCATGGTTACAATGATGGTGACAAATGTGAAGAAGCTAATTGATTTCAATTTGTATTCATATTTCATGGATCCCATTATGTACATGAAGTTGATTGGATCCTTTATGTACCTGGTTAATACTAGGCAAATATTTTCTTTGTAGTGAAGAACTCATTAAGTTCATGGTTGAGCCGAGGCATGTACATTTAGTTACAGTGAAGCATGTGTTAAGAAACCTACATGGTACAGTTGGATATGGTTTGAGATATGATAGACTGCAATCCATGGCTACACCTACGGTGACAAATCTGAAAAGCCTGAGTGATTTCAATTTAAATTCAAATTTCATCGATTCCATTATGTAAAGGTAGTTGATTGGATCGTTTATGTACATAGTTAATAATAGGCTATATAATTTCTTTATAGTGAACACTTGGAGCTAGTTTATGGTTGCGTTGAGGCATGTACATTGGGTCACAGTGAAGCATGTGTTGAGATACCTACATGGTAAAATTCTATGTCATCTAAGATATGTGTCAAATGGTGAAGTAAGGTTGCAAGGATATATTGATTTTGATTAGGTTGGAGTGCAGTGGACGAAAGAGCACCTCAGGTTGATGCTTCAACTTGGGATCAACTATGATATCTTAGTTTAGTAGGAAGCAAACTTTATTCACACTCAATACAACATAAGTAGAGTATATCACATATATTGTTGCAAGCTAAGAAGTATTGTGGCTTTAAAAGCTACTTATAATATTATTTGATTAGATGTTGAAGATGAACTTAGTATTTTGTGATAAACAAATCTATGTCAATATTTTAGAGAATCCAGTATTCCATGATAGGTCGAAGCACATTGAGATCAAATATCACTTCATCTGAGACATGGTGCATAAGGGAGTAGTGAAGCTCCATTACATATACATAGATGAGCATATTGTAGACATTATCACCAAGCCGCTAGCTATGGGGAAGTTTGTATACTTTAAAGACAATATTGGCATGATGCAAAATGTCTCCCTTGATAAGAGGGAGTGTTTATGTCTACAACATTGGGCATACACTCTCGCATGGGGTCATTTTGATTTGACTAGTGGGGGAATGATACATTCACCATAGGGGCCATGTTTATTTGGCTAGGAGTGAATGTCCCATAGGAAATATTTCTCCCATGGGGCCATGCTAATTTTCTAGGGGCAATCGGCCCATGATATTCTCATTTCCTACTTCTGGATGGAGTGATCTATTTTTTGTAGGCCAAAGTTCATTTATTTATTTAATGTGGTTTTTCACCCACTTATGGAATAAACAATTCTTATCCAATGTTGAATTTTCATGCAATCTCATTAAGTGAAGGGTCTCCTTTTTATCAGGGGTTTCCTAATGAGGTCTACTCAACATTAGATCTATATATAAAAATATGTGCATGTGAGGAGACAAATCATCAACATTCCAAGCTCATTCAAGCTTTTCTAGTGGAGTAGAAATTTAGGCAAGGATAAATTTGTTCTAGGGTTTATCCCTCATTCTTTTTCATCGTCATTTCTGCACTTCTTCAAGGTTGTACATGTGACCAAGTTGACCAAGTTTTACCATCTCTTTGACAACCGCACATGTGAGGCTTAACTGACCATTAGAGCATAGGTCGATCGAGTTTTGACCACAAGCTTTAACTGAGTTTAACCATATGGTGTTCTTATAGTCTACAGATATTAGTTTAACTGTAGGAAGTTTGATCATAGTCTGCACATGCAATTTTTAGTGTAAACAATTGTTGACCACATATATTTGAGTTGAATTTTGACTCATTTGACCAATGTTGACCAAGAGTAGTTTGACAAACATTGATCAACAACAGTTTGACCATGTTTGACTTATTATTTGACTTATAATGTTAGCATTTATTTTTACGCAAATTTATAATTTGTATAGCTTGCTGAAAAGATAGTTTCTCCTTAAGAAAACAATTGCTAGGTTTTCTCTCGATTTGGGTTTCCTAGGTGAAAAATATTGTGTCTATTGTGTATGTCTATTTTTATTTGATCTTTATTATTTATGCTGAATTTACAGTTGACATTTTTTGTACATAAATTTTCAATGATATTAGTGGGATGTGAAATGTTGTTTGAAAATCATTACAAAGTAATTATTAGAGTAGGAAATTGTATTCCACTTCAAAGGCTATAAAATTTCTACATTAAATTAAAATTAGAAATTGGTAATTTAAAACCCTTAGCACCATAGAACTCCTTCGATCACCTTGTTGTTTATCCCATTAGAGAAGAATACCATGGGACAAAACATGGTTTAAGAATACCATGGAAGAAAAACATAGGTTTTGAGCCCAGAAAGGTAAATTAACTATTTTACCTCAATTTTATTTTAGTTATTAACATTGTTTTTAGAAAGATTTTCTTAAGTTTAATTTATTTTTTATTTATATTTTTAATGGAATTTGACAGAGTCAAAATGTTTATAGGACAAGAAAGGAGAGGAAACTACAACAACTCTTCCTTACATTGTTGGAGAACACCTCTCGACGCAATAAAAAAATATTAATAATAAAGCATAATGTCATGTCAATAAAAAGTAATAGTAATAAATCATTTCAATTGATTTTCTCATATAGTAGTTTTGTTTCCATTATAAGTAGAAATTATTGTTATTTCTTTTCTTCATTAGCCTACTAACTAAAAACATGGTATTCCTACCCTACGAATGGGTTTTTGTGCTTCTTTCCTCCCATAGGTTGGTCATCTCACTTTTAACAAATCTTTTTATCTAATAAATATATAATTAGATAACCAATATCGCATACTGAAAAACAACAATTATGTCTTTTTGACTATATACACCAACCTAAATCAGTCTAAATACAAATCTATTATGTGGCGATAGGCATCAAATCTCTCAAGGTACAAACCTTTCTTCTAGTTCTACACTCCAAAACGAAGGTTTGCACAATTAGAACTTCAGAAAATATTTGCACCTCAAGAGATTTGATCCCTCTTAACTCATGACATATCTAGAGTTGGATGAATCTACGATGGATCATATTATTCCATATTATGTTTTTAATACAAAATCAATAAACATATAAAAACTTAATAAATTTAATTAATAAACTTATAATTAGAAAGAAAAATATTTCTAAATATATAAATGTGAAATATATATAATAAAAAATAGTAACTGTGAACTAAAATACCATGATCATGTAAATTAAAAACTATTCATATTTGTAATTATTATGTTTCATAGGCTCATATTTAGATTTAATTAATAAGTTTTTAAACATTAATTATTTATAATAAACATTTTTTTTCTATGTTATATATCTACCATTTATCTATATATAATATCAATGTCATGCATATCACATTAAAATATTTAATTATAAAAAATATAAAATATATGAAAGAAAATATAATATATATATATATATATATATATATATATATATATATATATATATATATATATATATATAGATATATGGTTTTATATATATGTAAGGATTTGTGCTTTACCATGGGTATGACTGTTAACACTCACAAAAAAAAAGTTATGATTATCAAAACGAAGAAGGACACCTACGCTAATTTTATGTATGACAATAATAACTTGGAGGAAGTGTATTCTTACAAGTACCTAGGAATTGATATTCATCACAAGGTCAACTGGAACTATAGCATTGAGAAACGGATTAATGTGGGGTGGAAAGCTTACTTTGGTCTTGAAAATAATTTTAAAACGGCAAACCTCGTAATGTGGGATAAAAGGAAGTTCCTCTTTGAAACTTTAGTCACTGCTATTATCTTATATGGATGTGAGGTTTGGGGTTACAACATCTCTAGAGAATCCTAGAGAAAGATTAAGCAAATCCATAAGTGCTTTATAACGTATAACCTGAAAATTAAAAGCAATACACCCTATCCTATTCTCCTTATAGAAGTAGGTGTTCCCCCTATCGAGAGCCTAGCTATGACTAGGCTTTTGTTGTACAAGCACAAGCTCAATAACATAGGAGATCATAGGCTTCCTAAGCTAGCTTTAAATTCCAGCCAAGACCACCTAAGGCTGAAACGGGGGTGGTATAAAGACACGAGGGCCTAGTTAAACCATTGGGAGATCAACGAGAATGATGCATTGAAAAACATTAATAACATTAAAAATATTGTTACTTCCAAGTTCAAAGAAAAAATGTGGTGTGAGAAAGATTTAGCAGCTAAAAGAAAATTAAGTTATTATAATAAGGTCATCAACCCCACCCTAGAAGATCAAAAGTATCTCTCTGTTTTAACTAGCTCAAAGAAGAAAATTAATATAGCAAAGATTAGAATGAACTCTCATGAGCTCCATAGTGAAACAGGTCATTGGGCAGTTCCTAAAACACCATGGATGTAAAGCATCTGCCATCTCTGTGAGAATAGGAACATCGAGGATGAAAACCACTTCCTCTTAGAGTGCGCTGTGTACAACCACATTAGATCTCAGTTTCATAATCTTTGTCGCAATACTGACCTCCCTAGCCTTTTACGATGTCAAAATTATAGTGAGCCTGGGAGGCTTCTCTCCAAGCTTTTTGATCATAGGAATTAAATCTTAAACCAAACTAAATAATTTGTTTCTTTAGGTCCGACAGACCAAATTTTGGTCTTAGTGGACATTAACCATCATCATCATCATCACCAGAATTAAAATAAGGATACTTTAATATATAGAGACGTGAAATTTATAAACATATAAATAATATTACTAAGAACCACCATAGATCTATCTTAAACCTGGATCTAGCAAGCACTCAGAGGAATCAAATCTCTCGATGTCAAAACATTTACTCTCTTTTTCCATTCAAAAAAAAGTTTGCACCTTGAGATAATTAATGTCTATCACTACTTGGTAGATCCAAAGTTAATGTGGATATATATTAGTTAAATTAAAATTATGTACTCTATTATCTTTCGAAACCATGACCTTTCCATCAATATAACTGCACAAAGAAACTCACCATCCTTTTAAATCATCACTACACTTGCATAAATTCACAAGTCGTGTAAGAGTGGGATAATTACTTCAAACCATTACAAAATTCATAAAACAGGCAACAAAACAAACTATCCTTTATATCTCAAGATTGTTATGTACATGGGAGTAACAATATGTGTATTCGAATCTCAATGAACTTTGTCCTTATTACTAAATGTTTGAAGGTAAAGGCAATAATGTCACCAAGAATTGGAACCTTACCAAAAATAATTTATTACATGTACTATAACCACCGTAAATGCCCCACCACCACCATTGCAAACTATTTTAGCTCCATGTTTCCCATTCCTTTGCCTCAACAACCCTAAACGTGTGACCACCGTAAATGCCCCACCACCACCATTGCAAACTATTTTAGCTCCATGTTTCCCATTCCTTTGCCTCAACAACCCTAAACGTGTGACCATAATTCTTTACAGCTTAATTTCTAGACATATAAAGGATTCAAACAACATGTCTCCATAAAACGTAGGGGAAAAGGGAATGAAATAGGGAAGTTTGGCATAATTTGAAACACTACGAGATATTTAAGGTGACGTTGTCATAAGATATCTATTTTTAGAAATCAATTCTAGGAATTATAGTGCATTAATCCTAAGTCTACAAAAAGTTAATAGAATCCACGAATTCTAGGAATTAGAGCCACTTCCTTTTTCGTCCTTTGGCACTTTATTATATTCACACTGAAATATTTTTTAATGCTTTCCCTTCCCAAAACACGTGGAAGTAAACATGGTTGAAGTAGACTTTAAGGCGAACAATATACATATATGTATTTTAATTACCCATATTTGATGTGTATGCTAAATTATATTTTATGATAAATTGTCACAATTCCAAAGTATATGTTTATTCTCCTTCTTTTTTTTGGTTATATTTGCTATCCTTTTATAATGAATTAAATTTCGTGATAAAAATAATATGAGAGAAGTATTGCAAATTATCCATAAGAAGAATATTTATCTTTACATTTGATATCCACAAAGTAGAAAAGTGGAATTTTATAAAGAAAAATGACTTATAATCATCTACATCCATTTTTGGTTCCCTATGGGTAGCATTATGGTTTTCGATTCGATACTTTATTAGTGTGGCTATTTATTTTTTGTATTTTTATGTCGAAGCATGTTAAGGTATGTAAACAACTTATTTTGATAAATTTCTATGTACAATGTGTTCTAGTTAAACAAGGTTTTAACACATCAAGACTCTAAATTTATGTTACTTATGATAATCTTTTTCTTGACAAGTAGCAACTTTTTTTGGTTTATGTAATTCTAATTTAACATAATGTAAAGTATCTAAATTCAAAAAAGAAAAAAAATAATATTATTTAAAATTAATGGTATAATCAAACATGATGTCAATAGTCAAACATAGTTAACCTTTGCAGTCAACCTTTATATTCAATGTTAAGATATCAATTATGCCGAACTTTAGTCAACCATATATTTACCATAACCGAACATAGTCAACCTTGTTTATTCATAGTCATCCCCACTAAAGCCTAATCTACTATATTAAACTATAATCAATTTTATTGAACCATAAACAGAGTTCAATTTTTTTTAATAATATTAGTATGGTTTAAAGCACATTTACTAATATTAATAAAATTAAATAAATCTAAAGTTCAATTTCTTTTACTAATATTAATATGGTTTAAAACGCATTTACTAATATTAATAAAATAAAATAAATCTATATTAGTAAGGCTTTATATTGTTTATAATATTGATATTATATTAAAATCTTTCATAAAAGTTTTTTATTAACATTAATATTAAAATTTATTATAAGTTTTCATAAAAATTTATTTGTAAAATTCAAATTTGTGTAATAATATTAATATTAGTATTAAAAATTTATTATTAGTTTCATAAATTTATTTGTAAAATTCAAAATTGTGTAATAATATTAATATTAGTAATAAAAAGTATGTTAAAACATTTAATAATAAGTTTTATTATTATTCATATTTATCTAATTTATTAACCATATGAATTTTAATATGAAGGTGTTCTAATAACGTTTAAGGTTTAATTAATATTTAAGTCTTTTTAGTAATTTAATTTTTAATATAATTTCTCTCAACAATACAACCATATTCAATTATAATTAAATCAATTCAATGATAGTCACCTAGGATGATTATGATAATGCACAGCTAACATAGTCAACCATATTCATCTAAGTTAAACATTCAAAAACCATGACCAATAATGTTCAACCATAATCGAAGGCAATTGACAATAGACAATCATGCTTATAAATTGGTATTGCATCGTAATCTATAAATCAAAAAATCAACATCACAATAAAATGGGAAAACCCTTGCATTACCATGTCATGAAAAATAATTTTCATTGACTCATGTCACATTCTAATGAACAAAACCCAATGTTGCAATGTGAAAAATAAAAAAATCAATGCCACAATATGACAAACAAAAATCTATGTCGTAATGTGACAAACAAAAACAAACATCACAAATTGAAAACCTGAAATGAACATCACCACATGATGATTAAAAAAATGATGTAACAACTTGAAACAAATAATAATGTTACAACATGATGACATAGTAAAAAACAATTAATCTTTATAGCTAACTTTTATAGTCAATGCCAAAATAGTCAACCACATGTGTACCATACTCAAGAGTAGTTAACCTTGTTCATACATAGTCATCCTCAGTCAACATTGGAAAATCATATTAAACTATAGCCAACCATGGTTGACCATAAGAAATTATAGTCAATCTTAGTGAACCTTAGTCATTCATAATCAAGGTTTAAAATTAATAAATAATATTGATATAGTTATTAATAATATTTAAAATGTTTTAATGATAAACTTTATTAATACACTAATATTAAGATTTATTAGTAAATTTCAATAATATTTTATTAGTAAAGTTTCATATTTAATAAGGTTTAATAATATAAAAATTATTTAATAAATTTAAAGTTTATTTAATTGTAAATTCTACAAGGGAAAAAATATATATATTTTATTAATATTATTTTTTTTGCAATTCAGTTGTCTCCTTGCAGAGTGCACACTTAACAGCCCATTGAGGTTTCAACAGAGGTCTCCTTACTAACAAAAAAACCTTTCTCAACCCATTGCGCTACTCAGACTCGAGATATTATTATTAATATTCATATTAATAAAGTTTATTAATAATATTAATATTAATGTTTTTTAATAAGGTTTAATATTTATATTTAATAATGTAAAATATTTCTTTCATATTTAGTTGGTATCACAATGTGATGAACAAAAATTAACATTGCATGTTAGTAAATCATTGACAACATAATTGTGTGATGAACCAAACTCAACATCATAATATGACACATAAAAATTCAACATTGCAATATGACAAGAAAAAATTTATTTTGTAATGGGACATACAAAAATTCAACATCACAACATGAGAAAACTGAAATCAATATCACAATGTGACAAATAAATAAATGATGTTGCATTGTGACAAACAAATAACAATGTTACAATGTTATGACATAGTCAGTAATTATAGTCAATGTTTAAATAGTGAACCATGGTAAACCTTAGTGAACTATATATTTACCGTAGTCAATGATAGTCAATCATGTTCAACCGTAACCATTCTCAATCAACTTTAGTAGATCATATTCAACTATAGTTAATCATAGTCAATCCTATTCAGTGATAGTGAAGGTTCAAAATTGTTTAATAATATTAATATAAATATTAATAAGGTTTAATAACAACATTAATATAGATTTTATTAATAAAGTTAAATAGAATTTTATTAATAAGTTTTTATAATAAAGTTTATTAAAGTTTACATTTAATAAGATTTAAGGTTTATTTAATATTTAACTTTAGAGAGATTTATAAGATCTAAATATGAAAATTATTAAAATTATTATTATTATTATTATTATTAAGGATTCCCCTTATTGAGGTGAGAGAAAATAGGGTAATCTTCTTTGTGATCTAGGTGATTGGTGTAACATTAGGAGATACAGTTTGGAAGCGGCCAACCATCAATACATGCATACGAGAATGGTGTGTTGTTAAGACAAAGGACACATGGTGTGTGATCAGAAAGGCCCCATGAGGGAAGCGGTACCCTTCCTAGTTGTTTTGGTGGAGAACGCCTCAATCATTGGGCATTTCTCCCTAAATATGATTCAGTTGGATTGATTAATGGTGTTGGTGTTCTGCGCTAGTGAGTTCGTGGTGGAGGTTGTGCTCGCCAAAACTTCATTGTAATCGAGAAGAATGGAAAGCGACACTGGGTATGTTTTTTTCTCTTACCTCCTGTCTAGGCCTGAAGAATGTGTGTCTAGTTGCGAAAATGTCAGGGTTATCGGATGGCCTGCACTAGTTCGATATGGTAGTCATCTGTATCGGGTGTCATGGTGCGAAGTTATATATATCAAGTACGTTGTGTCTATCAATGCCTTAGTTATGTTCGGCATTATTCTCTTCTAAATGTGCATGTTTCTCTCTCTTCACGGGTGTCGAGGTAGGTCAAGTTTTATGTGGCTTCAAAAAGGTACTACGTTTTTCAAGAAATGGGTTTCACTAAAAATTTCATTGGGAAAGGATCTGTTACGGTTGTTTGTGTCTTTAGGCATGGTTTGGTTGAGGCCATAGTATGACAAGGAACTCCTCAGTGGTGATAATATTCAACTTTGTTGTTGTATGCGTAGAGGATGTTTCTATGGCCTTTTGGTTTACTCGGTGTTTCATCGAGTTGATATATGATAGAGCAGCCCACATGAGATGAATTGGACTCTGTTTTGCTGGCATAATTTTGAACTTGACTATCTTCTAATTCTCTCTAATGTTAGAGAGAAGGTCTCTGTAATATTATTGTCTTCTGTGATTGAATGAATATTTCTTGGTTCGGGTTGGTGGTGGGGCTTTTGAAACGGCCCAACTATGCTCAACATGATAGTGTTCTATATAGGATGGTTCGGGGTACAAAAACGACAAGGGTTGGAGGTCATCGAAATGGCAGCAGGTGCAGGAAGACGAGGGAGAATGCATCACACTTAGTCAGAATACCGAGAAGGAGTGGTCAACGCAACGATGCTTGGAGACCTTAGGAGGAAGGCAGGCCTGTGATTCAGGCATGCCTTCGAATGTCAAACATTTGGTTAAAACCTAGTAAAATGATCTTAACCATCGGGAAACTGTGGAAGGCAGGGTGGAGGAATGGAAGGATCTTGTACTGGACCGAGGTAACACTTGTGGCCGTCTCACACAGTACAAGCACATGGTCCACCTTTAGTGGATTATGAAAAGCATGGTGGGTAGAGCCATAATGACCCCTTAGGGGCATGCGGCGGAGCCAGATCTAGGACTATAGGAAATTAAAAAGAGAGCAAAAATTGATCCAGGTTCAGATTCTGCATCAAAACAAGTTCCTAGGCCACATTGAGGAGCACACTCAATGCCTCCCTCATATAGAGCTACCGGATTCGAGTGGATGAGACCCAGCTCAAGTGGAGTCTTGTATTAGTTGATGTTTTTATGTTTAGTTGTGGTGGAATTTTGCTAGTTTTTAACAATTATGTATGTGAGATAATATAGAATTCGGTAGATATATTAGTAAAAATTGTTGATTAGACTTACATGCATATAGAGCCTTGATGGAAAAATATAAAGCTTTTAGATTTTTTATGGCATATAATGTGTTTCGACAGCCAATAAACCTCGTTTCCCATAGGGCAGATTGCGGCCATTGAACATATTTACATGTGTGTAACCTTCTTTTACTTTAATGAATGAAGATGGACTTACCCATCTTACAATTTTTTTTTATATTAATATTAAGGCTTAGGAATATTTTAAGGTTTCTTTTATATTTAAGTTTTTTCAATATTTAATTTTTAATATAACTATTATAATTTGTATAGACAATGTAACCATATTCAACTATGATTAAACCAGCTCAATCATGGCCATTGATGGTAATCCACAGTTAACATGGTCATCCATAATCATCTATACTTACACATTAAAAACCATAGTAAAAAATATCTACCCATAGTTAACCAAAATTGACCATAAACAATTTCGTTAAAAAATTGGCACTGCAATATGAAAAATAAGCATGAACGTCACAATGTATTAAAAAAATTAGCGCCATAATAGAACGAAAAAAAATTAACATCAAAAGATGACATCACATGTACGAACAAAAGATGGCATCACATGTGATGAGCGAAAAATCACATCGCAAAGTGACAAACAATAATCAGTTCATCATAATGTGACAAACAAAAAATCAACATCTTAATGTGATAAACAAAAAGTAAAGTATGGTTGATCACACTTTAAAAAGGTTTACCATAGTTAGCCATAGTCATCCATGTCAATCTTAGTCAACCATGGGAAATCTGTTAGGCCCCTATACTACTAGTGTAACCCCTTATTGTTATTAGTACAACCCACTTATTATGCTGATGTACCCATGTAGTGCCCATATTGTTACTATTGTGCCACATAGAAGCCCACTATTGTTATTATTGTGCCCCTACATTATTATTGTTATGCCGGCTCTCATTATGTTATGACCCCTTACACTCCTATATATAGAAAGGAGGTCTTTTCATTTGTATCATCCAAGAATTGTTCATTTGTTTAATGTAAAGGAGGTTGCCCCCTCGAAGAGGCTGAATTCTAAGGTGTTGATCTCTCTTTTCTATCTTTTTGTGACCTGGTTTCATAACATTTGGTATCAGAGCTTTGGATTCTAAGGTTTCGCTACTCCAAACAGGTCATCGTGGGATTTTTTCTATGACTATTTTTCTGTGATGTTTCAGAAGATAAAAAAAAACCATTTGAGAAGAAATCATGATGAATCTCGGGTCTGAACTTCAGAGCTTTTCGCGCTATATTTGCAGAGATATGATCTGAGGAAGTTGGTCTTTTTGCAAACTCCTGAATTACATTCCAAACAGGTGACCTAGGGAAAATCGTCATAACTTTCTCTCTGAGCATTAGATTGAAATCTCGTCAGAAGGTACAGAAAGAGGACGGACTGTAATTTCTTCTATATATTTTGCAGAGCCAAAGGTAGAAACAGTGACACGTGGCACTTCATACAAGTTCGCTCTTCTCGAAAGCTCTATAATCAATTCATCTTGGGAGATTGTGCATAACACTTTCTTGGAGAATCCAATTTCGATAAGACTGGTGGCATTGGAAAGAGGACATAGAGGGCTACTACAGGTCGCAATTTCAGAACTTCAAGATCTGAAAGTACAGAGTTACAGTCGTTTCAAAATCGAGCTCCTAAAATTAAGAAAAAGCAAGATGAGGAACTTTGATGGCAAGGATCCGGTAAATTGGATACTTTAGATGGAGAAATATTTTGATCTACATCGTGTACCACTATTACAAAAGGTATGTATTGCATCTTCATATTTAGAACTGGATCAATTTTTATGGTATGAAGGGCTTTGTTCTCATAAACAACTTGTTACATGGTCAATTTTCACGGAGGAAATGATAGCACATTATGAGGATACAAAGAGCAACACCCTCTTTAGAGCAACACCACAACAATTGGAAAGAGTAAAAGGGCTTTGTGACATAGTGGAAAGCAAAATTATGGAAACCATGAAGTATACCCCTCACAACTATAAAGATGGAAGTGTTATTTCTCCCGGCCTTCCACAACCTACAAGGGTTACACCACAACAATTGGAAGAAAAAAAAGAAAAAGGGCTTTGTTACAATTGTGATAGCAAATGCACTAAAGGTCATAAGTGTGCTGAGAAGAAATTATTTTACATAGAATATGAAGAGGGGGAAGAAAAGGATCAAGAAACATCAAAAGAGGAGGATATACGCCAGGACCCCACCCCAAAGAAAGAAGAAATGAATCAAACCATATCTTGTAAAGCATTGGCAAGAATTACCACTCCTCAAACTCTCACGATAGAAGGACATATCAAGAAGAAAAAGGTGCAAGAAGTGAAAGATCACATCGAGAAAGAAGAAATGAATCCAACCATATCTTGTAATTCATGGGTTGAAATTACCACTCCTCAAACTATCAAGATAGAAGGACATATCAAGAAGAAAAATGTTCAAAAAGTAAAAGATCGCATCAAGCATCAAGAAATGAATCCGACCATATCTTGTAAAGGATTGGAAAAAATTACCACTCCTCAAACTCTAGAGATAGAAGGACATATCAAGAAGAAAAATGTTCAAGCAGAGAAAGATAACATCGAGCATCAACGACAAGTTCTCCAACTTTTAAAGGATAACGCCACTTTGGTGCAAAATCAAATGAAACAACAGGTAGATCAACATTGTAGTGAAAAATGTTTTGATGTAGGTGATTGGGTATTTTTACTGCTACATCTCAAGCAAGCCAATTATTGGAAGCAAATGTTGTCAATACTACATGCACTTAAAAAATGGCGACCTTACCGAATGGGAAGACTCTTCAAGGATGAGGATGTGGAAGCATTGTTTTGTGCTATTTCTATTATCCAACCAGATTGGATAAACGAAGCAAGGGATGAATGGAAGAAGGATGAAGAAGTATGGCCACTTATTCAAAAGTTGCAAAAGATCTCAATTCAAACAATATTGCCAGAAATTGAAGAGGAAGGAAAAATCATATTGGAACCTGGAGCAGTCTCAGAAACAAGAACCCGATAGCGATGAAATCGATCAATTTCAAAGTATCTCATCAAGTGGAAAAAATTACCCGCTAAAGATTCCACATGGGAGGACAAGAATTTTATACAGAAGCATCAAGAAATACTCAAGCCACGGAGTCGGAAAATCGGCAAGAAGAGTCAGCTGCGTTTTGGGTCCGCGGTTGGTGGGTCCCGCATCGGCTGCGGGAAAGGCAAAGGTGCCCGCCTGAGTTACATGATGCGCCCCCATGACATACATAGCTGACCAGCCTACATAAGGGCATTTAATACCCAATGTATGGCTGGTTAGCTCTTGCCCCTGTCAAATGCGTACATTGCGAAGGATTGCGCACACAATTTGTCTAGGGTGGTGCGACAACGTACCCAAAAGTCAAAACGCCAGAATCGAGGGGCTCCAAAAGTCTTCCAAGTGACGAGGAGGTGCGACAACGTACTCAAAAGTCAAAACGCCAGGATCCAGCCGATCGAAAAGTCTTCCAAGTGACGAGTCTCAAGCTGCTCGAAAAGTCTTCCAAGTGGCGTGTATGGAAAAAGAAAATTTCAGTCCGCAGCCACGCATAGTTTAAAAAGGATTATCGTATGGTGAAACAGCGTATGCAAAAGTCTTCCAAGTGACGAGGATGGCGCACACAATTTGTACTAAACGCGAGGATCGAGCCGATCTAAAAGTCTTCCAAGTAGCGTGTATGGAAAAAGAAAATTTCGTATTAAAAAGGATTATCGTATGGTGTATTGATGACGCACACACAAAATGTCAAAAGTGAACATGAATGTCTTTACTTTAAAAAGTTTTTTTTTTTAAATCTTTTTCAAAAAGCATGAAACGTATACTCTTTTTTAAAGGGGTTATGATATGATGTGCTCTGATGTGCTCTAATGAAATGGTTTTGCAGTGCATATAATATGTGCATGAGCTCGAAAAATGAGTTTTTTAAAAAGCCCTTATGTAATTGTGAAAGTGCTTATGTAATTTTTTTAAAGGTGTGAACGTAAATCATATTGTTTAAAAATTAAAAAGCTCATGTATTGTTTTTTAAAGGGCCTGGTTCATAATATATTTTTTTGAAAATACATAGGTGTTTTTTTTAAGATAGATAGTCAAATTTATTTTATGAAGAGGGTATATTAAAATAAAACAAAAGGGGTGTTATTTAGATAAGTTGTGGGTGTTGCAATAGTCACTTTTGTAGAGAATTTGTAAATCCATTTATTTTGTAGAATTCAAGTAGAGGCACAATTTCACGCAACACTATGTTTGCAAGTCAATTTGTTTGTTGAGTCACACTGAATCAGTGCTCAACAAATGGGAAAGGTCAAGAGGCTTTAAAGGTATATTTTCCAAATATTTGGAAACCATGAGGCAAAACAACGAATTCACATTGAAATGCATAAAATAATGTGTAGATTCCAACATTCTTCCTCTCATTGTAGATGCACAAACAACCAAGATGGCCTTGGGCACCCAACTAAGATGGCCTTGGACACCTTTGAGAAGAATTTTAGTGTAAGGGAAAGTTTCAGTTGAGAATGAAGAGTTTGGTGAATCCTACTCTCTTGAACCACAAGTGGATGATGACTAAGACGAATTTGTGAAAGAAGCTGACAAGGAGCACATAGATGCTCGTGAATCCCACTATACACACTTGGAAGTGGACCAAGATTTGGTGAATTGAGCAACAATGTTTGTTGATGACAATGAAGCTCTTATTGTAACACTATGTGTTATGTTGAATCCACCAATTCAATTTGTTGGCACTAGCTTTGAAGAAGACTTGTTTGCTAAAGATGAATGGTTGTAGATGATGCAACAAAACATGATATAGACATGATGCTATTCTGTGAGAGAATCCCACTTGAGTCTCGAAACCAAGGGGAGGACAACCTTTTTGCAGCAACTCAAATTAGTAAAGAAGTGGAAAAGACAGAGAGAGGGAGAGAATGAAGTTCATGAAGAGAAAAATCTCATTGCAGAGTAGAAAGAATATGATCGTGCAAATGTTTTTAATCTTAATTTTGATTTTGAGTGTGAAAATGTAAGCAAGAACGAGGAGGAAGAAATAAATTTTTGAGAAGAATTAATGTTCCTTGAAGCATCACTTGCAATATAATGTCTTGATGAAGTATGCATAGAGGTTGTAGCAATGAACCTTGAAGACGACTTGGATGATGAAAACATTAATGAAAATTTAAAGTATTGGAGTGCTCAAGACATAAATTTTTACGATAGACTTATGTTGATGATGAAAAGTACATAACAAGATGACATGGTGGATAAGTCCACATAGAACACCATATTTGAAGAAGCCGAGTACATGCTTAGGCAACTTGGAAAGATGCAAGAGCTACAGAAGCAAATCAAGAATTTCAAATGTTAGAATAATGTGGAAATGGAAGATTCTAGTAATGTGATAGGTTTTTTGAGTTGTCTTATTAGATGTATGTGAGTCATGAGATGTTCTAGAAGTAATTGATTTCCAGTGTAAGTGAGTTGTATCTGAGTCATAGACTTTACCTTCCATGTTGTTATGTTGATTGAGTATAGTGACGCCATCATTATATAATATGGCATCTAGCTACAACACATGAATTTGCAATATATTTGTTTTATGAAAATGAATTGCAAGTTATATTTGAAAAGAATTTGATTGATAAACTATTGCTTGTTGTTGATAATCAAGTGGAAGAATATGAAGAGGAAATTGTAGAAACCATTAAAGGGACAAGAGATTCTAAAGATGTCAAACTTGATTATGATGCAGAGATAAATATTATTGAAGAATGGTTTGAGAAACATTTTGAACAAATTGATGTAGGTCTCAGAGCAGCAGCCAGAAGAATGAAGGCTCTTGAAAATGAGCACAATGGTAAATCAATGAATGATTCATATGGTATGGAACTGGAACGAGTGGTGGAAACATTTGAAGAAGTTCATGGTATTTTAATATATTGGAGCCTTCAAGAGGTAAAACATTATTATGGATTGATGAGGCAACAACCAAGGAAATAAAACATTAGTATGGATTAATGAGGCAACAACCAAGTAAATAGGAAACTATTGATGATGAAAATGAAGTTATTAAGAAAGGAGTTAAGATGGATTGGTTTCATCCTACTTGGAATAAGAAGAAATATCCATACTTCATGATCTGGAGTAAGAAGAAGACTAAGCAGGTTGAAAGTGTGAGAGATTGGAACAGCAAGTCGAAGAAGAAATTTCATCAATATGTTGATGCAAAGAAAGTTAAAATGAAGTCATATTTGTAAGCCTAGCCCCATTTCTCCATTAAGGGGGGATGTTAGAATGATGCGAAAATGGAAGTGTCTAGTAATGTGATAGGTTTGTTAAGTTGTCTTATTAGATGTATGTGAGTCACTAGATGTTCTAGAAGTCATTAATTTCGAGTGTAAGTGAGTTGTATTTGAGTCATAGACTCTACCTTCCATGTTGTTATGTTGATTGAGTCTAGTGATCCCATCATTATATAATGGGACACATTCTAAGGTATGTGAATGGAGCGAGTGTGAGCAGGCTTAGGTATGAATTAATAAAGTGTTCCGTTGGGTTAACTCTCTAATTTTCTAATATGAAATTTAAAACATACAACAAAAAGAAAATGTTAAAGCAATTTAGATGATACATGATATGGAAGAAAATAAAAGGAAAAAGGTAACACTTGGTGAGACTTACTCCATCAAATATTTTATTTTAAATATTTGTGGCTACCATTAACCCGGAGTGTTAAGAGAATCTAATTCCCCCACTTCTAACCATCGATCCAAATGTCATAACTAGTTTGAAATCAGTATAATAAGATTAAATTCCAATTTAGTCTCACTGGCATTATTTATGGTTGATTTCCCCTCCATAATTTATATGACCGAAGAGCATCAAATTTTTACATTTTTTTAATGAGGTATAAGTTTTTCATTCTTTAACAAAGGCATCCTTCAATGGATCCTCGACACGTCCTTCACTCATGCGCATGGCCATAAACACGCCCAAGCATGCTCTCCTTCCATACCCAAATGGCATATATTTGAAATCATGTTGAGTCACATCTCAGCCATAAGAATTCACAAACCTTTATGTCTCGAATTCCAGGGAGCATTCCCACTCAGCGAGTTGTATGTGAATACCTCATAGGTTTACCAAAAGCTTAGTGTTTTCGGGTACATGATACCGTCCCACTTCTGTCAATACCCAACATGTTTACCAATGATACCCTCCCACTTCTGTCAATACCCCACACGTTTACCAAAAGCTTAGTGTTCGCCGATACATGATATCCTCCAACTCTGCAAGCCTCCTTTGTCATGTGAGGAAGGAGAATCTGCCCTATGGGATAAAGTCGAAGAGTCTCTCTAATAATGGCCTCCAAATATTTCAACTTGGGGAGATCTGACTCCACTAACACGCGCTCTCTTCCAGCTACGACATCCAGCTCTTCCTGTGCCCTCTTCAACCCCTCCAAGTATTACACCGACGATGAAATTGCCCATTCCGTTGGGTTGGTTATCATATTGATTGATCTCAGTAGCATGCTTTGCAAAATAAGAGACATCTCATTTACATGATTTCCAACAACATTCCCAATTTAAGAGAAGGAAAACTTTCATGAGCGGAGTAGCTAAAATTGCCTTCAAGATCGAAAGGAAGGAGGCACATACCATCATGGTGCTCTTGACGGTGGTATCGTTGTTGCAGAAATCTTGGGATTTAACCGCTAAGCTGAGAAGCACATCAATCAAACTCTCTCCAATACATAAAGGGGGTTTTAAGATAATATGTGAGACAATGTTTGGGTAAATTGTCTTAACGTGAGACAAAAAAAACTTTTGTATTGTCTTAAATATTGTCTTTAAGGGGGTGTCTCAAAAATTATTGTCTTAAAAAACAAGCATTATTGTCTCTTAGGAGACAATTTCATTTTTATCTCTTTTGAGACAATTTCATTTTTGTCTCTCTAGAGACAACACTCAAATTAGAGACAATATGTCTTTAATACTAGATATTGTCTCTCTAGAGACACTAAATTTTTTATTTAGAGATCACATTTGTCTCTATAGAGACAATATAAAACAATGAATCCAGAAATATCTCACCATTGAAATAAATCACTATAAAAAACATTTAATTAAAAATAA
This sequence comes from Pinus tabuliformis, assembly GCA_031772625.1. Lineage (NCBI taxonomy): Eukaryota > Viridiplantae > Streptophyta > Pinopsida > Pinales > Pinaceae > Pinus > Pinus tabuliformis. The sequence goes on along the minus strand of CM062804.1, from coordinate 814,639,867 downwards.
ACTAAAAAAATAGTTGATTAATTCATGTTAGCACACAGTGGAATCAAACCACCAACCTCCTGCTTGTAAGGTAGGTGCTCTTCCATTGAGCTAGCACACTTTAAAGAATTAAATGAAGAGTTATGACAAAAGTTTATTATAATTCTACCCGAACAATGGAAATACTGACAAAGATAGGCGAGATATTTATATGTCGAGGAGCATTGCTACTTGATACTCACCGACCAGGTCTCACCCAGAATGTCATCTCTTCACTATGTAGTGAGGAGGCTTGTAAGGTCCCTTAAAACAACAAAGCTGCCAAAAATAAATGCTAGAGTTTCTTTTATTTGCAAAAAAAGAGGACATTTGCTACTCATCCAACAAGCCATCACAAATGTCAGATCTTTTCAGTATCGGTAGTGAGAAGGCTTGTAAGGTCCCTCAACAGGCACATTGATATACTCAGCCTGATCAGGAGAAAGCTTTGTTAGCTTGGCACCCAACTTGGGCAAGTGCAGAGCAGCCACCTTCTCATCTAGATGCTTAGGCAGTAGATAGGCCTTCTTCTCACACTTTCATGATTTCTTCTCATTCCAAAGCTCTAACTAAGCAATGACCTATAGCAAAAGGTAGAGATTATGCACCATCTATGGAACATCCACCTATGTAGCAATGGATCATGCAAAACACTATAATCAAGGGATTCGTATGCCTGAGAATATAGTATGTACAAGAAATGGTTGTAGGGCATTAGAAATATTTACCTAGTTTGTAAACGAGAAAGACATGATGAAACTTGGGTGGCCACTTGCACAACCCAAGTTCATTAGACGTCCCTCTGCAAGAAAAATGATGCTATTGTTGGTGTTAGGGAACACCCACCTATCAGTCTGAGGCTTGATGGTAATCAATACCCACCTATCAGTCTGAGGCTTGATGGTAATCAATACCCACCTATCAGTCTGAGGCTTGATGGTAATCTTCTTAACACTTGGGAAAGTTTCAAGGCCTTGCATATCAATCTCGTTGTCAAAGTGACCGATGTTACAAACAATGGCATTGTTCATTTTCCTCATGTGATCTACCATGATGATGCCCTTGTTGCCACTGGTTGTCACAAAGATATCAGCAGTGCAAACTACATCCTCAAGGGTGAGAACAAGAAGGCCTTCCATAAGCACTTGCAAGGCACATATAGGATCAATGTTTGTAACAATGACCCTAGCTCTAGTGACTTTCAAGGCTGCAACACAACCCTTGCCAACATCTCCAAACCCACAAACAACAACAACCTTACCTTACCAGCAATCATGAAAAGGGGGCTAGTAAAAAAAACATACATGTTGTGAGAAGAAGCACACATGTTTTTTCAGGAAGAGAATAAGAGACTAATTTAATTGAAAAATAAATAAAATAAAAATTATATATATATATATATATATATATATATATATATATATATATATATATATATATATATATATATATATATATATATATATATATATTTATATTTATATTTATATTTGGTTGAAGTTAAATGCCTGACCTCCCTCTTTCTCTGGTGGAATGGTAGTAAGCAAGGAAGGAGATCTACTTGTGCAACAGTTCTTGGATCATTCCATATCTTCATAACTTGTGTAGCAGTTATCAGATCATTCCATATCTTCTTATTATGGAAGGAAATTGGCAGAATCTTTTCAACACAAGCCACCATAAAAAGGTGAAAAATGAAAATGTGAAAAATGAAAAATTAAAGAAAAATAAAAAGAGAAAATATTTGGTTAAAGTTAAATCCCAACCATAAAAAGGTATTTGGTTAATTTAACATTTTTTTATATATAATATAATCTCCATTTTTTATATATATATATATATATATATAGAATGTGCTTAAAAATAAACACATGAAGAAGCACACATGCTCCGAGGAAGAGCATAAGAAACTAATATTATTTAATTGAAAAAGCACAAAAAAATAACCAAATAGAATATTTGGCTAAAGTTAAATCCCAACCATAAAAAAGTGGTTAAGGTTAAATCCCCAACAATAATAAAAAAAAAAGTGGATAAGGTTAAATCCCAACCATAAAAGGTGAAAAATGACATAATATCAGTAGAAATTCATGACTGTTAAAAGTCTTGCAGGGTGGTTTAATGGATTCGGCTGAGTCTACGAAGAGTATTGGGGATCAAACGGTATGGATATTATGTGATGATTTTATGGTCAGTTCCCTACTAGGTCTAGGTCTTCTACGCATTTCACATATATGCGGAGTAGATGACTGCAGCTAGGTCTAGAACTTCTGCACATTTCACATATATTCAGAGTAGATGACTGCAACTAGGTCTAGAATTTGTGCGCATTTCACATATATGCAGAGTAGATGACTGCAACTTGGCGGTGAAAATTTGGACAACCGCCTCTAACAAATTACTCAGCCAGGCAAAATCAACAAAATGCTCTAAACCCCAAAATCAACTAAATGTCTTTGAGTTTTGGTGTTTGGAATCGATTTACTAGTCTCAAAATCAACAAAATGCTTCTAGAAATGCTCTAAACCCCCGAAATCAACAAAATGCTTGTTTTGGATTTGCAAGTAGTCCCACCCGTGTTGTAAACCCCATATTATGTCAACAGAGAGGAAATGACTTTCTAGATATGGCCAACCCACAGATTATGTCAACAGAGAGGAAGGGGCTTTCTAGATATAGCCAACTTACAAACCCGTAGATTATGTCAACAAACAAGAAGGGGGTTTCTAGATATGGCCAACCCACATATTATGTCAACATACAGGAAGGGGGTTTCTAGATATAGCCAACTTACAAACCCACAAATTATGTCAACAGACACGAAGGGGGTTTCTAGATATAGCCAACTTACAAAGCCGTGGGTGACATCAATGAAATATGAAACATGTAATGGGAGTATATGACCACATGCCATGCTGGTATATTACAGTCCTACAGTTTTGAAATGACAATTACATTATTTTTTTTTCTTTTTTTGTAAATACAATTTCAGAACTCTGAAGATGTTGATGCAGGGAGTTTAAATTTTTCTATAGAGAATAACACACCATAACTATTCACAGAATGGTTGATTAATAAATTTCATGCTGGTATATGACAGTCCTACAGTTTTGAAATGACAATTACATTACTTTTTTCTTTTTGGTGTAAATACAATTTCACAACTTTGAAGATGCATATGTAGAGAATTTAAATTTTTCTATAGAGCATAACACACCATAACTATTCACAACATAAGTATTGACAGAATGGTTGATTTAAACTACTTTTACATGGTTTGAAAAATTAAGCTTCTCCTATAGAGCTTTTCTAAAAACGTGTTAATTTATACTACTTTTACATGGTTTGCAATATGGTTTTCAAAATTAATCTTCTCCTATAAAGCTTTTCTAAAAACTTGTCAAAATAAAAATGTGCTAATTTATACTACTTTTTACATGGTTTTCAAAATTAATCTTCTCCTATAGAGCTTTTCTAAAAACGTGTTATTTTGACAAGGTAGCTCCATTGCAAACATTAAAATTATAAAAAAATTATGACTAAAATTATGAAAAAATTATGACAAAAATTCATTGGCTTCATTTCTAAAACAAGTTGTACTAAACTTGAATATTTAAGATCTAAATGTAATAAGTTGTACTAAACTTGAATATTTAACATATAAATGTAAAAATAATTAAACAGGCACACATACCATATCTTTCTTTCCAATTCTACCCATTCCATATAGAAGGCTCTTGAATATTTAAGATCTAAATGTAAAAATAATTAAACAGGCACACATACCGTATCTTTCTTTCCAATTCTACCCATTCCATATAGAAGGTAGAATTGGAAAGAAAGATACGGTATGTGTGCCTGTTTAATCCATGCATTCACAAGGAAACAATATTGCAACCCGTACCTTAATTTACCTGAAGTTTAAATACCCCACAAACAGTCTCTAGTTCATCTTGTAAAGACAGAGTCTAGCCATAGATAACCCAGGAATTTCATGGGTAGTTTCTTTAATAAAAAGAACAGTCAAGAGAACTAAAAGAAAACACTAGAAACATAACCGTTGACATAAAAGCAAGGAATTTTCATTTCATTAGTATTAGAGTATCATCATCAAAACCTACAAAAATCAACACAAATCATGTACTTCACTAAATCGTTGTTCGAATCCATCATTGTACAAGATACACCCCATAGGTTGAAAATTCCAGTATAAAGAAAATAAGTTAAGCCATTATCACAGTCGACAACTGAAATGCTCACATCTCAAGCCTTTAACAGTAAAATCAAGGAGGAGGGTTAAAACCACACTCGACATCAGTAAACACAATGCTGGAAAAACAAATAGCTTCAAACCATAACTTAACACATACCCTCCCATAGCGAGATAAGTAAAAGTTTTTTTTTGCTCATAAACTATACAAAACTTCCAGGGATTCAACTTGGAGGAGAAACCCTCAACTTGCAGCAATACCTCCTCCTCATGCTAATAAAGGTTTAACATTACCCTTGTGGAGTTTAATTTTTTAATAGAACTAAAACTTGGAAACTAGAGCCAGCGCATTCGAAGGAACCTCGGCGAAATGGCTCCCATGAAGGGTTGAAATGCACAATGGGTTCCCTGCAGCATGAGAGAGAAATGGGTAATAAACAAAAATAGGGAATTAGTAGTGATGCAGGAAAGAAAACAAAAATCATGACAGTTACCTTGAAATAGGAAGAGAAACATTGCAAGCCACACCGTTGATTGATTGCTGAAAGGGGAAAATGGGTACCCTGAGTCCGAGGGTTTTCCATTGACAGAGACCTCCACAATGGCATTACCTTGCATATGTACACAAAATAAGTTAATAAAATATGTACAGTAATTAAACTAAGCCTAAAGGTTGTAACGCTAACTAATAATTCTGAGAACAAGGTTGTACCGAGGCATTTTTGGAGGGAGAGTGTGAATCTGGGCATTGCCTAGCATGTTGTGGACATCAGAAGGTAGTAGTGATGCACTCTACCCAGCAACCAGCACACAAAACCACAAACTAACCAGAGTTGCAGAGCGGGGTGGAGCAAGATGCGAATTCGTAGAATGAGGGTTTGGTTCACACAGCCGCTGAGGGTAATTACTCTCTACCAACCCACAAACCTCCTCAGAGTTGCAGAGCGGGGTGGAGCAAGATGCGAATTGGTAGAATGAGGGTTTGGTTCACACAGTCACCGAGGGTAATTACTCTCTACCAACCTACAAACCTCCTCAACTGATGATGGAGACCCAAAACACCGTAGTCATCGATTGGAGGGTAATCCCAAGGTGATCGGATGGCGTTGGTTTGTTGTTGATCCTTCGGAGGAGAGAAAGCCAGGTGGCCAGCACTCAGGGGAGCCTAGAATGTTCGCGGAGCCTGGGTTACAGAAACCCAAGGTTGGCTGGGTGAGGGTTAGATCATAAGCCAACAATATTATGAACTTCATCGTGATGCAAATAATATTTCGAACCATGACTTTAAAACAAAATATTATGTGATATTTGTATATTTATGTTAAATGGTAAGTGATATATGTATATTTATGTGAAATGGTAAGTGACATCGCTATGAGTTATCGTAATACTTATAATATCAGTAAATTATTGTCAAAATAAAGTTCTTTTTATGGGGATATGTTACATGTGGCTCCCATCAAACCATGCCCAATTGCACGCATCTTCATGCTCAACTCACTCAGGTGGTCGGTCACCACTCTATTGATGCAACCTCCCTTTATTTGTTCAGCCCCTAAACAAATGTGGGTTCTATTTACATTTTAGAAATTTCTTTATTCCTGAGCTAACATTATTTTTTCCCTAAAATTATTATTTATTCCTAATAACAAGCCTCAGACTGATAGGTGGGTGTTCCCTAATGCCAATAGTGGCATCATTGTTCTTGCAGAGGGACGTCTGATGAACTTGGGTTGTGCAACTAGCCACCCAAGTTTTGTCATGTCTTGATCCTTTACAAACTAGGTAAACATTTCTAATGCTCTACAACCATTTCTTTTACATACTAGATTGCTTAGTCATACCAATCCATTGATTATATTTTTCTATATGATCCATTGCTATTTGCGAGAAATCCCCATTCCGTGTACCTAGCCTCGTTACACTAAAACTCATGAAAAATATGGTGGAGTTGGCCATGCATGTCATAGCAGTGTCCAATTTCACCAATTAATGTCATAGCCATGCTCTCTCTTCTTTTTCATAAACATTCTGTTGTTTTTTAATAGATGTTTTCAGGTGGGCGTGGTGGGGATGTTGAGATCTCATCTAGAGTTTTTGAAATGGGATCTTGATTATATGTTGTGATTTGGATTTGGATTCTTGCCTCATTTCTTTGTCACTTGCTATTTTTTAAAAGACATTTCAGGTAGATGCATGATTTTTGAGATCTGGTTAGGGTGCTTTGAAGTAGGATCTTGTCTAGGTGTTGTGGTTTGGATTTGAAATTTCTTTTCATTTCTTTTGAACTCACACTTTTCTGGTGGGTTTGTTGTTGTTTAGATCTTGTCAGGGTGTTTGAGATGTGGAATCTTGATTAGCTATTGTGTTTTTGGTTCTAGCAATGAGTTTTGTGGTTGTTTTAAAGTAGTTAGGATCTCATCATCAAACTATTATACATATTTATAGTATAATATGGTAAATTTCAGACCGCTATTTATCAGTTTCAACAGTATTATCTTATATATGTTTAGAGCATTAAGAAGTATCTTAATCTTAATGCTAATCTTAATCATGTGATACCAGCGTCCTGATGTTGGATCTGATATGGCCTTGGGGGCATTTTGGTCTCATTCATGATGTTATGAGTTTCATTTCTCTTGTTAGTTGCCTTTATTCTTCAGTGTCATTGAGATCACATCATGATGCTTTTGGTATAGTTAGCTTGCATTGCATTACATTTTAGGATTCACTAGTTTCCACTACATTAAAAAAAAATCAATTTTCAGGGTGCTGAATCAATGTGAGTTCATGGTGGGTGTAGAAGCATCTTCATATTTAAAATCAAGGACCTTTACATATATTCAATTATCTGGTTATGATGGGTTAATATTAGCTAAGGTTTTGAAAGATGATTGGACTTGTATCGAAGTTTTGAATTATTGTGAATTATAGATCTAGGGCCAGATTTCTCAGATCTTTTTTTTTTCAAAATTTTTCTATTTGAGATGCAGTTTGTGTTGATTCTGATTCTCTTTCTTCTTTTGTAGTTTGACAACTTGTATGGATGTAGGCACTCTCTCCGAGATGGTCTTATGATAGCCACATATGCCATGATTGCTGGTAAGGTTGCTATTGTTTGTGGGTTTCGAGATGTTGGCAAGGGTTGTGTTGCAACCTTGAAAGTCATTGGAGCTACAGTCATTCTCACAGAGATTGATCCTATATGTGCCATGCGAGATCTTATGGAAGACCTTCTTGTTCTCACCCTTGAGGATGTAGTTAGCACTGCTGATATCTTTATGACAACCGCTGGCAACAAGGAAATCATCATGGTAGATCACATGAGGAACATGAAGAACGATGCCATTGTTTGTAACATTGGCCACTTTGTAGTATACCTAGGGGGGATAATATGAGGTACAGAGGGAGGTACCCAAGGGAATAATGTAATAATGGGATGGAACATAGTAATAAATAATGTGCTTAACCTGCATCATGTAAGGCAGCTGAAGCAGTTAGCAATAATGTAATAATCCCATGGTATTAGATAGATGGTATTGAGGGAACCATGGTAAAGACCCATGGTATTGTATGTATGAGGCCTATATAGAGGCTAGAGACTCCCCATTGAGAGATGTCAAGGAATATTCTATGAACTTGCATATGGCTTGTGGAGTGTTCTCCTTCCTTAAGGAGTGAATGTATGGTGTTGTCCTTCCTTAAGGGTTTGATAAATAAAGAAGAATTTCTATCTATATTCACATCTTGTTATTCTTGGGTATATTTCTATCATCATATATTTTCAGATCAGATCTATAACAAGTGGTATCAGAGCACTTTCTTGGGCAAAACAGAGTATTTTTTTAAATTTTTTGCAGGAATTTTTTGGGCAGTGAGTTTGCAGATTAGATCTATATGTTTTGGTGCAAAATATGCAGAATCTAATTGCAGTTCTGAGTTTTTGGTGAAAAAATATCCAATTTTCAAAAACAAATCAGCCAAATCAGAGTTTGGATAAAGAAGATATCGCTGATTTAAAAATCAACTGTGTTGCAAATATTTTTCGGGTGGAAAGTTTGGAGATTAGATCTGTACGTTCTGGTGCAAAATATGCAGAATCTAATTGAAAATCTGAGTTTTTGGTGAAAAAATACACAATTAAAAAAAAAAATCAGTGGAATCGGAGTCTGGATGAGGGAGATATCGTTGATTTAAAAAAACTCTTTTTTAAGGAATTTTTTGTGACGACGAGACAAGTGTAGCGCGAATATGAAATTCAAGTACCTAGATCGGGATTTCTATCACATGGGAAGAAGCAAAAGGGTTGTTCCATTTCAAAAAACAGGTCATAATAGGGAATCTGAACAATATTGACTAAATTGTGGCCATTTCAAATTTTCGCCAAGTGAGTGAATTTTCAAAACACTCTTCATGGTTGTTCTATATTTTACAGGAAAAGATGATGGTCCCACTATTGAAGAACACATAAAAGCACAAAAGTCATTATGGGAAAAACATTGGAAATTTTGGGTAAATTTAAAGATGAGGCTACCAGATGGTGGACCTCACTTTACAACAAAGAGTTGTCCAAACTTTCTGATAAAGAATTTGAAAAACTCCTTTTGGACAGATGGTCTCATGCTAGAAAATAGGGGAATGAGACATGTAAGGGGTTATTTTCTACTGGTATCTCCTTATTGCAGGTTCATGGATGTATTCAAAAGGAGAAAATCATTGTGTCTATAAATCCTAGTTGCAAGCAAAATCTTATAAATGTGAATTTGGCAAAAAAAATTGCAAGTTCCAGCAAAACGCATTGAATACACACATGTTGATAATGAGGATATTCAAGTTTATAAAGATTTGAAGCTTTCTATGGATAAGTATGTGTTGCATTGTGATTTTCATGCTTCATATATGGCTCATGTGGATGTCGTTTTAGGATACCCTTGGATGGAATCTGTGGGTACTATCAATATTAATGTGTAGAAGAAATTCCTGAAGCTCTGGTATAAAAAGAAGAAAATTACATTACCAGATATTTCCATCAATAAACAGATAGAGTCCATAGAGGCTGAAGTAGAAGATGTTCCAGGGACTGACACATTAGATGATAAGCCCTTAATGGTTGACAACCAAACACAAACATTAAACCAAGTATAAGAAAAACATGTAGATTCCAAGGAGGTTGAAGTAGAAACTGTTACAGGTACAGATACAGCAGATGAGGACTCAGTGGCTTAAGTAATATTGGAAGATAAGAAGAAACAACAGGCACCACAACATGTACCAGCAACCAATTAGGCTCCATTAGGTGGTGAATTAAAGAAAAAGACATCACTGGTTAAAACTTTAGCATATCACCACCCACATCACCCCGCAAGGAAACAACCAATAAGATGGCAAAAAATTAGCCACAAGGACAACAACCTCCGCATGACAGATAGAGAGGGACGACGATCCACTTACTACACATCAACATAGAAGAGCCACCAGGGTCGACTTCCATCTCAAGCGAGTGAGGCACCAGCTAGATCGAGGTTTCACCTTTCTCTGGGATGGCTAGATGCACGTGCATGGTACGAGTGGACTACTCTTTTGAGTAGATCTTATTATTTGTGTTCTTCTTATGTTTCAGGGATGAAACATGTTTAAGGGGGGTGGAATCTAGTATACCTAGGGGTGATAATATGAGGTAAAGAGGGAGGTACCCAAGGGAATACTGTAATAATGGTATGGGCCATAGTAATAAATAAAGTGCTTAACCCACATCATGTAAGGGACCACAAGTAGTTAGCAATAATGTAATAATCCCATGGTATTAGATAGATGGTACTGAGGGAACCATGGTAATGACCCATGGTATTGTATGTATGAGGCCTATATAGAGGCTAGAGACTCCCCATTGAGAGATGTCAAGGAATATTGTATGAATATGCATATGCCTTGTAGAGTGTTCTCCTTCCTTAAGGAGTGAACGTATGGTGTTTCCCTACCTTAAGGGTTTTATCAATAAAGAATCATTTCTATTTATATTCACATATTTTTATTATTGGGTATATTTCTATTATCATATATTTTCAGATCAGATCTATAACACACTTTGACATCGAGATTGATATACAAGGCCTTGAGACTTTCCTTGGTGTTAAGAAGATTACCATGAAACCTCAGACTGATAGGTGGGTGTTCCTTGACACCAACATTGGCATCATTGTTCTTGTAGAGGGACGTCTGATGAACTTGGGTTGTGCAACTGGCCACCCAAGTTTTGTCATGTCTTTCTCCTTTATAAACCAAGTAAATATTTCTAATTCCCTACAACCATTGCTTCTACATACTAGATTTCTCAGGCATACCAATCCCTTGATTACATTGTTGCATATGATCCATTACTATTTTCTAGAAATCCCCATTCCATGTACCTAGCCCCATTACATTAAAACTCATGAAACATATGGTGGAGTGGGTGATGCATGTCATAGCAGTGTCCAATTTCAACAATTAATGTCATAGACATGTTCTCTGTGCTTTTTCATAAACATTTTGTTGTTTTCTAATAGATTTTTTCAGGTCGGCGTGGTGTGGATGTTTACGTGGCAGCACCATTCACAATATAGAAACTACTATAACCATTAAACAATTAGGATTGTAGTACTATTAACCATATAGAGTCACTCTAATTGTGTTGAAGCCATAATGCCAGAGTCTGGCACAATTATATTGAAAAAAAGGTTTTGACTCAAGTTAATTTTCCTTCTAAAACCCTAACTAGCTAAGAAGGAGCGAAACTTAAGGAAATTACATTACAGACCCAAAATTAATAACCAAGTCTAATAGATGCATCAATGGAGACCAAAAACTGGAATAGCCTCTTAGGCTCAAGTGGCCATTACGACCATTTACACTTTTAAGGAAATAAGACAAGCAAACCCTAACTCTTCATGTCACCATAAGTCTATGAAATACTTGGAAAACGTAGAGTAATATAATCTTGAGCATGATTGTTAGAAATTTGTCGGCCATAAGAGAAATGAGAGGTGGAACACATGTATAGACCTGAAAGCATTTAAAAAAGGAGGGTTGTTACTGTAGGTAACATATCATAACCATTCCATCAATTTCGTAGATAATACCAAGCCATAACAGAGTCTTGGGTAACCTAGTGAGGGTTAATAATGAATACCTGATTTCGACCTCTTTCTGCTGGAGCCATCACCCACGTCAATTGGAACCAAGCCACTTTGTCTAGTTGCATATCAGTATCAGAACCCCAAGTAAAAAAAATGAAAGCTGGAAACTTAGCACAGAAACAATATTAGGTTCGTTAGCAAACCTTACATCATCATTATGGAAACCAACTGTAAAATTTCGCAGGGAAGGGTGCAGAGGTTACCTTGCCAAACCTCTGGAACCTGCGAGGGAGAAGTTATTTGGAAACCCTACAGAAAACAACGTGAATGAACCTCAGCCAGCATGGATCGGTCGGGTAGTTACCGTGATGAAGCTCAAGAAAATCTTCACTGTCGAATGGGCATCTATGTCCTCGACCGTTGATGAGATCCAACTCCCAAGATAAAGACATGTGTAAAGATTATAAAAGGTATCCATAAGTTTCCAATGTGTGAATTCACTACGGGGTAATGTCTCTAAGGGGTAATGTCTCTAAGAATATGATAAAAAATCATTTTACTTCATTGAATCCAAAACCATCAAGGTGAGGTAAGTTAACTATGGTAATCATTTTATGGAAAGATAAACTCTTGTTCATTTTCCTCTTCAAGGGCAACCTCCCAATGAACTAATGCTCAAATACAATCACTATACTTAACAAATCCAATAAGGAGGACTCAAATATTATTCATTTATAAAACCTAAATTTTAACCACTATTGGTGACTATGCTAATGAATAGGCCATATTACATTTATTGCATGAAAACTACCTAGTATGAATTATTTAATAATAACTAACATAACAGACTTTGTATACATTACATTAAATTACCACCATACTTATAATATTATTAACCATTATGGACCCCATTACATCACTAGGGGGGATCCCACCATTTCATCCCCTTTGAAACACATTGCTCTCAAATTTTATATCTATGATGTATCTCCATAAGCCAACTTCCTGTGTATGGGCATTTCCCCAACCCTAAGAGTGAAGTAGTCCAAGAAGTGTGTCCGTAAAGGGATCATCCATAAACCAAGGGCCATTGTACAAGTACTACACTCCACACTAAGAATGAAGTCATCCAAGCAATGCATCCAAAAATCCAACTATCAAGTATAAATGTTTCCTTCAATGTTGACCATGAAGTCATCCAAGAAAGGATTACATAATCTTATATCCTAGGTACAATGTGCATGTTGGGTCTCGACTAATCACACATGAAATTGATTAATATACATGAGGATTTTGTTAAATATTATCACCATGGTCATATGAATCCAAACATCTTTCCACCAAGGTACTATGTCATCCATAACCAAAATATCATCCACATAGATACAAAAGGTTAGTTATTGATACAAAGTTATGCACTCTATGGTATGTACAATTATTATTACACCAGAATGTCACGACTAATCATTAGTGGACTTATTTTACCAAGGCCCCTTAAGATTGTGGTAAAAACTTAGAGGGAAGAATTAAAGTGGAACTTCAAAGTTTAATTTGTTTTACTATGACTAGGTTAGGTAGGAGGTGCTGTCTGAGATCCTGACAGAAATATCAACATATTTTACTGAAAAACTATCTCTTTCACCAGGTTTCTCTATGGAGGCCCGAAATTTTGTCGAGGCATACTCACATTGATTAGAAGAACATAATATGCCATCCTCAAAATCCTCCACCTCCTAAAGTTAAAAAATAATATTAGGGGAAGGAAAAATTACTTTGCATCCTAACACACGAACAAGATTTTTTCTACTTGTTTTATCAAGAAATATAATTCTATTAATGAAACAATGTGACTATGTAATCAACAAATGTTAATGCTCAAAATAGTTTTGTGAAAAATTTCCATCACCTAATGAGAACATATAGACGAAGGAGATACTAAAGATGAGGCTCCCATAATAGCTACAACTTAACCTCCGCCCATCAATATCCCATTCTAGTAGTTTGAGTTAATTTGATTGTCCCTCTTTAATGAATCCATGACTACAACACATGAATTCTTGAAGCCTAATATTTTCATATATTGAAAAGGGTTGCTTTATCCAATCCCTCTACTCTAGTACTTCTCACATGGATATGTTGTCAATATATTGTGTGTAAATTTAAGATAATTTGTGATCCCATTTTTAATATCATGAATTAAATATTCCCATCCATTCTCTACTTTATTTTGTATAAACATGAGAAGGAGACATGAAAACATGACTTACTAGTGATGTGACTTCTAAATAGTCCACAACATCATAAGATGATCCATAGAAACATCGCTAAAATTCAACCCATATTAATAGTTATCAATTTAATAATTCATTATATAGTTTAATATATGTTATTTTTTAAATAAACCACGGTTGATAATAGTTTTGTTAACAACAACAAAAAATCTTATATAATAGAATATATTTGTGTGTTTTTTCGTTAGCAAAAACAAAGTTGATCATATTTCCATTCGATTCGAAAAAAATACACATAGTAGATACTTATAGCATTCACAAGGAATTGAGGTCATTATATTTTTGTTACAAATTTCTATCTCAATATTTAAAATTTGAGCAAAAAAATCAAGAAGCCGACAACCCTTTATAAAATTGATTGTAAACATCTAGTATTTTAAATATTTATAATTAAATTATACCATGATAAAAGTTTAATTACCTCCAATAAGGAAATGATGTACTCTATTGTCACCTAGAATAGAGTACTCTCGCAAAGGTCTATGTAGATATGACATTCTATTCACTCAATATTGATTATTGCAAAAAATATTTGGAGTTATACTCTTCACCTAGCCATAGACCTTATTGCTCCAGATATTTCAAAAACAAGTCATGCAGGAGCCATTAATCCATTACTATGTTGTCTCTTTTTAGCCTTGTCCTCAATTACACAAGAAAAAGTGATGCCATCTTCTCCTTCTTCTGCCTCCTTATATAGAATACATCGATGGTAAGGAACCCAACCCCCGTGTTCCACCTATCATTATATAATTATTCCTTTGTCTTAACATTTTCCAGTCACATAAACCTACATTATATATTACTCTTCCTTTGTCTTCAATTTCATAATAATCAATATAATAATTAATTAGTAAAATTTATACTTGTTACAAATTTAAAATTTATGAATGGAATGTCAAGAAAAGGTATCATATATCGAACATTGCATGTCATAAATCAATATAGAATTCGCATATATTTAAAAATTACACAATTAAAAGTTGCAGCAATGCTTGTTTTGCACATACCAAACAAGATTTTAGAAGGAGACCAAAATGCGAGATGAACACCATGAGTGTAGAACATTAATTTGAAAATCCCAAAAGCCAAACTTTCCCATTCAATAAGAAAATGATAGATAGGAAATGTAGGTGAAAATGTTGAAAAGCATAACCACTTGGTTCTTTCTCATATAACTTTTCTTGATGAATGAAAATAGTGTATTCCTCTATAGAAAAGTATGAGCTATGAAATGTTCCATGATAATTGCATATTCTTGGGGCTTGGTTTTCAAGGCAAAGTCCAACGTTCACTCTAAACTAACTATGATCATCAATAACCACTTGGTGAATTCTAGTAGTCAACCATTAAACCAACCACACTAGAATTTGAAACCGAATAGGTCAAAATGAAAATTACGTATGTTAACAAAAGACTTAAATAAGTAGTTGAATTTGGTTACTCTTGCCTACTAGGGATATATTTCCATTAAAGGAAATCACAACAAAAGCAACAATACAACAAAGTATAAGTGATCTGAATGATGACGTTACCAAAGATGTAAGTGAAGGAATGGGAAATTTATGGTGATCATGGGAATGATAGATCTTGAAGACAGCATGATGATGTTGATGGAGAGAGACATATCATTGTGAAGGGATGGATTTCTTTTATAAAAGGGTCTCAACTCAATCTACCCAGTTGGATGGGTTGTTTATCTCAGATACAATGAGATTGGTTAAATTCAGCTTATTAGGTGCATGAGGGTAGGAGAGGGAGGTGAAATAAGGATGGGAAGCTTAACAGTCCTCCACAAGGAAAATATATTCTTGCATGTAAAGGTAAAGGGAATTATAGGGGGTACTTTGATGCAAATCAAGGGTGAATTATCCCTCCTTGAATGCACATCATGAGACTGTGTTTAAGATTTTCCATTCTGAAGCTGCGAGAAGACTAGGGTGTAAGTACAAGAGAGAAGCTAAACATATTGTGGGTTAAGAAGAGGGTCAAGAATGTCCTTTCTAGTTCTTCCTCTTTTATATTAGAGACACAAGATTTAAGAGTGTTTATAAGGTAGAAGTAAAGATGAGATGGATTGTCAAGCATATGCTGGCAGGGGTGTTGTTGGATTGTCACAGTGGAAAAATGATCTAATGGATAAAATGAATGCCTACTTCCAAAGAAAATTTCAATGTTGAGGAGCAACTTGGGAGGGGTAGTTGATGGTTCCCTAAGCTAGGTCAAGTTCTTGCAATGGATTAAAGATCAACTTCTGTTGCAAAGTCTCACGAGGAATATGATTATGCAATAAATGCACATGAAAAATTGGAAGTCAAAGTCTAGGACTCATTACAAAGAAGCGGTTCAAACAGTCACCACTAAGTTTTGAATGGGATCTAAAAATTGACTTTCTCAAAATTGAATAAAGTTGGAACCACTCTGAAACAACCTGAAACAATTAATGTTAATATTAAAAATTTAAGTAAAATTTGACATTATCCTTATCTTTCCTCTTCAAAAAGGAAAGATAAGGAGAATGTCAACTTTTACTTTAACTTTAAAAATTAAATATTACCATTAATCACTAGGGTTAGGTTTTGTAGGGCCCTAGGGTTAAGATATTTTTTTTCCTTTTACGTATTTTTTATTAAAAAATTAATATTTTGTGGCCATTATCTATGTTGCACTACATTCTTCAGAATTGGTTAGTTTAGTAGAGAACTAGTCACTTTGGTGTTTTAAGGTCAGTTCAATACAAGACCAACCTTAGCCAATCTGAACCACAAACTAGACTAGTACAACTCTAAAACCATTGGGACCAACCAAATACACTAGTTCTCGGCTAGTTCCAATAAGAGTGCTCCCTTCTCATCTTCCTCTCAAGTCATTTTGTTGGATCCTTTCAGGAATGGTGCTTTAGAGAGTGCCATAAACTATTGGACTATTGCGAGCACCAAAGATCATAAGTAGTTAAGCCTTGACAAGTATAAATTTGCAAGGAACTAGTACAAACATCCCAAAACATATTTAGTGAGGATGTGCATGCAAGGAAGTATTACAGGCCTCCCAAGATACTTAGTGAGGAAGTGCATTACAAAAGAGCATCAGAAAAAATTATCCACTCTCAAAAACCCTACCCAAAACATTGAAGTGTGGTGCAAAACAAATTGTTGGTAAGTTATTAATGCTACCAACAATAATTCCCCTCCAATTTCACAAGAAGCTCCTACTCAAGTTACCTCCTCCACTATGGTTATAGTAAGTTCTTGCAACTGTGTGAGCTACAAGAAATTAAAACTTCCTTGGATTCTCGACCAATCTTAGGGAGCTTGACTTCTCTACATGCCCCAACTATTTTGGCTTGACTGATTAGTTAACTGGATGATCATTGAGTTTGACTGAAGTCCCAGTGCTTAAATGACCTTCCACTAGTTCCTCCAAAGGTTAGAACTAGTTTAACTGACAACAACCTAAGACAATTGACCTTTATTACTACAAATTAGCAATCACATATGCAGAATGAACTCTAACTCCTCCAACTCAAATTTGTTGAGTAAACTAGGTGACACAAGCCATGTCACACAAGTTAAAATCACCCAAGTTGTTTGTTAATGTGGAAATTCATTTTTTTTCAATTTAATCAAGGAAAAATCAAACTGAGAATTTCTTGCTACATTTTTCAACACATAGTTCAATGGAATGTATTACTTTCACTATGAACTTAGCATAGTTCACATGTTAAGTTCATAAGGTTTTGGGATGATGTGCTTCTATGTGTTGTGTATATAAAGAACAAGTGTCCATCTCTTGCTATTAGAACAAGACTCCCTATGAAATGTGGTATGGCCACATTCCTTCGATGAGGCATCTCAAGGTTTTTGGTTCCTCTTGTTATGCCTTCATACCTAAGGAACAGATAAAAAAACTCAGTGCAAGGAGTCAAAAATGTATCTTCTTTGGGTACTCATACCCCCAAAGCATACCATCAATATGATGAAGAGAATAAGAAGTTTATAATATCTAGAGATGTGATCTTCATTGAGTCTTCCAAGATTGACAATGATCTTGAGTGGTAGCTTAATCGTTTAGATAGATTCGAATATGCAAAGTATTTTCAAGAGTTTGATAATGAGATTCCACATCTCCTTCTCTTAGTTATATACTTTCTATGAAGAGCCTTGAAGAAATCAAGTTGAAGGAAATTCCTTCCCCTGCTTTGTCAAGAAAGAGCTAAGAGACTACTCGGAGCAGGTAGCCAAATCTGATAAGAGGTGAGGGTACATGCAAGATACAAAGCAAGGATTAATGCAAAGGATTAATGAAAAGGAGTGTACTGACTATATACATATCATCAAACATATTTTATCCCACTTAGGATGCCTTGCATTGTGCCTGGTTAGTCATAAGATCATGTTGGTCACAACCTCCGTAGCTTAACTAAACAAGTGGTAATACTCTTCATCTTCTAAGCTATGAAATAAACAAGTGAAAGGAAGAAAGACATGTACAAGAAACACATGGAATGACTTTTAGTTCTTGCAACCATGCATGTCATTAAAGATAGAATGATATGACAATGATATGCAAACTTTTAAACTACAATAAGAGGTGTATTTCAAAAGATGTGCTTTGTTTTCCATACCTAGCCTCTAAAGAGTTATGCATGAGATGGAGTCTTCATGCAGTCCCGATATTCTATTATACCTTGGGTTCCTTGGTCTACTTATTTTTCTCCTTATCTCCTTGAGAGTCATCTATCATGTCATCTTTCTTCGTGACCCCTAAGAGACCTAATTGCGTAGTTTCAGCGGGAAGTGATTGTTGCAGGATAAGGCCCTAGGAGGACACATTTACACAGTTTTAGGATGCAAGGCACTGCTATGGGATGAGGCCCTTGGAGGACACATCTATGCAATTTTACAATGCAAGGCATAATGCATATTGAAGGGACAAAACTGCACAGTTTCTGGAAACAGTGGGTTTCGGCTGAGGGAAGGACATTGGAGGAAACCACTGCACATTTTTGAATGCTAAGGGAGGTTGGTATTTCTGTACATTGCATAGTTCCTATAGGCAAGGGAAAATATTAAGGGTTACATATGTGAAGTGCACAATTCAGGAAAGTTGGATGAGGCTAGGTTGCTAAGGAAACTCCGAAATTTGGCTAAGTATGGGATCAGTGGAACTGATGTGAACAATGATAAAACTTGACTATGATCACACACTTGAAAACTTATTGATACAACATAGACCATCCAGAACATATAACACATACTTCGCTTAATGCAACAACCTTTGTGGTAGCTTATGGCACGTGTGGCTCCGACGATAGACTTTGGGAGGATAAAGATGACATTTGTGTAAGAGTTTGTGAAATGAGTGTGAAACATGTCTATGTGGTGAGGATAACCCATTCTCATAAAGATTTCCCCTTGAAGCAAAACAAACCTCCCTTTTCATGACAATGGATAACCCCCATGCCAAAAAATCACACAGTCTTTGTAAAGATAAAAGCATGAACGACTCTTATGATCGAAAAGGGGAGCTTGAGATCATCAACTTCCCAATAAGTGACTAAGGAACGATCGCTCACAATATCCATAATAGGCTCCAAAATTTAAGTGCAGGCCAAAATTTTGGAGGGTGTTCCACCTGCTACAACAAAGCCTTCACCTTCTTGCTAGCTTCTTTTTCATCCAGTGTCTTGAATTCTACAAACTTGGAGAATGTCTCATCTCTCTTCCACGTGAAGAAGATCCAACACTTTCGTGAGAAGTCATCAATTAAAATGACAAAATATTTGTGTCTGAAAGTGTAGGTTATCAAGAAATGCCCATAAAGATCATAGTGGATCCTTTCTAGGACTGCATGTGATTTGTTGTCTTGATCATGGAAATTTGTGGATTTTATGTACTTCCGCAATCTACATCCTTTGCATACATCCTACAGCTTAAGTTCTCCTTTAGGGAGGCCAGTGTTTATTTGTTGTATAATATTCAAGGTACCATGGTGCAAGTATTTTGTGCCAAAGTTCATCGACATTTTGACATGCACTTTCCCCACCGTAGTGCTTAATGCAACACAATATTCCACATCTAGCTTAAATAGGTTCTTCACACGAACCTCGATCTGCTTCACCTGTCTCGTGGCTATGTGTCTTAGGAATGTTTTTCCTTTGTTGAATATCACTTCACAACCATGGTAAACCAACCACTTTGTGAATGCTAGTAGAAGGACCCCTAATCCTTTACTTTTACCTTTTTTACTAGCACCTCGTATTGAAAATTTGAAGACAAAATATTTATTTTCTCTTAAAAAAATGTCTTAAAATTCCCCTCTATGTAGCAGTGCCGAATACAATGATAGACAAGTTGTCTCTAATCGTATCAGCAGATACGAAAGGGACAAAAGGGGAATTGATGTTCGAGAAATCTTGTCATTAAAAGTTGTCACGTTCTTCTTAGTTGACTACCCCCACAAAACAAAGAGCCCAAAAAATCGTTGTCTTTATATAAGATAACGTGAATGGTAAGTAAAATAAAAACTTCGGTATAGGCGCAAGACACTGGTTTCCTGCAAGGTGGCGGACTTACGGCGCACTATGAGAATCAATTTTGTGGTTGTTAGATAATGTTGTCTTAAATTGATATGTTTGTGCTTTAATTGTTAATTGTATTAAATAGGTTTCATCTAAAGTGGCCATTGTCTTTGTTTTAAAATATTTTTGCTTCAAACTGTTTTTGTCTTAAATATAAAGTTTTGTCTTAAAATAATTTTTTCTTAAATTGTTTTTGTCTTAAATATAAAGTTTTGTGTTTAAATGTTTGTCTCAAACCACTTTTGTCTTAAATATAAAGTTTTGTCTCAAAACATTTTCATCTTAAATTATTTTTGTCTTAAATATAAAGTTTTGTGTTAAAATATTTTTGTCTTAAACTACTTTTGTCTTAAATTTAAAATTTTGTTTTAAAATATTTTTGTTTCAAACTATTTTTGTCTTAAAATTTATATTTAGGACAATTCAATTGATATTAGGTTTTAATGTAAAATAACTAAACTAACAAAGTGATATTTTGAGACAAAAAAAATTCTTTTATCTTAAAAAAAGGTCTTAGAATATCTTGGTGTAGTAATGTCTCATATCTACCACTCTATCCAGAATCTCATCCCTCCGCCTGCTATACTTCCTCATTGAAGATCCTTCCATTGGAGGAAGGGAATATAATCTCCCACATTATATCCTCGCAATAGCTGGAAAGATGTGTGAATCATCTCGTTCAACTCTTTCACGTCCTCTACCCTGCCCCTATACTACACTGCCCATATAGCTTTTGTCATGTAACATTGATTGTACAATAACATCAAATAAAAGATCAAACATCATCTTTAATTCCTATCTGGAATGGAACAGGGCACGCACCAACTTTGACACCTCCTCCCTTCGAATGTTTTGAGATGACTCTACCGTGGAAGTGGATAAAAGGTACGATTTGCAGATCCTACGAAGGTTTCTATAACTGTGGTCATATGAATTGGGACCCAGCAATGTACAATCGTAGCCCAAATACTTAGTTCCTGAGAAACGTGACCTGGAGGTGAAGTTCATGTCGTGGGTTGTGAGACATTCCCTGGCTAATTCCGAGGAGGTCACAACCAACACCTTGCAAGAGCCGAGTAGGAGGAGAATTGTGTGGCCGTAGCGCCGAGCGAGATCGTAAAGCGTTTGATGAAGAGGTCAATTCGCACCCAGCATATCGATGTGCCCAATTATTGGCCAGGCCATAGGCCCTGGAGGCGTGCACACATGCTTCTAGAATAATAACCATTTAAGTAGAGTGATACCTGTAAAGGAAAAATCGACAATGGCCTCCAATAGACCTCCTTTAATTAACCTGGGTATTCTGCCCATTCTACCTCCTTCAATTAAACTGGGTATTCCGCCCATTCTAATGACAGACTGAAAATACAAGGAACAGAATATCTATGGGTGATTGAAATCTCGGAGTTACATATAACAAATGGAATACATGAAGGCAAGACAAGATACAAAAAGCCCACTAATCGCCATAGTTTGATTTAAAAATCAACGATGAAAGTCTCTTGTACTCTTTAGAAGATAAAGTGGGAATTTGGTCACCATTACCAGCTTATCTCTACCTCGGTCATCTATTTTGGATATGATATTGAATGGATAAAGATCAATAGAATGAGCTTGCATTAAAGTGAATTTGTATGATGTATAGAATCTGCAGTAGAGATAAAAATGTTATATTATAAAACAAATATACAAGTTGAATGTGGTAAAAAAACAGTGTTATATTTTTAACTTAAAAAATAACCAAGTAACGATTAACATTTACTGCTATTGGCAAGATTGAAGGGTAAAATGATCGCTCCTAGTCTCCTCAGAAAATTAACATTAGCCATCCAAAATAAAAAGTGAGGGAGCTCCCTTCATAATTAATCATGAGTTTAAGTCTATTGCAGATTTCCTGAATATTTGGAATCCGAAGGACATGGGTGCGGTCAAAAAATTGACTGTTCCCGAATATTCAGGGGAATTTGCAATTGACTTAAAGATGCCCCATAATTACACCATTAATAAGTGGTGTTTTAGTTTTATTAACTTTGGAAGGAGAAACTGCTAGTTGATAAGTTGTGGAGAAGAAAGTAGGTAACCATTTGATGAGTAGTACAATAATATAAATAAATGTGGTTGATATAACATATACATATATCAATCACATGTAAAACTATAGTAATAATTGTGATTCATATGTGATGTCACATTAATAATTTTGAATATTAAGATTAAAAAAACTAATATTATAAACTCTAAAATAAATATTATAAACCCTAAGATTATAAATTTCAATATTAATATATTGTTATTATAAAACATTAACATTATAAAACCCAACTCTAACATCAATATTAAAAGAAGAAAATTATAAATCCAAAGATTAATATATAAACTTTAATTTTAAGATTATAGAACCTAAGATTAATATTAAACACATGGATTAATATTGTAAACTCTATGATTAATATAAAACCCTAGTATTAATATCATAAACTTTAAGATTATAAACCTTAGGATTATAAACCATAAGATTAATATTGTAAACACTAAGACTAATATTATAGAACTTAGGGTTATAAACCATAGAATCAATATCATAAACCTTCGTATTAATATTAAACCGTAATTATTATAAACATGAGCATTAAAAAACCCCAATATAATATTATAAACTATAAATTTAATATATTAAACCCTAGAGTTAAGAATCCTAAAATTAATATTATAAACCCATAAATTAATGTTAAACCCTAAGATTACAAACCGTAAGATTAATATTATAACTCCTAAGATTAATATATTAAGTCCTAAATTTAATATATAAAACCATAGGATTAAAATCTCTACATTAATATATTAAACCATAGGATAAATATTATAAACACTAAAATAATATTAAACCCTAGAATAATATTATAAATCATAAGATTAATAATAAGCCATAAGATTAGCATTATAAACCCTAGTATTAATATTATAAACCATAAGATTAATATTATAGAACATATAGGATTAATATTAAACTCTAGGATTAATATTATAAACAATAGAATTATAAACGGTAGCATTAATATTATAAACCCTGGGATTAATATTATATTTTAATGTTGTATATAAAACCTAAAACCATTATTATAAAGCATAGGATGAATATTAAACACCAATATTAATATTATCAACATTAAGATTAAGATTATAAACCCTAAGATTAATATTATATACCCTAACATTAATATTGTAAACCCTACGAACAATATCAAACCCTAGGATTAATATTATAAACCTTAGGGTTATAAACACTAAGATTAATACTATAAACCCTAATATTAAACCCCAATTTTTTAAAGTCTTAATGTCACATTGAATAAATTACAATGTAATGTAACATTGCTACAATGCTTATTAGATTGATTGTCTTATTGAGACATTGTTTAGCACAATGTGATGCTCGATAGATTTGTGAACCTTTCGAGTTCCTCAGTATTATACCCTAATATAAAACCTTAACATTATAAACTCTAAATTTAATATATTAAACCCTATGATTAGTATTATATATCCTAAATTAATATTATAAATCCTAATATTAAACCTTAATATTGTAAATTAGAAATCCATTATTAAACGTTAATATTATAAACAAAATATTAAAAACCTTAATACTAAACCCCAAATTTGTAATGTTGTAATACAACATTGAATAAATTGCACTATAATGTAACATTACAAGAATGATTGTCAGATTGATTCTAACATTCACACAATGTTTTTCACAATGTGATGTTGGATAGATTTTTGTATCATCCAACATCAAAATATTAAACCCTAACATTATAAAACCCCATATAGTAAACCCTAGGATTAATATTATAAATCCTAATATAAACACTACTACTATAAATTATAAATTCAATATGTAACACAAATATTATAAATCCAATATTAAAAACCCTAATATTGAACCCCAATTTTGTAATGTCACAATGCACTGTTAAATAATTTGTAATGTAATGTAACATTGCAAAAATAATTATCACATTGAGACAATGTTTGTCCCAATGTGATGTTGGATATATATTTGTACTATTCCAATGTCACAATATTATTTCTTAGTATAAAACTCAATACAATAAATCCTAAGATTATAATTATAAACCCTATGTTCAAGATATTAATCCCTAAGACTATAAACTTTAGGATTAATCTTATAAGCCTTAGGATTATAAAAAATAATATTAATATAGTAAACCGTAAGTTTAATATATTAAGCGCTAGGATTATAAATCCTAATATTGATATTATAAACACTAATGTTAATATATTAAACACTAAATTTAATATATTAAACCCTATAATTAAAAACCCTAATTAACATTATAAACCCTAGGATTATAAACCATAGGTTCAATATTATAATCCTTAAGATTAATACTATAAATGCTAGAATTAAAAACCATATTATGAATATTATAAACCATAATATTATAAATTATAAACTAAGTATTAAATCGTAATATCATAAACCTCTTTTTAAAAACCCTAATATCAAAAATCCTAATATTAAAACCAATTTTGTAATGTCACAACGTGATGTTGAATAAATTGCAATGTAATCAAAATTTCGACAATGATTGTCATATTGATTATTACATTGACACAATGTTTGTTACTATGTGAATTTGGATAGATTTCTGTACCACTCCAATGTCACAATACGAAAACCTAATATAAAACACTAATATTAAAAAATATGTTATAAAAAACCCTAAAATTAATGTTATAAACTCTAAAATTATAAACCCTAAGATTTATATATTAAACTATAGGATTATAACCCTTAAGATTAATATTAAACACTAAGATTAATATAATAAATCATAAATTAATATTATAAATCCTAAGATTATAAACTGTATATTAAACCTATTAAACCCTAGGAGTATAAATCCTAGAATTATATTATAAACC
Organism: Pinus tabuliformis; assembly: GCA_031772625.1. Taxonomy (NCBI): domain Eukaryota; kingdom Viridiplantae; phylum Streptophyta; class Pinopsida; order Pinales; family Pinaceae; genus Pinus; species Pinus tabuliformis. The sequence continues at coordinate 814,614,700 of CM062804.1, read as the reverse complement.
CTAATATTTTAAATTATAAATACAACATTAAACAATAATATTATAAACCCAATATTAAAAACCGTAATTTTATAAATCATAATATTAAACCCTAATTTTGTAATATCACAATGTGATGTTGGATAAATCACAAAATAATCTAATATTATCGCAATGATTGTGAGATTGATTATCACATTAACAGCATGTTTGTCATAATGCGACACTCAATAGATTTTTATACTATTCCAACGTTAGAGTATTAAATCTTAATATAAAACCATAACGTTATAAAACTCAATAGAACAAACCCTAATATCAATATTATTAAACTGAAGATTATGAATCCAAAGTTTAATATACTAAACAGTAGGATTCTAAACCTTAAGATTTGATGCAGGAGAACCTAAGTGAAGAGGCTACAGGTAGGAAATGTTTTATTTTATTCTTATTTTTGCTGGACAGAGAGGAAAACACTTTGAGTTTCTGTTTCACTTTGTTTCATTTAAAATTAAGGCTGACTCAGCTATTGTTAGTTTTTAAAATTAGGAAAACAGATCAAGATAGGATTAGTTAGGAGCTTATTTGAAGAAACTCGTAAACAACTAAAAAGTAATTGAGGAATAGTTCCTCAACTATAAAGAAACTGCTAATAATGCATCGAAAAGGAAAAATTAGAGAGGATGGAAGGGCTACCATCCAGAGAGGAGAGAGAGCACAGAAGTTGTAATTCACAATTATTTGAATTTCTATAGTAGCAAACAATTCAAAATATGTCGCTAAGGAAGTAGATTAATTTTTATTATATTCCCTGTGCATAGATGTTTCAGGCATTAAAATGAAAGCAAGACAGTAAAACCATTTATTCAAAATATCCAAATAAGCATCGAAAAGCATTTGTAACACGAAGCGTTTCAAAGCCGAGAACCAAATAGAGGTACACTAGCATATATATTTCTTTTTTCTCAACAAAACAACAGTCTAGGTACTATTATATTCAACATTTAAAAGCATTTCCTGTAGATTTCATTTTCATTTTTCATTCAACAAAATTCACTCTACACCCACAGGGCTTTGGATTGATGGTGAATGGGTGCACTGTTAAGGCACTCCTTGCGATAGGTCACCGGTTCAAATCCCCATGCGTACTTAGGTTAGTCTAATAGATTAAAAAAAAGCAAAATTCACTCTACAAATCCTATAACCCAGAAATAGAGGAGGGGTCCAAGCCCACGCAAACCAACAAAATTGCAGTCCACAGGCTAGGCCCAAATCAAACAGCAAGGGCATGAACACCTCGGAGACCACATACACACACAAAGGAACCAAAACCCCAAGGGCATGACCGAATATAGACAAGAGCAAGCGACAAAGCAAGTATCGACAAAACAAGAAACAAAGCAAGCAAGAAATTGCTAAAGCCACAGAAAGACCCTACCTGGGTTTTCCCAGCCCACGAATAGTCCCCAGGTCAAAGCTGTGGAGTAGCGTTCCCTTAGAAGGGCCTACACACCACCACAGAGCAGGGCAACAGTTATTTCGAGCCACAAAAACAAAATAAGAGTGAATAGCCAACTGGAAGAGGAACAAGGGTTTTTACGTGGAGGAGGAATGATTCCGTGATGAAGGACGAGAGCCGAGACCTATAATAGATGGTTTCCACTAACAGAAGAGCCATGGACGCGTTCTGCCTACTCACCAAGGAGCCAAAGCATTAGAACCTCAAAAACAAGGGGTGAAATTGAAATTGGAAGGAGAAGCTTACCTTAGAGCGAGTTCACCGAGTCGTCTCGTGCAGCAGCTAGACAGGAACCTAAATTTGCAAAGCTGAACCGTCACTAGACCCAACATCAACATACAAATCACCAAAAACAGAGAAGAGAAGAAGCTTGAAGCAAATGACAGAGACAAATAGACTTGCGGGTGGAAAATGACCTAAAACCCTCCAAAAAGTAAAGTAGTGAATTGCTATAGAGAACGAGCAGAGGCACAGCACCAACAGACCACAGAGAATGACTAAAGCACAATAAACCACCATACAGGACAAGCAAGGCATGAAACCTACCAACCATCACAAATACCAGGTGAAAGCACTGAGCACCCATAGAGCCAAACCATGGCAAAGGAAAAACGACTTCCAAACACCCTCGACGAAAGTGATAACCCATAGTCGTAAGCCTGAGGTCAGTACAACTTGTGGATAGCAAAAAATAAACCACATTAAAGTCATACACCAAAACCATATCACCAAACTTAATTCGGAACTGAAATAATTAAACAGTCACAGCTACGTGTCCCTCCTCAGGATCGCCACAAATTTTTGGTATCAGAGCAAATCGTTCCTTTCTCTTAGTAAATATGGAGGTAGGAAGAAGGGGTCGAGGGAGAGCCATCAAAAGAGTAGCAGATGAAGGGTTACGAGAAGAAATTAGGAATTTAACTGCACGTTTGGTAGTGGAAGGAGGAAGGCATAAAGATCCAGAGGGTGGGGATGACAGTGAGGAGGAAAACATAGCCACAATAGATGGGTCAGATGATGAAGGACCAGAAATTAAACTATTGAAGTCAGTTTTGTTGGCTAGTAGCAAGCCAAGACTGGAGCTCTCTAATTATGATGGCAGTTTGTCCACAGAGGCATTGTTAGACTTGATAAGTGAACTATATAAATATTTTGAGTATGAAGAAATCGATGAAGACAAGAGGATCAGGTTTGCTGTCACCAAATTGAAGGGACATGCAGTACAATGGTGGGACAATGTACAAGCAAAAAGGAGGAGATTAACCAAATCATTGATTAAAAAATGGGACAGGATGGTTGCTAGAATGAAGAGCAAATTTCTGCCTGAAGATTATCAAATTGCCCTTTATAGACAAGTACAGAACCTGAGGCAGCGAATGATGACCGTGAAGGAATATACTGAAGAATTTTTTAAAGTTAACCTAAGAGTTGGTTATGTTGAAGATACCCCTAAGAAAACAATGAGGTTTGTAAATGGTCTATGGATGGAGATCCTAGATGAAATTAGTATCATTTCCCATAAGACCATAGAGGAAGCTTATCAAAGTGCTTTGAAGGCGGAGGAAAAGATTGCTAGGAAACAAAATACCAGAAGAGGATGTGGTTCTCATAGAGGTCAAGGACATACCTTTGGCAGAGGTAGGACTACCAACAGCAATGGATAGAGCAGTAGTTCGAAAACCTTGGGACAGAGTGAAAGGGAAGGTAACACCAGAGGAGGAAAGTCATACCAGTGAGGAAGAGGTAATGGCAGAGGTAGAGGAAATTCCTATCAGTGTTACAAGTGTCACAAGTGGGGACACAGGTCCTTTGAATGTCCTGAAAATGACCAAACTGGGCAGAGAGGAGCATGTCGCTTAGCCCAATGAAGCAGAGGCACCACCACAGGAGGTGGAAAATATGCCAGAAATTGGGGAAACCTTGGTGTTGAACAACGTATTATTAAAATCAGCTAAGGAAATAGATGATTAGACATAGAGGAAGGAATTGTTCCAGACTGTGTGCAAGTCGCATGGGAAATGCTGCAAATTAATTATAGATAGTGGAAGTAGTGATAATCTGGTAGCTACTGAAATGGTGGGAAAATTGGGTTTGAAGAAGTTGAAGCACCCAACTCCATATACGTTGTCTTGGTTATAGAAAGGTCACCAACTACTGGTTGATGAGCAGTGTGAAGTAGAGTTTCATATTGGCAAGTACAAGGACAAGGTGACCTGAAATATCATGCCTATGGATGTGTGCCATATTTTGTTGGGTAGACTATGGCAATAGGATTGGAAGGTCGTCCATGACGGGGCAACAAGTTGTTACAAGTTTGTTAAAGATGGGATAAAGCATACCCTAGTGCCCATGAAGGAAGAGGATGTTGCAGAAACTAGTGGGACAAAAGCATTACTGTTAGGCAGAAAAGAGTTTTTGCGATAGATGGAGGATGATGAGGTGAAGTATGTAGTTGTGCGAAGGCCAAAATCAGAATTGATCTATACAAAAGTCACTGACTTACCTAAAGAGATAAAGGACATGCTGCAAGAATTTAGTGATATTGTGGTAGATGATCTACCGAACAAATTACCACCGAAGCGGAGCATTAGTCACCATATTGATTTTATTCCAAGAGCCAGTTTGCCAAACAAGGCTGCCTACTAGATAAGTCTGAAATATAATGAAGAAATCGAGAAGCATGTGAAGGAGTTTTTGGATAAAGGACTGATTCGGGATACTTTAAGCCCTTGTGTAGTTCCGACTATTTTAGCTCCCAAGAAAGGAGGTGAGTGGCGAATGTGCATGGATTCGCGGGCCATTGACAAGATTACTATCAGGTACAGGTTCCCTTTACCTCGGATGGATGATATGATGGATTTTTTGATTGGAGCAGCATACTTTTCAAAGATAGACCTGAAAAGTGGATACCACCAAATCAGAATTCGAGAAGGTGACAAGTGGAAGATAGCTTTCAAGACTAATGAAGGCTTGTACGAATGGCTGGTCATGCCATTTGGATTGAGCAAGGCCCCCACCACATTCATGCGGTTGATGAACGAGATGCTGAAGGAATTCATTGGTAAATTTGTGATTTTATATCTAGATGATATAATTATATTCAGCAAGATGAAGGAAGAGCATTTTCAACACGTGGGGTATGTATTGGGAAAATTGCAACAGAATAAATTACTGATAAATTTGAAGAAATGTTCTTTTTTTAAGAAAGAGTTAATTTATTTGGGATTTGTGACTTTTTAGAATGAACTACAAATGGATCCAGAAAAGGTTGTAGTCATAGTTACCTGGGCGTCTCCCAAAAGTTTGTTTGAGGTACGGAGTTTTCATGGATTGGCAAGTTTTTATTGGAAATTTATTAAAAATTTGAGTGGGATTTGTGCACCCATGGTGGACACCATTAAGAAGGCAAATCAGCCTTTCCATTGGACAGAAATGGTAGAGAAGAGTTTTTAGTTGCTCAAAAGGAAAATTACTAAAAAACTGATTTTGAGATTACCAGAATTTAACAAACTTTTTCAAGTTTGTTGTGACGGTAGTGGGATAGCCATTGGTGTAGTACCCAGCCAAGAGGACAAGCCAGTAGCCTATTTCAGTGAGAAACTAAATGAAAGTAGGCATAAGTACACATCTTATGGCAAGGAATTTTAAGCAGTGGTTCAAGCACTAAAGCATTGGAGACATTATCTATTGGCCAATGAAATTATCTTATTTTCAGACAACTGTGCGTTGCAATATATTATGCAGTAGCATAAGCTGAACCATAAACATGCGAAGTGGGTGGAGTACTCAGAAAGTTTTACGTTTGTGTTGAAAGACATCAATGGTCAAGCCAACAAAGTGGCAGATGCGTTAAGCAGGAGGAATTTGATCCTACAGGAAAGTACGATACAAGTATTAGGATTCGAACATCTTAAGGACTTGTATGAGGCAGATGTAGATTTTAAGGAAGCTTATGAAGCTTGCCAAAATACATTGTTGAGAGATAACAGTTGATGGCTAGACTATAATATGCAGGAAGGGTTGATGTTCAAAGGAGGGCAGTTGTGTATTCCAGAATGTTATATTAGAGAGAACTTAATCCAGGAAAAGAATAATGGAGGTTTAGCCGAGAATTTTGGCATAGAGAAGACCTTGGATCAGTTGAGCCACTTTTACTATTGGCCAAAGATGCACAAAGATGTACAGAGGTTTGTGACTAGATGCAAAGTGCGTCAGCTTGCAAAGCTACATAGTGAGAACACAGGGTTGTATATGTCCTTACCTATTCTGAACAAACCATGCGGCTCAGTCAGCTTAGACTTTGTCTTAGGTCTATTGAAGACACAACGGAGATTCAATTCCATCATGGTGGTGGTGGATTGTTTCACCAAAATGGCACATTTCATTCCATGTAGGAAAACCAGTGATGCCACACATGTAGTACATTTGTTCTTCACTGAGATAATCAGATTACATGGCTTGCTGAAGTCTATTGTTTTAGATCGAGACGTTAAGTTTACAAGACATTTTTGGAGAACCTTATGGAAAAAATTAGACACCAAACTAAACTTCAGCTCAGCTTATCATCTGCAGACTGATGGTCAAACCTAAGTGGTGACCTGAAGTCTGGGAAATTTATTGAGGAGTTTGGCTGGAGAAAATTCTCGACAGTGGGATCATGTGCTTGCACAAGCGAAATTTTCTTATAACGATTCGCCCAACCGAAGCACGGGCAGTAGTCCTTTCCAGATCCTATACGAAATGAACCCACGTGGAGTACATGAGTTACGGGATTTGGGATAGTTGGAGTGTAGGAGCGCTGATGGTGAAGATTTCGCAAAGGAAATCAGCAGTCTTCATGAACAGGTGAAATTAAAATGACAAGATGACAGCCAAAGATACAAGCAGAAAGAAAATTTGAAAAGGTGGGATGTATAATTCAGCGTAGGAGACCCGGTATTAGCACACCTATGCAAGGAGAGGTTTCCTAAAGGTGAATACAACAAGTTGAAATGGAAAAAAATTGGGCCTTGCGAGATACTTCAGAAGTTTTCTGCGAATGCTTATGAATTGCAGTTACCCCGAGGTACTGGGATTTCACCCATTTTCAATGTGGTGAATCTGTACTCATACATTGCGGCAGATGAAGAAGACAGTTCGGAAAGACGAACACAGGACACCTAGAATGAGAGTGATTCATGGATTAAACAAATGCCCTGAGGGAAGCCTCTAGAGATCGAACAGATCCTAGATACCCAAGTGGCCAGACGGACTCGAAGGAAAGAATATTTGCAGTACCTTATCAAGTGGAAGGGTCATCCTATTGAAGATAGTTCGTGGTTAGATGTTGGCCGGATTCAAAGCACCGGGTACTCTATTGAAGAGCACATGGACAAGAGTCATGAGTTTAATTTTCCCAGGGAGCCTGATGTAGGAGCACCCGAGTGAAGAGGCAACAGTTGGGAAATGTTTTTATTTTATTTTTATTTTTTCTGGACAGAGAGGAAAACACTTTGAGTTTCTGTTTCATTTTTGTTTCATTTTGTTTCATTTAAAATTAAGGTTGACTCAACCATTGTTAGTTTTTAATATTAGGCAAATAAATCAAGATAGGATTAGTTAGGAACTTGTTTGAAGAAACTGGTAAACAATTGAAAAGTAACTAAGGAATAGTTCCTCAGCTGTAAAGAAACTGCTAATAATGCATTGAAGAGGAAAAATCAGAGAGGATGGAAGGGCTGCCATCCAGAGAGGAGAGAGAGTCCAGAAGTTGTAATTCACCATTATTTGAATTTCTATAGCAGAAAACAATTCAAAATCTGGATGGAAGGGCTGCCATCCAGAGAGGAGAGAGAGTCCAGAAGTTGTAATTCACCATTATTTGAATTTCTATAGTAGAAAACAATTCAAAATCTGGATGGAAGGGCTGCCATCCAGAGAGGAGAGAGAGTCCAGAAGTTGTAATTCACCATTATTTGAATTTCTATAGTAGAAAACAATTCAAAATCTGTCACTAAGGAAGTCGATTAATTTTTATTATATTCCCTATGCATAGATGTTTCACGCATCAAAATGAAAGAAAGATAGTGAAACCATTTATTCAAAAGATCCAAATAATCATCGATAAGCATTTGTAACACGAAGCATTTCAGAACTGAGAACCAAACAGAGGTACACTAGCATATATATTTCTTCTTTTCTCAACAAAACAAAATCTAGGTACTATTATATTCAACATTTAAAAGAATTTCCTGTACATTGCATTTTCATTTTTCATTCAACAAAATTCACTATACAAATTCTATAACCTGGAAATCATGGAGGGTTCCAAGCCCATGCAAACAAACAAAATTACAGTGCACAGGCTAGGCCCAAATCAAACAACAAGGGCATGAACACCTTAGAGACCACATACAGATACAAAGGAACCAAAACCCCAAGGGCATAACCGAATACATACAAGAGCAAGCAACAGAGCAAGTATCGACAGAACAAGAAGCAAAGCAAGCAAGAAACTGCTACAACCATGGAAAGAGCCTACCCGAGTTTTCCCTAAGCCCACGAACAGTCTCTAGGTCGAAGTTGTGGAGAAGCGTTCCCCTGGAAGGGCCTGCACACCACCACAGAGCAAGGCAGTAGTTAGTTGGAGCCACAAAACCAAAACAACTGTGAATAGCCAACTAGATGAGGAACGAGGGTTTTTACTTGGAGGAGGAATGATTCAGTGACGAATGACGAGAGCCGAGACCCGCAACAGAGGGTTTCCACCAGTAGAAGAGCCATGGATGTGTTCTGCCTACTCAATAAGGAGCCAGAGCGTTAGAACCTCAAAAACAAGGGGTGAAATTGTAATTGGAATGAGAAGCTTACCTGAGAGCGAGTTTGCAGAGTTGTCACATGCAACAGCAAGACAAAAACCTGAATTTGCAGAGCTGAACCATCACGAGACCCAACATCAATATAAAAATCACCAAAAACAGAGTAGAGATGAGGCTTCAAGCAAATGACAGAGACAAATAGACTTGCGGGTGGAAAATGACCTGAAACCCTCCAAAAACCAGAGCAGTGAATTACTATAGAGAGTAAGCAAAGGCACAACACCAACAGACCAAAGAGAACCAGCAAAGCATAGTAAACCACCATACAGGACAAGCAAGGCACGAAACCTACCAACCATCGCAAATACCAGGTGAAAGCACTGACCACCCACAGAGCCAAACCATCGCAAAGGAGAAATGACTTCCAAACACCCTCGGCGAAAGTGATAACCCATAGTCGCAAGCCTGAGGTCAGTACAGTAGGCGGACAACAAACAATAAACCACATTAAAGTCATACACCAAAACCCTGCCACCAAACTTAATTCGGAACCGAAAGAATTAAACGGTCACAGCTACGTGTCCCTCCTTGGGATCACCACCAAGATTAATATTATACAACCTAAGATTAATATGAAACCCTAGGATTAATAGTATAAACCCTAATACTAATAAAATCTAAGGTTACTAAGATTAAAATTAACCCTAGCATGAATATCATAAAACCCTATGACTAAAATTATTAAACCCTACAATTAATATTATAAACCCTATAAACCCTATAATTAATATTAAACCCATAAATAATATCATAAACAATACTTGACTAATATAATACACCATAATATTATAAAGCATAGGATTAATATTATAAAGCCTAAGATTAAAAATCCTAAGGTTAATATATTAAACCGTAGGATTATAAACACTAAAATTATAAGCATTAATATTAAACCTAATATTAAAATCCTAATATTATATAACTGATCTGAATTGGATCCATAAAGAGTGATTAACAGAGCCATGGCTGTATCAGGTCAGGACAGACTTCAAAGAATTTAAAGAGTGATCAAAAACACCCTGAACTAGTGGCAATGGTAACCAGCGTGGAACGACGAGGACACTGGTCAAAGCACGTTGACAGAGGCCCATGCAGACTACGTGGGAGGCCGGATTAGCCCCTGGGAGCCTTGGATCGGGAAACATAAGTGGATTTTGATGTGCGATTAGTGCTAATTACACATCACTAGGTGAAAAGGGTCAAAATGGAGAAGCCTCGAGCACTCAGACATGTGGGGAGCCAGAGAACCACGGGCAAAAAGTGAAAAAGCATTAAACGACAAGGTGGGACCTGTGCTCCGAAAAATCAGCAGCATTGATCGGGGTGCCCTCAAACAGTAAGCGGTTTTGGTGAAATTGGAGAGATCACACTCAACAATCGATGTGTGGTAAGCAGAGGAGAGAGAAGACTGCCATTGATCACGAGCCAAAGGTTGAGAAAGTCAACCATGCGAAACGTACGTATGGCGTTAGATCTGGAGGCCACAGATTGGACGGCTGAGATTGCGCCCGATGGGGGAAGTCGAATCGATGAAGGAATGAGCTGCGATTTAGAAGGATTTGAAGTCCGTTTTGACTGCCATGGGGGAGGAAGACTTCATCCATGATGTAACCAAAGAACTGAATTGATGAAGTAGGCTGGCGCGTTACAGGAGGACATGTGGCCACTCCGTGTGAGCTGATGATGACGCCGAGCCAGGGAACTCCAATTGTAGCTGCAGAAGGCGATTCAACGGAGGTGGAAGAGGAACTGAACGGACATGGAAACAAATGGCGTAAAGCCATGAATAGAGACAGAATACATAGGCAGAGAGAGAGATAGAGGAACCAAAATCTTGAGAGGAGGACAGAACACAGGGAAAAAGATAGTGAAGCAAAAGTAGAAGAGGACAGAGGGCCGAGCTCACTAAAGGCAGTGTTGAGCACCAGAGAGCTTGAGGGATTCAAGCCATCCCATAGAGGATCTGTCCAGACTAAGCACCACATTGGGCTCTTTCCATTGTAGACCAGAAGGTCACAGCGCTGGTAGGAAAATGAGTCTGTGCACTCCACTGGCTTGGGGAATCCAAGAACCACCCTGCCAAGAAAATCTGTTTGAGGTGACTCATATTGAGCTCCTGCATTGTAATTCTCTACTTAAAAAACAATAAAATAAGGCCACCACTGAAGTTGGATCAGAGATGTAGCCCTGTAAAATAGGGTGAAATCCATATTAATTTCATGCATTCTTGTATTTGCTTACTATATTTCTCTGTTGTATTTCCATTTAATTGTCTGTGTATTGGCAATCTGATCGATCTGTTGCTTAAATAACGTAGACACACACACAACACATGAGTCTTTAATACCTTTAATCAATAAATCTTTAACTGATGTCACTCATAGAGTGATTATCAGATCAAGTGGTATCAGAGCTTTAGGCTGTAAGGTTAGACAAGCTTTTGTTGGTTTAGCTATTGAATGCTCACTAGATCAAAGCTCAAATTAGGAGAAGGAGAGTTGGTCGAAACTAATATTGAAATTGGGAGAGTCTATCCTCAGAAGACAATGTCAGATGAAGGTTCTATGGGGCTAAACCCTCAATTCATAAAGAGTTTCCTAGCTATAAAGTCTATGGTAGAAGAAATGTATAGGGACTTTAGAAAGCATAAGGATGAAGATGCATGAGGTTCCAAGCAAGATAAAGAAGAAGATGAGTCTCATTCCCATAACCACTCAAAGGGAAAAGGGAAAGAGGAAAACTTTCTCACACCTCCTAATAGCCCTGTGCATAATAAGAAAGCATTTTTGATTAAGCTAGATGTTAAATTTGATTTTCCCATATATGATGGAGAGCTAAATGCTAAAAAGTTAGACAATTGGATTAGACAAATTGATGTGTATTGCAGAGTGCAGAACATCGACTTAGACAAGAGAAAATTTCAGCTGGCAAGCCTACAAATAGGAGGCATTGCCTTGGTTTGGTGGGAAGGTAGAACCCAAGCTGACATGAAAAGATATGGTAAGACTATCTCTGTCTAGAGTGAATTTGCTTCTGCCATCAAGAAGCAATTCTACCCATTGGCCTACATGTAACAAGCAATGATGAGTTGGCAAACTCTTCGGCAGTTGAAAGGGAAAAGTGTGCAAGGGTACACTCAAGAATTTAGAAAGAGAGCATTGATTCTAGGGATCTCATTAGACTCACCAGAGACTCTTTTGAAGTACATTGCTAGTCTACACAGCTACATGAGGCATACCATCCTCATGTTTAATCCCACTAGTATAGATGAGGTATCTGTACAAGCTACTCATCTAGAGGCTAGAGGAAAGAATGGAAATATAGAAGTTGGTGGACCATCCCAACCCAGTGCAAGCAAGAGCAAGAAGAAAAGAAAGCAGAAGTGGAAAGAAAGGAAGGCTAACACTGCACAAAAAAGCAAAGCTTCATGCACTCACTGTAAAAAGGATGGGCATGATGATGAGCACTGTTGGATTCTGCATCTAGAGCTGAGACCTAAGAAGTCCAAGGGAAAGAAGAAGAAGACTACTGCAGCTATTTAGAAATATTTGGGGTCAGAATCAGTTGATGCAACAATCATTGCAGCCACAGGTATAAAAGGTAAGAATTCTGAAGCATCTACTAGTAATTCTGCTCAATCTATTATTGATGAAGAACATGAGAGAAAAAGACATGAACTTTTCCATATTCAAGTTGTTTCCAAATATCAAAAGATTAATACTTTGTTTGATAGTGGCTCACAAGGAAATTTTATTTCTGAAGTAATTGTAAAGAAATTGGGATTAGCTAATACACCTCACAAGAAACCATACCCATTAGGATGGTTGAATGATAAAGCACAGCTACAAGTGATTAGGTAGTGCAAACTCAAGTTTTCTTTTGGGTCAGCATTTGTAGATGAGGTTAAGTTAGGCATAATTCCTTTCGATATATGTGGAATTGTTTTAGGAAGTCCTTACTTGTATGATAGAAAAGCCATTTTCTATAGAGCCGAGAATAAGTATCTAGTTGTTAAAGATGGAATCGAATACTTTGTAAGAGCTCATAAGCTCAAGAATAATTACACTCTCATAAACTCAGGGCAAATGAAAAGAATGATAAATCCATGCAAACAATTCTTACTAATGGTCGTAAAGGAAAAGAAGCCTAATAAAACCAATGTATTTGAGGGCTGTAATGCTAAGCAACAAGATGATATAGAAAATATTGTTTTAGAGTATGATGTTCTGTTTCAAGAACCTAAAGGTGTGCCACCCAAAAGGGAAATAGTACATGATATTATTTTGAAGCAAGATGTTCCATTGAATAACATTGGAATGTACAGGTTGTCTGCTTTAGAGAATGCTAAAATCAAGAAGCAGGTGCAGGAGTTGCTCGAGAAGGGGTTTATCAAGCCTAGCACATCACCATGTGGATTACCAATCAATTTGGTGAGAAAGAAAGATCGCTCGTGGAGAATGTGCATTGACTACCAAGCATTGAATAAGATAACAATCAAAAATCGTTATCCCCTTCCTCGCGTAGATGATATTTTAGATCAATTAAAGGAAGATGTTTATTTCACCAAGCTGGATTTTCATGGTGGATACCATCAAGTCAGAGTTGCAGACCAAGATGCATGGAAGAATGCTTTCAAAACAAAGCAGAGATTGTATGAGTGGCTGGTTATGCCTTTTGGGTTGACCAATGCCCCTGCTACTTTCATGAGATTAATGAATGATGTACTCATGCCTTTTCTTGATGATTTTGTTATTATGTATCTAGATGACATTCTGATTTTTAGTAAAATGTGGGAAGAACACTTAGAGCATGTTAAGAAGAAATTAGATGTTTTGAAAAGAGAAAAACTTTATGTTAAAATCTCCAAATGTGAATTTGGCAAAACCTCTCTAAATTATTTGGGTCATATGGTAGGGGGTGGTGAATTGAAAATAAATCCCTCTAAAGTGGCAGTCATTGTAAACTATCCTAAACCCAAGTCTGCTACAAAAGTGAGAAGCTTCTTAGGAGTAGCACAATATTGGAGGAAGTTCATCTCTAACTTTTCCTCAATTGCAACTCCCTTACGTGCCTTAACATGATTGAACAAGGTGTTTCAGTGGGGAGGCAAACATGAGAAAGCCTTCAACACCTTAAAGGAAAATATTAGTATAGAACTTGTACTAGCACTGCCTGATCTACAAAGAGATCCAAATAGATGCCAGTGACTATGCCATGGGAGCAGTGTTGACACAACACGGTAAACCCATATGTTATCATTCTGAGATTTTTAATCCTGCAGTAGTTAACTATCCTACATATGATAAAGAATTGTATGCATTAGTGCAGAGTGTGAAAAAGTGGAAACATTATTTAATGGGCAAAGAGAAAGTAATACATATTGATCATCAACCACTTCAACATCTACACTCCCAAACTAAGTTGCAGGAATCAAGACATTACAGGTGGATGGGTTTTCTACAACAATTTCATTTAGTCATCAGATATAAAAATGGCTTACATAACAAAGTTGCAGACATGTTATCTAGACCCATTATAAATGCATCTACTATACTTAAGCATAATTTTGTACTACATGAAAGATATATTGAACAATATGCTCAAGATATAGACTTTAAAGATGTATATGCAACTTTGAGTCAAGGCAAAAAGGTAGAAGAATTGGATTATCATGTGAAGGACCAACTCTTGTATTATTGTGGGAAACTCTGCATTCCACAAACAGAGAGAGTAAAGATAATTAGAGAGGCACACACTTCTCTGATATCAGGTCACTTTGGGGTAAGTAAAACAGTTGCACAACTGCAAATATTTTGTTATTGGTTGAAAATGAATGAGACAATTTCTAGATATGTAAGAGGGTGTACTATGTGCGCTAAAAGTAAGCCCAACAATAGAAAATTAGGCCTGTACACTCCATTATCAGTTCCTTCTTGCCCTTGGGAAAATGTTTCCATGGATTTTGTTGGAGGACTGCCTAAAACTAGGAAAGGTCATGATTATCTATATGTTGTTGTGGATAGGTTCAGCAAAATGTGTATTTTGATACCTTGCAATAAGCAGATTACAGCTGAACAAATTGAAAAACTGCTCTTTAAGCATGTATTGGTTCATTTTGGATTACCCACTTCCATTGTATCTGATCGAGACACCCGATTTGTGGGAATGTTTTGGGCAAGTCTGTGGGAACTGATGGACACCAAACTGAAGAAGAGCAAAACTTTTCATCCACAAACCAATGGCCGGACAGAAGTAGTCAACAAGACAGTGATCCAATTGGTCAGAGGATATTGCAGCAAACATCCTAAACTTTGGGATGAACACTTGTGTTATGTGTAGCAGGCTTACAATAGAGCAAAACATTCTTCCACACAGAGATCTCCTTTTGAAACTTGCTTTGGTTTCACCCCAAGGTCTCCTTTGGATTTTGTCTTTGGTAAAGATACCATGGGTTATGGACACAATGATGTGGACAAGGAAACTAGGTTCATTGAACAGATCCAAGAGATCCCCGAGGCAGTACAAGAACAGCTGGAAAATAGCCAAGCCAAATACAAGGCTAGGCATGACAAGCATTGGAAGGAGCATAGTTTCCAAGTTGGTGACCAGGTCTAGTTGTATATCAGCAAGGACAGGATGCAAGGTGAAAGTAAAAAGCTAAAGCCTATCAGGTATGGACCTTTTAGGATACTTGAGAAGATTGGTGAAAATGATTTTTGCCTTGATCTACCGCCTACATGCACATCTACTTAGTAGTAAATGGAGATTGCTTGAGATTGTTCAAACCTTCAATGATTGAGGATCCTGAAGAGCAAAGTCAATTACCTTCTATTGATGATCTACTACATGAATATCTGAATGAATTTTAGGAAGACACAATCTTCGATAGGAAGGTGAGGACAATGCACAGAGGAAATGCTGAGTACCTCAAAATTGGACTCAAATGTTCAAAGTCGAGCAGTGCAAAGTGGATTGAGATTGGGCAAGTGAGATAGCAATACCTTTACTTAGTCGATGCTTGAAAGAAAACCAAATTTTGGTGGTCCAAAAGCTTTTCAGTGGGAAGGCCATGATCCGAATTGGATCCATAAAGAGTGATTAACAGAGCCATGGCTGTATCAGGTCGGGACAGACTTCAAAGAATTTAAACAGTGATCAAAAACACCCTGAACCAGTGGAAATGGTAGCCAGCGTGGAACGATGAGGACCTTGGTCAAAGCGCACGAACCAAGGCCCATGGAGACTGCGTGGGAGGCCGAGTTAGCCCCTGGGAGCCCCGGATCAGGAAACAGAGGTGGATTTTCATGCACTTAGTGCTAATCACGTATCGCTAGGTGAAAAGGGTTGAAATGGAGAAACCTCCAGCACTCAGATGCATGGGGAGCTGGAGAACCATGGGCGAAAAGTGAAAAAACACTAAAGGATAAGGGAGGACTCGCGCACCGAAAAACCGGCTGTATTGATCGAGGCGCTCTCAAACGGTAAGCAGTTTTGGAGAAATTGGAGCGATCCCACTCAACGATCGATGCGTGGCAAGTAGAGAAGAGAGAAGACCGCCCTTAATCATGAGCTAAAGGTCGACCTTGTCAACCACACGAAACGTGCTTATGGTGTCGGATCTGGAGGCCCCAGATAAGACGACTGAGATCGCGCCCGATGGGGGAATCAGAATCGAAGAAGGAATGAACTATGATTTAGAAGGATTTGAAGTCCGTTTTGACCACCACGGTGGAGGAAGACTTCATCCACGATGTAACCGAAGAACTGAACTGACGAAGCAAGCTGGCGTGTTAGAGGAGGACATGTGGCCACTCCCTGTGAGTCGATGATGATGCCAAGCCAGGGAACTCCAAGCACAGCTGCAGAGGGCGATTCGAAAGAGGTGGAAGAGGAACTAAACAGACATGGAAACAAATGGATTAAAGCCATGAACAAAGACAGAATACATCGGCAGAAAGAGAGACAAAGGAACCAGAATCCTAAGAGGAGGACGGAACACAGGGAAAAAGATAGTGAAACAAAAGCAGAAGAGGACAGAGGGCCGAGCTGACCAAAAGCAGCGTCGAGCACCAAAGAGCTTGAGGGATTCAAGCCATCCCATAGAGGATCTCTCGAGATTGAGCACCACATTGGGTTCTTTCCATTATAGACCAGAAGGTCACAGAGGTGGTAGGAAAACAAGTCTGTGCACTCCAGTGGCTTGGGGAATCCAAGAACCACCCTGCCAAGAAAATCTGTTTCAGGTGACTCATATTGAGCTCCTGCATTGTAATTCTCTGCTTAAAACACAATAAAATAAGGCCACCACTGAAGCTAGACCAGAGATGTAGCCATGGAGAATAGGGTGAACTCCTTATTAATTTCTTGCATTCTTGTATTTGCTTACTGTATTTCTCTATTGTCTTTCCATTTAGTTGTTTGTGTATTGGTAATCTGATCGATCTGTTGCTTAAATAACGTAGACACACACACAACACTTGAGTCTGTAATACCTTTAATCAATAAATCTTTAATTGATGTCACTCATAGAGTGATTAGCACATCAATAACCCATTATTATAAACCGTAAGATAAACATATTGATATTATAAAACCCTAACATTCTAAAAACCAATATTGTATACCATAGGATTAACATTAAACCCTAGGTTTCATATATGAAACCCTAAAATTATAAACCTAAAGATTAATGTTAAACCATGGATTAATATTATAAAATGTAACATTAATACTATAAACTATAATATTATAAACCCTATTATTATTATTATTATTATTAACCCTAGGATTAATATCAAACCTTAAGGCTAATGTTGTAAATGTGAGTATTATTACTATAAACCCTAGGATTAATATTATAAACCTTTTAAATATTTATATTATAAATTTAAGATTTTATTTTACATTCTAAATTTATTATAATGTTAATTATGTGAATCGACTTTAAATATATTCAACTTATACATTTTTAAGCACAAACATATTATCGATCATTGTCATTTTCATAAGTTGATTGTTGTATAAAAGGTGGAAAAATGTTGTCCATAGACATATATCAACCAAATTTACTAATGTGGATGTGCTAGTTGACAACCAATGTGCATGGGGTGGATTCACACATGATGGTTAGCCATGATTACCATTCGTTGACCATATTTAATTGGTAAATGAGGGTTGACCATGGTTGACATTGCTTGAACATGGCTAGCAAGGTTTATCAATGTTTGAGAGGGTTGATCAAGGTTGACCATAGTTGCAAAATTTTGACAATAATAAACTATTAATCTAAAATTATATTTATGTTACATTCATATGACAATGTTAACCACTATTACATTGTCACATTAATGTTAACCATATTGGATGTAACATTAATGTTAATGATACATTAATTGTTGAAGAGGGGTAACTATTATTGATCTAGATTGACATAATTAACCTTAGTAAATTATGCTTGACCATAATTAAAATGGTTAACATTAATTAATTACTTAATATTATATATAATAATCTATCTATTTTATTCACATATTAATATCAATGTTTACTAGAATTGAAATTACACACTCATCTTACAGACCGTAAAATTAATATTATAAACGTTAAGAGAAATTTTCTAACACCCAAAAGTAATGGATATATCTAATGTCAAAGGTAACACATATATCTAATGCAACGATGATTATTATTTTCTAAATTGTGCATGACCGCGCTAGGCTATACGGAACAAGAAGTGAAACATCGTTATTAATAGAATAAAATATTTGAGGGAAAACTTATATTTCATGTTACAACCTCTGCACCTTACATCATATTATGATTTGAAATATTAATTGTTATCCATGGCATGCGTGTTTGACAAGCAATACATATAAATCAAAATCATGATGAGATTTGGGATATAACAAAATTGTAACATCCCTAGACCTAGACGTGTAATTTTAATTACATGAAAAATAATTTGATGCGTTCTAAAAGTACTTAGGTTACCTCCAAGAATAAGTAACCAAACTGTTCTAACTGAACTGCTCAACAAAAAAGGTCTTACCACTTCAAATATATCCCCCATACAGGTATGGTCACGGTATTTTGCATACAAAAAGACTTCTGCAAGTTATTGGCGTACGCGACATAACAATGGCCGTTAAAAGAAAAAAATATGAATAGAAACGAGACATAACATTTGAATTTTTGGTTATTTTCGGTGAACACCGAGAGTTTACATACGAAGCATTTTAGTTTCTTGTGTTTTGTATTATTTTGTGATCAATTCCTCACAAGCATTCCGAGCATAGAATCCATAATGAAGACGTTGAAATACTTGATATGCTCAGTGGTCGTATTCTTTGAACTCATGTTAGTCATGTTGGCCTTGGTCGCAAAGGCCGAGCATGTCAAGATTCAGAAGAAGCATAAGCTGAAATGTCGGCTCACCTACACTTCGAAGCCAGTTTTGTTATGAATGTAGACCATGTGATTTATATTGTGTCCCTAGTAGTTTTAAAGGCTACAATGCCTCAAGGCTTCGTAAAAGGAAAGCCTCAGGCTCTATTTCATCGTCCTTCCTTCACACTAGTTGAAAGCGGGGGAACAAACCTGTGAGGAGGTCAATTGAGCATATTTTAGGGGTATGTGTTAATGTTCTTGGGAAACCTTTCATGAATTCTTATGCGCATAGACATAGGTAAAATATGTTTACTCTGTTGAAAAGATTTCAATAATTCTTGTTCGTAGAGACTACTTACTTCTATGAAATTATTGGAAAAAATTTCATGAATTCTTGGGCACAGAGACATAGGTTAATTATGATTATTACATTGAAAAGATTAGATGGTTGTATGGGTAGAAATATAAGTTTACTATGTTAATTTCTTTGAAAAATATTGCAGGGTTCTTATGCATTAATCCCTCTAAAAATAATATTACATGGTTCCACTATAAGTTAACATGGTGATTTTTTTTAATAGACAAGGTTTTGTAATTGCATGCATGTTCTCTATTCAGATGCAAGTTAAGAGAACCATGGTTTGTACTTGAGATGTAGATAAAAAGTCATGATTTTATGATTGCATAAAAGTTATTTATTCACATGCAGATTGCAAGTTAGTATTTTATAGTTACAGGTGGTTGGAATAAGGATGAATAGAGGAGATTTTATAATTGTATGCATTTAATTAGTACATGTGAAATGAGGATGAGTATGCATGTTTGATATTTTTCTGCATTTTATTTAATGCATATGTGATGTGGATAAGAAAACATGTTTTTTAATTATATGATTGTATTTAAAGTATGTGAAATGTACATAAGAAACCTTGCTTTTATAATTTTATGCATATATTCAACCCAAGATAAGTAAGCTTGTTTTCAAATTGTAAGCATTTATTAATGCATTGAAATATGAAAAACTAGACATCCATTTATAAGTATGTGCATTTGTATAATGCATTAAAATACAAACAAAAATATTTTAGTTGTACCTTCCATTATTAACTAATGTTATTACATTGGTGAAAACAAGAATGGTAAAGGGAACAAGTAGAATATTACACATGGTTTACCAACAAGAAGAATAACTAGAAAAAAAATTCCATGGTTGAGCATATTTGTTCCCATAGTTTTTTACATTTTGATTAAAAGCATTAAATTTATTGCTTTGCATATAGTAATTAAGGTGTTGCATGTGTTAAAGAGTTATATTTTTGTACTTGATGATGCATGTAAAAGTAAAATACTAGAGATGACTTTTACTTTTATTTATGCATGTGCATGAAAATGATACATGAAGAGATGTATAAAGCATGAAATATTGTTAGCAATTATGACATAAAAATGATAATGGGTATAGATTGAATACTATCTTGGTTTTGGATAAATTATTATTTTACATAACTATGATGTTATAGCTTGGTGACTATAGGGGTTGCATGAAAGAATCATGAGTTATGCCAAAAATGGATTGATTGCTTTTATTCTATAGCTTTTGCAACAATTGAATTATGATTAATATTATGGCATGCAACAAGGTAATTATATTTCACTATGATTACATGAAGAGTGAAGGATTGTCACAAACACTTTTCAAGGGGTAACTTAATGCAAGAAACAACCATGCCTTGAAGACATTGGGTAATGTGCTTGAGAAACATGACATCATGTTTAATGTAATGGCCTCTATTTAATTATGTTTTAATTAAGGATTATGTTTCTTTTGAAAGAATTCAATAGTGGATGAGGGATGAAATCTATTGTTTCCATTAAGTGATGAGTGAACCCCCTCATGAAACTTTTAATAAATAATTTTTTGTTTGTTTTTCCCTTCATGTTTGAGTGGTGTATCAATGTCCATTTATGTGTTTTCCTATCCTATTATCTTGATGATATAGCTACCTTGCACAAAGTTGGAACTTACATCACTTAATGTGTTATGCAAGGAACTTACATCACTTAATGTGTTATTAATAAGCCCGATTAAATAAACAACTTTAACCATGAAAAATTGCAACAAAAAACATTAAGTTAACAATTCACATTAATGGTTATTATTTTACTAGATTTGATATTCCTTTTCCTAGATTAATTCACTAAATGATCATGATTATATCATTTGGTTATAAGTTAAGGAGTATGGGTAAGTGTATTGGGAATATTCCATGGTGCTAAAATTGGTAAAAACTTCTAATCCGGTGTATTTAGTACTAGGCATACTGAGGGATGTTACAAAAGTTGTACCTTGAAAACAACATAGGGGGATATGCATATATTTTATTCAAATTTAAGCATATTTTTCCGAAATATGGTAGAAATTTTAGATTAAGATAAGGTAAGTTTCATCCATGGTGAATCATAATTTTGAATCATTTTTTTATGATTCCTTTAATTATGATGAATAAAAATACCAATGTAATAAATATTCACATCACAAATTAATAAATCTTAATTTCAACAAGATTTATAAAAGATTACCTTGGACATGATCATATATGTTATGGGAAGTGGAAATTGAAACATATATTAATAGAGAAAAAAAAACACTAAAAAAGTGTTATTTTGATATATACAATTTGCATATCTTACACCATGTTTTGATTTGCACCCTTAAATACACAATAGTTCTTATAGTTTTAAAGAAAATACAATCTAGCCATAGTATGCATATTTCACAACGAATACAATGGCTTATTATAAAAGTGAATTGTGTCTCTCAAAAATTGTTTAAACTCACAAAATAATTAAAATCCTCATAAACGTGACAGTAGTAAGTGGTAGTTCAATGGTAGGTGATTTTTACCATTTTAAACCATAGAAACAATAAACACCATGAAAGTATCAATTATATTATCAAACCATTAATGCACATTTGTGCGTGTTTATTCTTTCCTGCCTTATTAGTTTACTACATATGGCTATTACATGAAAGTGGTAAATGGAACTCACAGCGAAAATCTCAAAGCTTGATGAGCAAAGAAATCTAAAGAATACAAAGACTTCAAAGAGAAAAATGAAGAAGGATTTAACTTGTACATGATCACGTTCGATGTGCCCTCCTTTCACGAATATATGTTTCGATAAGTAGAAAATATTATCAGCTTCAAAATACTTTGACACAAAAAATATTATGACACGTCGTAGGATGGAGCATTCCAAACTACAAGCCTATTCTCCATAAAGTGGCAGTTTCTAACATAATGAGAAGTTGTGACCTAACATATAAAAAAAAAAAAAGATTAATAACTAATAAATTAATTAGATGATTAGATTGACAAGGTTGAAACCAACGAAACTAATAATTAGATTTTGATGTTGGCTCTTGGGTTTGCAGGCTCGCTCAATCTTTAATGCGGAACCGTACAAGCAAGGGTTCCAATATTAAGCACTATTGCTTCCATCATAAGCTATTATATTTAACCTAAGTATAAAATATATTCATTAATGTTTCACCAAATTGATCCATTAAAAAATTAAACTGTGACGTTGGATTCATGGGATGTAACCTGGGATTTAAATTTAAGCTAGTTCCAAGTTCTATTTAAATTATTTGAATATACGAAATCGTCCTTGTACAAATGTAACCTAAAAAATCTAGCATCAAAAATATGAAATCGATCCTCGGTATAGTGACTTGGAAACAAATGAAATAGAATGCAGGCACAACGATCTTGCTAAAACGAACTTAGGCATATCAAACCTCAAATTAAAATTGGTGGAATAGGAATCGAGTGTAACGTGATATAGTCAATGCTAGAATACATCGAACTCATCGAAATGCTGACGCAATAAAAATGTAAGCGATGGATTAGTATATCACGCCAACTTATCCATCAACGCATCCATGTGGAGGACAAACATGTTCATTGTGGCTAAATCTCATCCATCGATGGTGATATTAGGCAAATAATATTTCGTCCCATAAAACCTTAACCCTATGTTTAATAAACAAATAAATTCTTAAAGCCCAATTCCAATAATCGGTGTAAAAATTGTGGCTGGTAGAAATTTCATCTAAGCATTAATGATCACAATGGACTACACGGTATATGGGTTGATCGAATGAAGATGGATATTTCACAACAAACAATATTCGCAAAAGTAATTTTAGCAAGTTATGTTGGAATGTTAATTTCAACTTGCAGATTTTTCCTCTGCGATGCCATCGCAGATCGCATATCGCACTTCCTTTCTTGTCACCATTCACCGCGTCATTTAGATTGTATGCAATTGCGATTTCGCGATGCGATGTGATCGCATATCGCAAATAGCATGATTTAAAGGTTATAGAAGCCGTGGAACATCCTAGCCATGCATTAAGCATGATTTAAAGGTTATAAAAGCCGTGGAACATCCTAGCCATGCATTAAATTCGACTAAGATATTTTGAGCCATGTAATTAATGATATTTACTAGGGTTGGTAAATGTAGGTGAAATTTTAAATTTTATTATTTTTTATTTCACGGAAGTATGGGAAAATCAACACGTATTGTAAAGATATTTTGTGTTGTTCATCATATAAAAAAATGCAAGAGGAGAGACGTGTGGAGAGTACTAGCAAGAAGAGTTCTTTCTTCTCTGCAATGCACAGCAATGCTGAAGATATAATTTTCTGAGATAGTGGAATGAGATTCTGGAACTGAAGTTCCTGTTGTAAATCCCTCTGAGTAGAGGAAGATATTTTGTAACAGTTTTATCTTTGTTGTTTTCTAATAAACATCGTGTAGTAGAAATAGAGCGTTGTTCTATGTGCAATTTCTTTTGTGTTTGAAATCAATTGAAATTTCCAACATGGTATCAGAGCTAGTCTAGGCACTGAGTGAGTCAAGAAAAACAAGAGTTTGTTTTTTCACTGTAGGAGCTGTAAGAAGCTTATTGAGTAGATTTTTCCTAGCATAGAAAGTTCTTGTTTTTTTTCTACATTCAGTATCTCTTCTTTATTTTTCACAAGTTAAGATGGCAGATGCTCGAACTGGTTCTACGAATCCCCAACTGCCATAGTTTAATGGAAAAAATTACAGTTATTGGTCCATAACAATGAAAACATTGTTTGATTCTCAAGGAATATGGGAGCTGATTGAAACACGCTATGCTTAACCTGCATATGCAATATCGTTGGCTGCTCTGACAGTAGCACAAAGAGACTAGTTGAAGAGTGACAAGAAGAAGGATGCCAAAGCCCTCTTTTTCCTCTTCCAATCAGTACATGAAAGTGTTTTTTCACGGATTGCAGCAGCAACAAAATCTAAGGAGGCATGGGATATTCTCAAAACTGCCTATCAAGGCATGGAGAAGGTGAAGACTGCAAAGTTGCAGATGTTGAGGAAAGACTTTGAAAATCTCAGCATGAAGGAATCTGACACAATAGATTCATTCTTCACTCACGTTATTGGCTTGATAACCCAGATAATATCTCATGGTGAGATTCTTGAAGATAGAAGGTTTGTAGAGAAAATCTTGAGATGTTTACCCTCAAGGTTTGAATCTATTGTGGTAGCAATAGAAGAAACAAAGGATCTCTCACAGTTCACTAAAGATGAACTGAGTGCTTCTCTTTTGTCTCATGAACATAAACTGAGTAGAGGAACAGATTCCTCATTTGAGCAAGCATTCAAGACTCAGATTTCTTTTGGCCAAGGAAGAGGTCGAGGCAAAGAAAATAACAGAGGTTGTGGAAGAAGCCAAAATAGAGGCAGAAATTATCCTGCAAGCACAAGCGGAAGGA
Organism: Pinus tabuliformis; assembly: GCA_031772625.1. Taxonomy (NCBI): domain Eukaryota; kingdom Viridiplantae; phylum Streptophyta; class Pinopsida; order Pinales; family Pinaceae; genus Pinus; species Pinus tabuliformis. Next base: position 814,590,131 of record CM062804.1, on the reverse strand, counting down.
GCTGCAATCAGAACCAAGATGAAGGTTCAAGCAAACACCAAGCTCATGGACAAAGGTATGACAAATCCCAAGTACAATGTCATTATTGTAAGAAATATGGGCACTATGCCAATGAATGTAGGAAAAAGCAAAGTGACATGAATAATAGGCAGAATGCTAATTTTGCAAATGAAGAAGATAAGAACCCAAAGAACGTGCTGTTAAGATGTAACATAGCACAAGACAAACAAGAAGATTTTTGGTTCTTAGACTCAGGTTGTAGTAATCACATGACTGGAAATATTGCAATGTTTGCCAATCTGGATGAAAATGTGAAATCTGAGGTAACAACAGGGACTGATGATACGATATTTGTCAAGGGTAAGGGCAGAGTCAGTATCCGAGCAAAAAATGGAGAACAGATGATTGTGCCAGATGTATAATTTGTACTTGGTCTGAAATGTAATCTTTTGAGCATTGGACAGCTCATAAACAAAGGTTACAACGTGTTCTTCAAAGATGATTTGTGTACAATCAGAGACATACCTCCAAGTAAGAAGATAATTGCACACGTGCAGATGACCAGCAATAGAATGTTTCCTCTCAAACTCAGGGCAGATTTGAAGGAAGGCAAAACTATTGCGGCTGTAACACAAGAAGTCTTTCAGGAACAAGTGAAAGATGTGAATTGTTGTGGCATTTGAGATTTGGACATCTCAATTTCGGAGGCCTAAATCTGTTGCATAGAAAGGGAATGGTAAAGGGATTACCATTGATCGAAAAACCAGACAGCCTTTGTGAAGGCTGCATCTTAGGAAAACAACACAAAGAAAGCTTTCCAGCAGGAAAGAGTATAAGAGCAAAAGCACCATTGGAAATTGTTCACTTCGATGTGTGTGGACCAATGCAAACACCATCATTTGCCGGAAATAAATATGTTTTAACTTTCATTGATGATTACACCAGAAAGACATGGGTGTATATGCTGAAACAGAAGAGTGAAGTGTTTGAGAAATTCCGCCACTTCAAAACTCTTCTTGAAGAGCAGTGTGGGCATTATATCAAAGTGCTCAGAACAGATAGAGGAGGAGAGTACATCTCCCAAGACTTTCTACGTTTTTGCAGAGAGAATGGCATACAAAAGCAGTTCACCACAAGGTATACACCTCAGCAAAACGGTGTTGCTGAAAGAAAGAATATGACCATTCTTGACATGGTCAGAAGTATGATGAAGGAAAAACACTTCCCGCATGAGTATTGGGCAGAAGCTGTCACTTGCGCAGTTTACATCTTGAATAGATGCCTAACAAAAGCTGTCATGAACAAAATACCAGAAGAAGCATGGAGTGGTCAAAAGCAAACTATCACTCACATGAGAGTATTCGGTTGTGTGGCATATGCACATGTACCAGATTAACTAAGGAAAAAGCTTGATAGTAAGGGGGAGAAGTGTGTCTTTATTGGCTATTGTGATGAGTCAAAAGCATACAAACTCTATAATCCATCCACCAAGAAATTGATAGTAAGCAGAGATGTGCAGTTCATTGAAGATGAAGCTTGGGATGGAAGCTTAGAGAAGACAGTGAATGTGAAGACAGTTGTGTCTCACGAAGAAGAAGAGGAAGGGACATAAGCAAATAATCCTTCTTTGGTGGCTCCTCCTCCACCACTACAAGTACAACAAACCACACCACAGGTTGGAATTCAAACAGCCTTAAGAAGTCAAGGAAGTGCTTCTCAAAACACATCACAGGGATCAGAAATACCCTCAAGTTCGGATGGAACTCCAAACACACCAAGAAGACCAAGATTCATAAATCTGAATGAGATTTATGAACAAGGAGAGGTAAGTAACAATACCGGTCTGAATTCATTATTCGCTTTATATTGTCATGTCGATGACCCAGTTCATTTTGAAGATGCTGTAAATGAAGATAAATGGATTGAAGCAATGAATGAAGAAATTGGTGCAATTAAGAAGAGTAAAACATGGGAGTTAGTGGACCTCCCTGTAGGCAAAGGTTCCATTGGAGTTAAGTGGGTCTACAAGACCAAAAGCAATGCTGAAGGCAAGATTGACAGGCACAAAGCAAGACTTGTTGTGAAAGGCTACAAGCAGCAACAAGGCAAAGACTATGATGAAACCTTTGCACCAGTAGTAAGGATGGAAACAGTCAGAACAGTGTTGTCTATTGCGGCACAACACAAATGGAAGATTTATCAGATGGATGTTAAATCTGCATTCCTGAATGGAGTGTTAAAAGAAGAGGTTTATGTTGATCAACCTCCGGGCTATGAAGTTGAAGGCCAAGAGCATAAAGTTTGCAAAATGAAGAAGGCTCTTTATGGGCTGAAGCAAGCTCCAAGAGCATGGTACAGCAGAATAGATGCTTATCTGATTAACAATGGGTTTGATAAGTGTGATGGTGAACCCACACTCTACATAAAGGATAATGATGGTAAGATTCTTATCGTTGTTCTATATGTAGATGATTTGATTTTTACAAGCAATGATGCTTCTCTCATTGCTGATTTTAAAGTAGTCATGAAAAGTGAATTTGAAATGACTCACTTGGGCTTCTTAAGATATTTTCTTGGAATTGAAGTAGACCAAAGTGAAAATGGCATTTTCATTTCTCAAGATAAATATGTAGAAGCAGTGTTGAAGAGATTCAACATGCAGAACAGTAAGGCAGTTGTGACTCCAACTGTAGTGGGGTTAAAATTAACCAAAGAAGACAGCAACAAATATCTTGATCCAAAACTGTACAAGAGCATTGTTGGCAGCCTTATGTACTTGACTGCAACTAGGCCGGACATTATGCACGCTGTGAGTTTAATTTCTAGATTTATGGAAAGACCAAAAGAGACTCATTGGCAGGCAGCCAAGAGGATTCTAAGGTATGTGAATGGAACGAAGGGGTTTGGTATTTTATACTCCTCTTCTGAAAGTTTCATATTGACAGGTTACACTGACAGTGATTGGGCTGGAAGTGTTGATGATACGAAAAGCACATCGGGATATGTGTTTCATATGGGATCGGGAGCCATCTCATGGGCTTCCAAGAAGCAACCAGTTGTGGCTTTGTCAACAACAGAGGCAGAGTATGTGGCAGCAACAGCAGCAGCATGCCAAGCAGTATGGCTGAGAAGAGTTCTCAGAGATTTGTGTCATGAACAAGAAAATAACACAACCATTTACTGTGACAATAGCTCAGCAATAGCATTGTCTAAAAAAATTGTTTTTTATAAAAGGACAAAGCACATAGACACCAAATTTCACTTCATATGTGAATTGGTTAACAATGGTGAGATTGTTTTGCAGCACTGCAGAATAGAGGATCAGCTAGCTGATATCTTGACAAAACCATTGGCAAAGAAAAGCTTTGATCATTTTAGGAAATGCCTGGGTATGCAGAAAAAACCCAGCAGTTAAAATTAAAGGGGAGTGTTGGAATGGTAATTTCAACTTGCAGATTTTTCCTCTGCGATGCGATCGCAGATCGCATATCGCACTTCCTTTCTTGTCAACATTCACCGCGCCCTTTAGATTGTATGCAATTGCGATTTCGCGATGCGATCTGATCGCATATCGCAAATCGCATGATTTAAAGGTTATAGAAGCGGTGGAACATCCTTACTCTTCTTGCGATGCGATGGTGTGATAAGCCATGCATTAAATTCGAGTAAGATATTTTGAGCCGTGTAATTAATGATATTTACTAGGGTTGGTAAATGTAGGTGAAATTTTAAATTTTATTATTTTTTATTTCACGGAAGTATGGGAAAAGCAACACGTATTGTAAAGATATTTTGTGTTGTTCATCATATAAAAAAAATGCAAGAGCAGAGGCGTGTGGAGAGTATTAGCAAGAAGAGTTCTTTCTTCTCTGCAACGCACAACAGTGCTTAAGATATAATTTTCTGAGATAGTGGAATCAGATTCTGGAACTGAAGTTCCTGTTGTAAATCCCTCTGAGTAGAGGAAGACTATTTTGTAACAGTTTTATCTTTGTTGTTTTCTAATAAAGATCCTGTAGTAGAAATAAAGCGTTGTTCTATGTGCAATTTCTTTTGTGTTTGAAATCAATTGAAATTTCCAACAAGTTAGGCGCCCATGTTTCAGAGTGGCATGACAATATAGTAGAATATTGTATTTCTAGAATGCTATCAAATATCGGATTTGTCGGCTTGGTGTCTTAGATAAATTTATATTTCGGTCAAAGTTGGAAAATCAAATAAATGCTTGAAGGTAGAAATTTAAAATCATTGATCATGGGAAAAATGGCCCAAGGCACATTTCGCCATCAAATTCTATCATTTCTTCTTAGTAGTTTAGATTTAAATTTGGTTGGTGTCTACCTTATTTTTTTTATTTAGCTATCAAACACTCGTCATGTTAAAATTTGCATTTTATTTTATAATTATTATTTAATTTGGATAAATGATTTAAAATTTTATTATTTAGTAATAAAATTGCATAAAAAGAAATTAGTGATAAGATTATTCGAGACTCCAAGATAAATGTTGCACTGTGCAACATGTAAAATACTAATTCTTACCATAAGACTTTCAAGATAAGCATAGAATGGCCCAATAGTGAGCTCATATCTCTCTTCACTCAAAGCATATAATCATGGATTGTACACATTTAAGTCCAAATCAGGATCATTGAAGCCTAGAGATTAAAGTTGCGACTTATACAACATGTCCATATCCATGAGACATTAATATTCTTTATAAAACATTAACTGGACTTTCTTGTTTATTTGGGAGAAGTAATGAATTTTTATGTAGTTTTTCAAATATTGACCCGTTGGTGATAAAAAAAAATCCATTTTTTAGTTGGATGTGGAAGTATCAAATGTGGAGATACCAAGACTATGATGCCCTATATATCAATATTTGAGTTTAAACACATCTAAGTTTGGGCCTTTTATGTGTTATTGGGTCTCAAATAGAGTTCTTGTCATTCTTAGGGGATTAAGAATTTCCACAAAATGCATGCCCTTCATATTATCATTGTTTGAAATGTTAGGATCCTCTCAAATCTCTATTTGAAAGTGGATTCGATCCTGTTTCCTTACTTATAAGGTTATGAAGGTAAGACACATTTTTTCTATTCAAAATATATTTAAGTCAATGGTTTTGAGGGAGCTACTTGAAAACATTTCAAGAATGGTTTAACATAATTTGTACTCTTTGAAATTACATAAATAGTGACAATATATAGTTGCACCAAATCATTAATCTCCCATTAGGAATGAGAATTGTTGATATTCCTAAAGTAATATAAGACATAAACATCTAATATATTACTTGGTTGAAGCATCTTTTTTTGTTAGAGTCAATGAAAAAAATTACAAAGACAATGCATAATTTATATCAACAAAAAAATCTTTTTATATTCATGAGAAAAAAAATAACAAAAACACATAAGACATAATATTTAAATGAGAGGTAAAAATCAAAATAAAACATCAAAGAAAGGGAAATTAAAAAAAAAAAAACATCATAAAAAAAAATACTTGAGAGGTAGGAGTGCCCATAGAATATATACCCTATTGGTTTTGGTATTGTCATGCAATAATCCTGCCACATGAATCTTGTCTAGAACACATACGTAAAAGGTATATTTATCACCCATACAAAGTTTACATATTTATAGAACATATATCTTCACAAATCCACTTCTTCATTTACTAATATTTTTTTAGAAACCTTACTATTAAGTTGATTGTAATTATGTTGATAACCTTGTGCATTTTGGAATAGGTGTTTTATAATTGTAATTTAATTATTGATAACTAATAATTATTAAGTAGATAGTAAGTATTTAATTTATATGTTTATTTTGATATAGGTTTCCAAACATAGAATTTTAATTTAATTATTAATAATTATTAAATGGATATAAATTTAGCTTCTATGAAAATGGATAGCGAAATGAAATCTGTCTCAAAATAAATTAAAAAAGTGTAATTTTTTTTTAGTGGCATGTTCATATATATACATATAGTGTTTAGATGTAAATTTTACAACCCTTTATGAAAGAGATGCCTAATTTCTTCAATGTTCAACCAATTCTTTTAAATAAAAATAAAATAATTTTAAATAAAAAAACAAACTAAGTCATAATAAAAGAGTTATCTTTTAATGAAAACCATTATATAACATTAATAATCCCACTACCACTATGCTCTCTTTGTTACTTAGGAGAAAAAACAAATTCTACAAATAGTATGATAGACATGTGTAATTCATTCTATGATACATGGATATAATGGAATTAAAATTATAAAAGAACTTATATATAATTTTTATATTCAAAAAATATCCATGGCTTGAATAAAATATTTGAATGCCAATATTAACTAATATATGTATATGTGAGAGATATTGTAGTGTTGTTGTAGTGTTTATAAATGAATTTAAACATTTAAATGTAGATCACACTATTTTGAAAGATTTGAACATTTGATTTCTTATTTTAAAATATACTTTAATTTCACCCTAGAAATCAAGTTGATCTAGAGGCATCAATCAACAATGTTGGAGTGTTGAGGGAGGCAAAGCACTTTCCTCAAGGAGGATTCCTTCAATGCAATCCAAGCACATGGCTATATCTGTGATCCATGTATTGGTCTCTACTCTTTTTGATGAGGTGGTTGAGCTGTAGGGATACCTCACAATGGACATCATGATTCTTTGTCAACATGTGTCCAAGAAAATATTTAATGCACTAATATAGTTCTAATGTTAAAATATATTGGTTTATGCACTAATAGAGTTCTAATGCTAAAAGATATTGGTTTATGCACTAATAGAGTTCTAATGTTAAAAGATATTGGTTCTAAAAACCACTAGTATGACCGAAATTGTGGAGCCACTCAACAATTGAAGCCAAAATATATGAATTATTGAACTCATTTCTTTCTGCCATGGAAAGATATTAGCCTTTGTTCAATTTAATTTGAGTTGGATCTAAGGTGAGGGATTTTAATTCTCTAACAATCTAGAAGATTCTAAGACAAGCTCAGACTTTTCCCAGGCTATGACTAGAGGAGCCCTTGTGGCAACACATTATTTTATGAGTCATATTGTGAGAGTGGTGGGGGTTGCATGTGGGATAATGCTAATATAGCTAGATGGGCCCCAAGAGGAAAGGGTGATGAGTGACACAAAAAATTTACAGTGAGTGGTACTGCAATATGTATTCAACACTCAGTAATAGGGAAGAGATCCTTATGATGTCAAGAGACATAACAAGATGTCAATAAGTTGTAGGAGGATGTGTGTGGGGTCTAAAGGGAGTTGGGCTATACTATATATAACTTTGGTGCCCAAGGATATGTAATGTGGTAAGAGGGAAACCCACCAGGTGTACCCATATGCTAAATAGACCATGAATGTCGTAATCCATAGAAGCAAGAACCTCAATAATTTATTGTGCTAAATCCTAAAAGTTGGGAACAAGTTTGTGAAACAATTGCTAAAGGAATACATGGATTTATAGTACCTCTAATTGGGGATTAAATACCTAGTGAGACACCATATAAGAGATGCAGCCTATGCTAGAGAGCACCACTTGAGGAATGTAACTTATGCTAGGGAGCCCTATCTATGGGATGCAAGGTATGCCAGAGAGAACTACCTTAGAGCTACAACTTGCATTAGGAAGTAGATTTTTGTGCCAAACCTCACCTAAATTCTTTCACTAACTTCCAATGCACTTGTGGATGATTCACAAACCTACATATGTCCCTCTTATGCTAATGGAGATGGGTGTTAATTGTTTGTTGCAGAGGTTACTATAGGAACACCTGCTACAAAAGGTGAGAACACTAGCTACAAAAGGTGAGATTGGTGCATGATCCCATTAGAAAATTCATAAGACAATTGAGAGAAGTGAAACCATGAAGAGAAGGCTCGTGGCCAAGTTAACAACACCAAAATCACTCCAAATTCTAAGAGGGAAATAGAAATTTTAGGAGAGAGATTCAGGGTGTCAAGGAACAAAGGGATGGGGATGCTAGTGAGCGAAAAATGAAGTGAATAACACGTCCCTGCAAGAGACAAATCAACTTTCTTTGTAGTGGATTAATACTTAGGGTGACATGTTGAAGAGGTGGATGCAACCTTATAATAAAAATTATACTTATTTAAAAATATATTCATAATAAAAATACATATTTTTGGGGACAAAGTTATATAAAAATAAAATATTTTAATGTCAACTGGGCATATATATAGGCATATATATATATATATATATATATATATATATATATATATATATATATATATATATATATTAAGAGATCTAATAATTCTCAAAGCTTACTAGATTATTGCTCTAAAAATTTATTAGATTCGTCATTTAAATGAATTGATAATAATAATAATAATAATAATAATAATAATAATAATAATAATAATAATAATAATAATAATAATAATAATTTCTTTATTTTTTATGAAGTTTGAAATCTAAGTAATTTTCATACATATTATATATTAATTTACATTTTTACACTCATATATAGTGAAAAAAAATGTGAACATATAATCAAATTATACACAAATATCTTTAACATTTCTAAATCAGAAATAAATTGAAACAAAAATCTACTCCCTGAACCTACCTTTACATATATCGAACCTATCTAAGAAAAATTTCAGCTAGATCAAATTCGTTGGTCCATGTGAAAAATTTCAGGCATTAACAATTTTATCAACGATGTATAAGGTCTTGACACAATTAAACCTGTCATCGAAAATGCCATGATAGTCAACCTATTTCCCATAAGAGTAAATTCAGAGCGGAAATATTTTTTTTATGCAAAGCTGGGAATGCACATTTTCGAAATATATTACCTTTCTTGCATAGAAAAACTACACAATAGTTACAACCTTAAATATTGTAACTCAACCTTAAAATATTGTATTATCAAAATTGAAAATCCATCATTCTCTACTATTCTGCAGCACAAATAACTGAATCCTACGCAACAAAAATCTGCACTAACCCTCCTTCGTACGAAACTATTGTATTCCTTTTACGAAATTTCAAGATATTACATATAACAACAGGAATCACTGGGGAAATAACTCAATCCTACACAACAAAAATCTGCACTAACCCCCCTCCTTCGTACGAAACTATTTTATTCCTTTAACAAAATTTCAGGATATTACATATAACAACAGGAATCACTGGGGACCTAGCTTGCTCAAAGATATTATATGGGCAAGAAAATTCATGGAGAAACCTGCAGGCTATGGACCCACTCTCTTCCTCCACCAGGTAATACTACACACAAGTGTAGGAAACTACAGTAGACACTAAAAATCACACACAAGTGTGTGAAACAGAATCGTAGTTTAATGTGTGGTCGTCACCCAAACCGTTCCCTGAAAAACTCTCAAACATGGAAATAATTTCACCTCTGGCTATCTGTTTCGCATAGAGATATATAATCAGATGGATTTACAACATTTACTAACGAAATCACTAAAGTAATAAGTACCAAGATGAGATATATAATGAGAGGGATTCAGAAGATTTACTATCGATATCTTTGAAGTAATCGTACCAATACCATCTAGATAGTTACAACAAAAACATAATTATATTTATATATTTGCATATGTGTTATGTATAATTATCTATATAAATGAAATAATTTATAAATATTAATAAATGTTTTAACAAAATATTTACCCAATAAATCATAAAAATTAATTTAATTATAATTTTATTTTAAATTATTATTATTAATTAAAAATTAATAATATATGAGCATTTACCTCCATTTTATTAGTGCCTGTACCAATCAATTTTCTTGTTTTCTATTAATAGTTTAGGGTGAATCATATTTCTAATGTTTAACTTTATAAATTATTAAAGTTTTTTTAGTTAAAAATACTAATTTGTTACTATGTCATTTACATAAAAGTTTGGGTAACTTATTTTAGATTTTTTGACATGTGTTCCATGTAACCCATAAAACTTGGCATCTTGTAATAAAAATAAAACAAATCAATAATTGAAACCGAATTTTATTAATTAACCCTTTGTATTGACTAACTGTAAATACAAACATAACATAATGTTAATGTTATTCTGTTGAGTTAACATATCTTTATTATTTAGAAATCTATATCTTAGAATCAAATAAAGAAAATATCTTAATTAAAATATATATTTTATTGATTAAAATAAAATTAGTGGATTTTACTTTTGATTAAAGTTAAATTAGAGAAATATATACTTAAAAATAATGTAATTATTTTTTTTGTAAACTGAGTCGAGATTCTATTACTTCAACATAAAGGAAAATTTACAAACAAGAGCTGATTACTGCCCGCCCATAAGGGAAACCGGGACCCATCTATAGTTTTTAACTGCCATCCACAGAAAATACATGTCCAAACTATCTAACCATACAAAATAACCATCTACATCTTCCACAAGCATCCAGTTTCATGGTTGAGTCATTACCATGCAAGTTGACAAAAATCAAAAACTGAAAACAACAAAAAACCTCAAGACAGCATTGTTCTGCACCTATTTCTTCGGGGTGTCCAGCTTTGGTCCACTCTCAGTCTTGATCTCAGATGCATTCTGTTTGAACAACTGCAGAAGTTTATCCATCTTACGGTCCTGCATTATCAGGGTCATCTGGATATTCCTTAATTCCCTTTTAAAGTTGGGGAAATTCTGAGCTAATTCCACCATTTCACCTGCAACTTGCTCCATGGCTTTAGCAAGGAGTCTTTTCATGCCCCAATAGGCATGCAAAGACTGTTTATATAGTGACAGCCTTCCTCTAGTATGACCTGGATCAGGGATGAAGCTCTCCCAGTCCTCCATTTCCGGGTCGGAAGCAGCCTGCATGGCTTCCTCTTCTAAATCTTCAATGATGTTCCTGACATGTGGATGAGTGTCCTGAACATAAGCAGCTTCTGCTTCATTCAGCTTCCTTCTCATGTCTCGCTTTCCCCTGCCTCTACCTCTGCGCTCCCGCCCTGCTCCATCTTCGTCTTCCATGCGCGACTGTCTACTCCCTCTAACCCCGGTTCCACTGGACCTTCCCCGACTCCATTGAGTCCCCGGTCCCTTCGCTGGCCTCCCGTGCCGTCGCCTTATACCCGCGTCCTCGTCAAAGTCTTCCGGCTCCTCCCTCTGATCCTCTGATTCATCTGGTTCAACACTCCTACGCCGCCACTTACCCACCTTCCCTCCGGTCGCCCTCGGTTCCTCATCTATGCGGTAATCCTTGAGGTCGAATTCCTGGTCAGATTCCTCCGTAAGATCCAAATATATCCGCGGTAAGAATTCCTCAGAAACACATTTGCCTCGTGTTGCCGCCTCGGGCAAACCCTTTCCTTTCTGCTCAACAGACTTACCCTTACTGCGAGTCGAGCGGCCTTCTCCCTGCACCAGACTCCCTTCCATACTGGACATTGTCGATGGCTGCATGCTGTAGTCTCGCCTCCTAGAGATAACTATGAATATCCCTCGACGCTCCTCACGGATGTATACATAGCATAGGCCCCTCGTCCGCCACCCTTTCAAGTTAATACCAAGAGCCCGTCTGTCATCAGCATCAACACTTGCCCCGTCTGTTGAATGATGATGTGAAGTGTACCCAGTGTTTTGAGCACAACTCCCTCTCGTCCTCGAAGGCGTACCCGAATCTGCCCTTGGGATGATCATCCCACTCGTTTGGTAATTACTATCGCCGCCCCTACGGTTACTCCCCTCAACACAGTTCATAAACATTTGTCCACCCTTAACTACCCTGTCAATTCTTCTCCCATTCATAATCAGGAAACAATTAATGAATTTCATGTAAGGTGATGGCCTCATCATAATCTTTTTGGAGAATGTTTTGTAGCGCTGCCCAACGTGGGTCGTTCTGGTATACAGCCCAACTCCCGTCCATAAACAAATAGGATAATGATTATATAAACTGAAATAATCATACATTTTTAAAGTAAATAAATACATGAAATTATAAATGATCCTTTGTATTGACTAATTGTAAATACAAATATAACATAATGTTAATATGATTGTGTTGAGTTAACATATATTTATTATTTAGAAATCTATATCTTAGAATAATATCTTAATTAAAATATATATTTTATTTATTAAAGTAAAATTAGTGGATTTTACTTTTGATTAAAGTTAAATTAGAGAAATATATACTTAAAAATAATGTAATTATAAACAAATAAGATGATGATTATATAAACTCAAATAATCATACATTTTTAAAGTAAATAAATACATGAAATTATACATGATTATATGAAATTGTATAGTAATAGATTTTAATAATCATGAAAAAATATATTTAATGTAAATAACTAATTATAAATACTAAAATAACATGAGATTATTAAAGTAAAAAATCGTGACAATTCAACAATTTTCATGGGGATCATGGTTGACAAATGGTAATCAACATAAAACAAATCAATAATTCAAACGATTTTTTATTAATTAACTCTTTGTATTGACTAATTGTTAATATTAACATAACATAACATTCATATGGTTGTGTTGAGCTAACATATCGTTATTATTTAGAAATCTACATGTTAAATAATCAATTAAAGAAGATGTCTTAATTAAAATATATATACTATTTATTTAAATCAAATTAGTTGACATTAGTTTTTATTAAAGTTAAATTAGAGCAAGAGATACTAAAAAAATAAATTTGTAATTATAAACTCACATCTTCCAATCAAAGTAAAACAAATCAATAATTCAAACTAATTTTTGTTAATTAACTCTTTCCATTGACTACTTGTAAATAGAGAGATAATATAACACTATTATGGTTGTGTTGAGTTAACCTTTATTTATTACCTCCTAAAAATTAGTAACTATATATAAATAACTATAATTCAAACTAATTTTTATTAATTAACTCTTTTTATTGACTACTTGTAAATATGGAGATAATATAGCATTAATATGGTTGTGTTGAGTTATCCTATCTTTATTAGCTTAAATAACCTTTTAATAAAAATAAGAAAGAACTTTTGACAACATTTTAAAAACTAATAACTAATTTTCATAATAGTTATTAATTATAAAGGCTATATGTAAATGAGACAAATTTAACAGAGTTAGAAAACAAAAGCTCACACGATTCTACAAACTAAAAACTAAAAACTGTACAATAACATAATGACTATCTAAACTCAAATAATGATGATATATATATATATATATATATATATATATGAATTTAATTATTTAACTCTTTGTATTGACTAATTATATAAATGAACATAACATAACATTAATATGGTTGTATTGAGTTAACAATTCTTCATTATTTATAAAACTACATGTTAAAGAGTTAAATAAAAAAAAATCTTTATTAAAAAAGATTTGTGCAACTTCCATCAGTGTTATTACCTTAATGCTTCTTTCCAATGAGTTATGCTCAATTCTAAACCGACTCTAGAAGGTAGCAAATTAACGGGATCACCTTACCATAAGAAAAGACTTGAAGGGGAGCTTAAATAAACTCATTCATTTCTTTATACGAAACTTAATAATTATGATTTTCCTAGTGCAGAGATAATACAAGCCAATAAGGTATAAAAATTATCTCATAAATATTAGGTAGTAAATTAACAATGTGGAGTCTATAAATTAGCCTAACAATATGATAAATAAAAACGGTTGATTTTTTTGTAATTAATTACTTTGTGGGTATTTGGTTTCTTTTGAATCTCAGAGCATATAGAATTTGTTTTCGTTAAACTATTGGTAGAGTCATTGGTGATAGTACTAAATTAATATCCTATGGAGGAAAATTATATTGATTTTGCATGAGTTGTACATTAACATGTATGGATGAGGGTTTCAAAGTGTGAGAATATGTATAGACTTGAGAATTGTATGACGTTCTTTGTATCCACTTTCCTCTAATAGTTAACTCATAAATGGAAATGATATGATGATGATGATGGTGGTGGTGGTTAAATTCCACTCAGACCAAATTGGTCTATCGGACCTATAATTTTCTTAGTTTTTAATTATCTGGCTCCTCGTCTTTCTTCGCAAGATTGGTGTTGTAGCTTTCTTTTTTTTCTCTACGGTCTTCCAACCTCCTTTATCTTGCATCTTCTTCATCTCTTCTCGTTCTTCAAACATTGGTTTCTTAGCATCGCGATCTATTGTGTTCGTCCTTTTGAAGATAGTCAGAGAAGAATTTTGGTCTAGGAGATTTGCTTTGCTGTTAAATGAAGATTTCTTTTGTGCGGTATTCGAATCCTCATAACTATTGATGCCTGAGGTGTTGTCGAGTTCACTTTTTTGTTGTTGGGCGGGGATTTCCCCTTGCTTGTCTTGAGAGTTGTTTCTTTCTTGCCCAATTTCTTGTGATTCAGAGTTTTCTCAAGAGTATTCTTCTTTGATGATAGTGTCGTGTTCTTTTTGGGCTCCTTCCCACCATGTAGATCTATGTTGAGTATTTCTAGAAGAATTTTTTTGGGAGGCTTTTGGGAAATTTTTTGCTAGATGGCCTATCTCAAAGCACGATCGACATCTGAAGAGGACACTTTCATAATCAAGTTTCTAGTTCCACAAATAGTCTTTACTTGTTAGGTGTATTTCAGTTGGGAATCTGACACTGAAGTCCATTTCCACACAGATGTGTGCATAAGCGGTTCTGACATATTCCTTTGTTTCTGGGCACCTGAAGTAAAATTTCCTAATTGCATTTCCAATAGCTTTTAGTGAGGAGGAATTCCAAAGATGTAAGGGTAGGTTTGGCAATCTCACCTAAACCGGTGCTGAGGTTACGATTGTTGTTGAGGGATCAAGTGATGGGTTCCATGGCTTCATGAATAGGCCTGAATTTTCCCAAAACCAAGGGCCAAAATCTAGAATATATTGTTTGCTTTCAGGGTTTTCAAAATCTACTATAATGAAACCCCTAGCACAAGGGTAGATATTAATTGCATCAGAAATGATAGGTTCCATACCTCCGATATCCAACTATGGGGAGCTGTCAGCCATGGCCAAAAACCATTGAATTGGTAGATTAGGGCACTTTCAGAAAACTTCAAAGCCTCATCGAGTGAAGCCTGGTCCACCTGGACAATGGGAGCTAGGGCTTCACTAACGATATGGGCAAGAGCTTGCCCCTCAGAGGTAGACGGATCTAAGCCAACAACTATTTTTGTCAAGCTGGGATCCATGTGGAGAATGCTGTCTTGCTGAGTATAAAAATGTTCCTGAAGAATTTTACAAAAGGGAGCCACACAAGCCGTTCAGATCTATGTCTTAGATCTGTAAATCTGGAATATGCAATCCATTAGCCGAAGGTCCAACGAGAAGGTCTTAGAAGAAACCCTCTGGCCCCAGAAGAAACAGAAGGGTCACGGAAGAAACCCTCTGGCAACAGAAGACAGAAGGGCTGCAGATTACTCACGCTAGCTGCAAAAGAAACTCTAGATCACCGCAGTAATAACTATGAAAAGAAGAAATGTTAATGGGTTATCTCCCTCTAGCTGCAGAAGAAACGGAAGGGCCGCAGTCATGTTGGATGCAGAAAAAAACCCTAGATCATTGCAGTATTGCTGACACTGTCCGCAGAAGAAGCAGAAGGGCCACAGTCATAGATGATATATGGAATTATCAAACATGTATGGGATTTTTTATGCATGCATAGTGGATGTTTTATTAAATCTTTGCTAAAGACTAGGTAGCGGTTCAGAAGAAGGAAATTATTATTATGACATGAGTTTTGTTAAGTTCCTTACCCTCTTAAACACATGCAACCAAGATTAGTTGTTAAGAAGTAAATGAAAATCACAGTGTTATAAGGTTGGGTTACTAAAAAATAGAACTAAACGTATACTATTCCTCTACAGTATACAGGAGTCATAGAATAAAATATAGATAACCTAGTATTGTAATTAGCTTGAGATTACATGACCATGTGTGGAGATTACATATTCATATTATTATATAAACGCACATGTGAGGTAATAATTACATACCACGACAATGCAACGACTTAATAGAGTATGAGGAAGAGAAAGAGAGAGACGAAATTGGGATTGTAGATAATATATAAATTTATCAGTGTACCTTGCCATACTTACAAATTCAAACAAAAAAATATATGTCCACAATGATAGTTATAAATGACTACTATATATTCGAAAGTGACCATTTCTTGTAGATTAATCTAAGCTCCCATGCATTTCAATTATTGAACCATAATGAATGTGAATTTCGTGCATTAGACACTATAATGGACAATCACGATAAATATTGGTTGCTTATTAGAAAATGAACGTGACATTAAAGAAATGGAACGGTATCATTAAATAAACATTTTATCTATACTGGCATTGTTGTATGCATCCAGGATAATCTAAAACTCACGAAACAAGAATTTATAATATGCTAACTAGAGTGGTCAAATTCATAACTAGAGATCATTAGTTTTGAGAACACAAAGGTAAAGAGATAAATATGAGCTTAAGAAAATATAGTATAAATTGTGCCTTGGGTTGACACACACACACACACAGATATAAAGCCCTCTTCGCAATGGTTCTCAACATCATGTCTAAACATTACACACTAGTGTGGGTAGGATGGCTTCACGAGAACATTAGAGGTACATTACATATCTCCAAAATAAATTTGTGGCAACATTTCAAAAGCCTAAAATAACCAAATTATTTCATTCCTCGAAGTAAAGGGAACCGAAATAGTTCACCAACTTGGAAAACCCATGACGGGAGGATTTATTCTCAACTGGGACAAAAAATGGAAGCCTTCACCCTCAAATGCACCATTCTTGGAAATAAAATAAAAAAATTGTACCTGTAACAATCAACCAAGATTATGATTAATAGAATATTAATTAAAGGTAAAGGAGTCGATAGTGGAAAAAAGTGGAGATTGTATTTCTTACGTGGAAGGGTGTTGACTCCATTCTATCTAATGGGTTGTGGTGCTTGATAGAACTAGAAAATATGACATGGTCAATGTTCTTCCATACTCATCATGTGCCAGAATAAACAAGAGAAATTTTTAATACACAATACGTGTGAATAAGTATTAGAAATCGTATCCGCAAGGGTTAGCTCAACTGGTCCAATAAGTGCCTCATCGTTCGAGAGGTCACAGTGTCAATTCTCCCATAAGCCCTTGGGGTTAGGCCTAGCTATTGGCTGCGGGGCTTGATACCCTTGATCAATATTAGATATTTCCATAGACGTAGTGGCCACCGAGTGACCGCGAGTGTCTGTGAATAACATGTGTAAACAAAAGTAGTAAAAAATGTGGAAAATAATAGAATGTTGGTTAGGGAGGGACCTGTGATGGTGAATATCTACAAAAATGGAGGATCTAAGGTGCTGCTGATTTATGGAAATGGAGGGTGTGAGGTGATGGTGAGGATCTGCGGTGAAGGGTCTATGGAGAGAGAGAGTGTCTGTGGCTTGCTCCTACATAACAATGTGAATTACATATTTGTTTGTCTTCAAAAGATGGAGAAAGTTAAGGTTTCGCACCTCTCCGTAGGTGAGGAGATTGTTGATATTGGGAATGTGTCTCTTGCCCAATTTGTCGATGGATGGATTTGGAACCATTGTGTTGAGATGGATGTATTAGGACGCCATGAGATCTCCCTCTGATTTCTTACAGACACTAGATTTAATTTGGTTACTATCTCCGAAAGAGGGGACTTTTTATCTTCTAATCAATTTATTTTTATGGTTTAGATATGAACTCGTAGAGTCATATCAATGAACACTCAGATATCACCTCTGTGTTTTATGGGTTTGGATATATTCATATGTGATCACGCTCGCCACGAGATCTCATCAAATTAGTGAGTTTTTTTTCTATGTCGAAGTGGTTGGGTGTTTTTTCACGGCTCCATGAGAGACAAAAATATCCTATATAGAGTTAAGTCATTTTATGATAGATCTGTCCTTATTAGATCCAAATCTATTTTCTTCTAGGCAGGTCGGATGAGAATGAAATCTATGGCTATTAGAACCCTTTCCTGCAGCTCGACCCTCTTTCGTGAGAGAACACAACACAACGTGGCTTATGCCCACAATGCAAACTCTGTTGCAGGCTTCTAAGGAGCCATATGTCACTGATACCAAAACCATATCTTACATCCCCATGGATCAAGAACACCTGGAAGACTAGAACACTGCCAATTTTTTTTTAAAGACCCCTGCTAGAAAACCAACATCAGTTTGGGTACAAACATTTGACAATGTTTCTCAATTGAAGCAGAATATCATGATGAATATCGACTATCCACTGCACCTAAAAAACCTAATCTATGGTGTCATATCTACGCAGGATGATTAGAGTCACAAAGATTACAAATTAATTCATCCCACGGCCACCATCATCCTCTATATGAGACTAAGAGGCAGAGCAACAAGATTAAGTGAGTCAAAGGGAGCAGGTGGGGTTGTCGGATCTAATATAACCAAGGTTAAAAAACGAAACAGAGAACATATGAAGGGTGGTCTCTCCTACAAAAACATTCTACAAGGAGAACCAACAACTATATAAAATCTAGGAAAAACACCCAATGCTCTCAGTCGCTACATAGTGGAAAAATTGAATTATGTCCGATAACTGGTCATAGATATTTCAAAAACAAATGATCTCTGCAAAACTTATGAAGCCCAAGCCATCATCTGCATATTTAACACTTTATATCTAAAACCAATGGATCTTTTCCATTGGATCTTCACAAATTAGACAACAAACTTTGAAATACATCTTTGCTCCAAAGGATTGTTCACGTAATATTTGCATTATCGAAGGATCGAGAAATTGTACTTCAGGAAGGCCCATGGTTTTGGAGATCAACAAAACTTTTCATTACCCCGTGGTTCCGAAATTTTGATGAAAACACCATGGTTGTATAAAAAATGTTGGCATGGGTTAGGCTTCATAATGCCCCCCTACACTTTTGGCATGACCAAGTGCTATAAGGCAATGTGTAAATTTAGGATGTTACATAGAGACAGACACGCAAATAATGGGGGAAAGTATATATAATTTTGCTTAAATATGCATAGAAGTGGACCTCAGTAAAGGCCTTCTAGATAACATATTATTGACACACAACAAGCATAACTAGACTCAGTTCCTAGATTTGAAGAACACAACCTTTAGATGTCAATTATGTCAAAAAACATGACATCTACAAAACATGTGCACTGAAGTCAAGAAATAATCACGAAGGAAGAAGAAACCAGGGAAGAAACCCAAAGGATGGAAATTTACCCTAAATGAACTAGATGAGGAAGAGGATGAAGTAGAAAGAGCTCCCATCTCCAATGTGGAAAATCAGAAATCACAAGAAAAAGAAGGAAAGGGGGGCGTATCACAAGAACCAACTCATTTACAGGTCACTGCGGAAAAAATAGCAAGGATACCAGAAGAAAAGTATTCTAGGGGATACAAACGTCATCATGCATCAGACAATTCTGATTCGGATAAGGAAATTCCAAGAATAGAAGAAGGAAATTAGCTAGCCATCATCTCTTCCTTTCCATCTCAATGAGAATGGTGAAACATTGAAAAAAAGAAATGGAGAAAAGCTTAACCATTTTTATTCATCTGTTTGGTTGATTATTTTGTATGAAATTATGATCACGAGTCTTTGACTAGGTGATGGAATGCTTTCAAGCATATACAACATGTAATTTTGTTTTCATTCATAAAATTACAATTTTTCCTTGGGAAATAAGTAGTAGAAATTGTGACCCAAATAGCGGATAGAATAGATGGGTAATGTGATTGAATATGTGTTGGTAGTCCGACTAGGAAGAGATCCCACCATGGAAATTACTTTAGGCAGAATGGCATACCACCTTGAAAAGAAATAAGGACAATAAATTTCCTATCCGAGCGAATTTTGCCCAAACTAGAGATGACATAAGAATAATTAAAAGAGAAAATTCTTGGAAGAACTGTAAATCGAAGACCTACCTTGGGCCAACAATGCTAGTCAATTTCCTATTAAACCACTAAGAGCAAGAGTTGAAATGAATTACTCCACACCTTGCAATTTTTTCATATTTAGTGCAAGAGGCTAAACAATAAACTCCATAAGTGTCATTTCTCTTAAAAGCCTTATTGAAGTCAGTAAGAGTATGTTGAAAAATCAAATATAAAACCAGTGAAAAGGGTTTAAAGGAATAGAATATCTACCTTAAAATATCATCATCCTAAGCGAAGTCGACCTACAAGAATTCACAATGGATAAAATGAACTACCGAGAATGGTATATATGGACTTGCGACTCAGATAATAGAAAATTAAGAAGAATAATGTTACAGTAGACAAATTACTAATAGAATAGTGCATCTAACCAAAAAAATACATTTGATAAACCTTTAAACGAAAACAATTTGTATTTCCTTTATGCAATGAGAAATGGAGAAGTCTTGTGGTGCTTGAGATATATTAGGGGAAAACCACGAAATTATCGAGGGAAATTGGTAAAAAAATTGATGGTAAGAATTATAGCAGATTCAATTGAAAAGGAAACAAAATTAGAATCTCCCCATAGAAGTGACGACCCACATTAGCTTACGTTCATACACCTAGACTAGAGAATTTAGCTCAGGGAATACTTCTAGTTGTAAATGCCAAGAGCCATTTTTTGTATACTACTCATAAACAAGGGTATAATTTATGGAAATATAGGCAAAATATTATGTAAAATAGAGAGCTATACTAAGAAACTCATATAATACAAATGTAAGAGAAGGGAGCCATGAATGAGTGCAAACGCTACCTACAAGTGGAGCACTTATTTTGGTGCATTCTAAATGTTTCAACCTTACTTTTCTAGGAAGTAGGAAGTGAATATCCCCGTAACTCCTAATAGATGTGGAGGAACCCTCTTCCCCTATAGAGGTGCCCTACAACGCAACAAAGTAGGAATACAGGGGAACGTGCCATGTAAAATTAAGGTTAGGGTTAGATGGGGATCCTAAGAAAAAATTTTACTGTTGGATGAAAAATGAGATTTGCTCATCGTTAGTCAAAACTTGGAGTGTGGGAGGGGGGGGTTCATGCAATTAATGTGACCATGACATGATTTACTGAGACATAATCATTCACGAGTTACAGTTTGTCCCTCTGTATTACGAAAGTATCAATTAATAAAAAATACATCACTTATGACCTAGATGGATCACGTAATTTCACATTGGGGCATACAATGCCATGTAGTTCAAGCCATAAAACAGGTAAAAACACCAAGGTCATGAAACTGTCATGTTATTGTCATTAACATAGGAAATTACTTTAACAAAACATTGCTATACAAATCCTTTAATAAAAAGATAGAATATTAATCAACCAAGTTAACAATTCTTTATTATTTAGAAAACTACATGTTAAAGAATTAAATAAAGAAAATATCTTAATAGAAAAATATTTGTGCAACTTCCATCACTATGATTACTTTAATGCTTCTTTCGACTCAGTTATGCTCAATTGTAAACCAACTCTAGAAGTAAATTAATTAACAGGATCACATTACCATCAGAAAAGACTTGAAGGGGAGCTTAAATAAACTGATTCATTTCGTTATACGAAACTTACTAATCATTATTTTCCTAGCGCAGAGGGAATACAAGGCAATAAGGTATGAAAATTATCTAAGAAATCTTAGGTAGTAAATTAACGATGTGAAGTCTATAAATTAGCCTAACAATATGATAAAGAAAACTAGTTGATTTTTTTTGTTATTAATCACTTTGCAGGTATTTGGTTTCTATTCAATGTATCATGATATAGAATTTATTTTCGTCAAACTATTGGTATATTCATTAGTTGTAGTATTGAATTAATACTCTGTGTTGGAAAATTGTATTTATTTTGCATGAGTTGTACATTAACATGTATGGATGAGGGTTTTTAAAATGTCAGAATATGTATAGACATGAAAATTGTATGGAATCCTTTGTATCAACTTTCTTCTAATAGTTGATTGATAAAAGGAAATTCTATATGGAATTATCAAACATGTATGGGATTTTTTATGCATGCATACTAGACATTTTATTAAATCTTTGCTAAACAGTGGGTTTTGGTTCAGAAGAAGGAAACTATTATTGTGACGTGACTTTTATTAAGTTCCTTACTCTCTTAAACACACGAAACCAAGATTAATTGTTAAGAAGTAAACGAAAATAAAAGTCATATAATGTTGGGTTACTAACAAAGAGAACTAAACATATGCTATTCCTCTAAAGTATACGAGAGTCAAAGAATAGAAATTAGATAACCTAGTCTTGTAATTAGCTTGAGATGACAGGACCATATGGTGGGAAAAAGAAAACCATGATAGGATATAATAGTAACTACATGTGAAAATATTCACATTATTATATAAAAACACCTATGAGTTAATATTTACATACCATGACAATGCAATGACTTACTATAGTATGAGGAAGAGTGAGAGAGAGAGAGGAAATTGGGATTGTAGAAAATATATAAATTTATCATTGTACCTTGCCATTCTTAGAAATAAAATAAAAAATAGATGTCCACAACGATAGTTATAGATGCCTACTACATACTTGAAAGTGACCCCTTTTTGTAGCTTAATCTAAGCTCCCATGCATTTCAATTATTGAACCATACTGAATGTGAATTTTGGGCATTAGACACTATAATGGATAAGCACAATAAATATTGGTTTTTTAGTACACAACGAAAATGACGGTAAAGAAAAATAACGGTATCATTAAATAAATATTCTATCTATACTATCATTGTTGGATGGATTGAGGATAATCTAAAACTCACTAAACAAGCATTTATAATCTGCTAACTAGAGTGGCCAGATTCATAACTAGTGATCATTAGTTTTGAGAACATGGAGGTAAAGAGATAAATATGAGCTTAAACAAATATAGTGTACATTCTGCCGTGGGTTGTGTGTGTGTGTATATATATATACATAAATCAGTCTTCTCAAGGAATCTCAAGATCATGTCTAAACAGTACAGACTAGTGTGGGTAGGATGGATTGAAAACAACATTAGAGGTACATTCCATATCGCCCAAAGTAATTTGTGGAAACATTTAAAAACCCTAAAATAGTTGAATGATTTCATTCCTCAAAGTAAAGGGAACCACAATAGTTCCCCAACCCAGAAAACTCTGAAGGGAGAATTTATTCCCAATTAGGATGAAAAATGGAATTCTTCACCCTTAAATGTACCATTCTTGGAAATAAAATAAAATAAAAATTCTACCTATAACAATCAACCAAGGTTGTGATAATAATCCAATGAAACCACTTCATCATCTCAAGGTTGTAAAGTCCCTGAGAAAGAAGTGAGAGAGAGTAAACTAGCTCGCTAGGGTTTCTGAGTCCTCTATCACAACAGACCTCACTAGAGCACTATAGACCTGCCAGATACAACAAAATCGCGCTACTCCAAATCCTTCAAAGCAGCTTAAGGTACTATGAATCCCCCTCGGGGGGAGGACGAAGTACCTCCCCCAATGAACGATGAAGAAAGGTAGAAGAACAAGGAAAGCGAGCAACGAGAGATCCAGAATGGGGATCGTGCAGATCTAAACCAGTAGATAGAAAAAAAAGGTGACAAAGAGAAATCCAGAGTGAGTTTGACCACATGAAAAACAGTGGCAGCAGAAAGGCCGAAAGTAGAGTTTCCCAGCCATCGGATAAATGCACAAATACAATATATGAGGGATCATGCACTAATAGGCAAGTTCATCTGAATCTGGCTGACTGAGAAGGCATTGTGGGGTTGGATCGCAGCGAAATGGAGCCCAAAAGGACACATTAGCTTGCAGCTGGGGCCTAAAGGATTCTTTACAGCCATTTTTAACTGCTTGGAGGACAAGAAAAAGGTATTGAATGGAGGTCCATATTTCTTCAATACTGCTAGTTTGTATCTCAGAGGATGGGTAGAGCACTTCAACCCTGCCAAAGAGGACCTTAGCTGGGCTCTGGTTTGGATTCGGCTCAATTCTCTTCTTGTGGAGTATTGGGAGGAAATCTCCTTACAAGAAATTGGCAATGTTCTGGGAGAATTCATCAAAGTAGCAGAGGAAACAAAAATCAAAAGATACACCTCTTATGCAAGAATATGCGTGTACATGAATCTCAACAAGGCACTCCCGAATGCGGTAAGTTTATTTCACGATGATAATGAATGGATTCAGCTGGTTGACTATGAGCATGTGCCGTTTAGATGTAGGAGATGTCATGCCCTGGGCCACTTATTCAGGGATTGTCCTTTAACTCAAAAACCCTCACCCCCAAGTGCCTCTGATAAGCCTGAATTTGATGGCTTCACTAAAGTACCCAACCACAGAACAAACCACCAAAAAGCCGCTCCAAATCCCAGGAAGCCTCAAGCCAGCTCTTCCAAGCCTTCAACAAGCAATAGCTTTGAAGCATTAGCCAATGAACTTGATCTCAATCTTGAAAATCCAGATCTCAATCTTGAAAATCCAAATCTCTCAAAGCAGGAAGCAAAGAAGGACAAAAAAATTGCACACACAGTTTCCAAGTTGATCCCAGAAGTTCCGTTGCTCAAAGATACATTCTACACTAAGCTTAAAACCCTAGAATGGTATATTCAAGGAATGGAAGTAGACAATACACAATCTGACTCAAGAATAATAGCAGACATCAATGAAAAGCAAAATGACTCTCAGCTCATGGAGGAGGATCGAGAAAACATATACAGAGGGGAGCTAAACATTCAAAGCCTCGAACAGGCATGCAGAACAAAAAATTTTGATAAAATTCTACATCAACAAGTAGAGGATCTGGAGGAGATATTATCCAGGGCACACAGGCAAAAATCTCTAGGTATTCAAACTGGCAGCCCTTGGGATGGAAGAGTTATCACCAAAGACATCAAAAAACATGGAAGAAAAATAGATCTTCAACGCACAATCAAAATAGGAGCAATGTTAGTGGAGTCAAGCCGGTACTCCAAGCTGACTAAGTATTATGAATACCTCCAAAACTCTTCCCAATGAAGTTAATATCATGGAATATTAGAGGGCTTAATAGCCCAGGGAAAGGAAGATTACTCAAAAAAATGATCATGCAAGAAAAACCAAAAATTCTATTCTTGCAAGAAACAAAATGTAATTCAAGTGCTTTAGAAAGGATTGCAGCAAAAGCATGGTGAGGGGTTCAGAATGTAGCTGTAGATGTAGATGGAGCATCCGGAGGTCTAGCAGTCTTATGGGATGCCCGTGCTATTATGCTCAACAAAATTCATGCCAACAAGAATTTCATCAAAGCAATATTTCACATCATAGGGACCAATACATATGGGCATCTTACCAATGTGTATTTCCCCCAGGAGACCATGCACAAGATAGAAATACTAGATACCCTTTCGGTAATCAACTCAGCTAGAACGCACCCTTTGTGGATCGTTGGAGGTGATTTTAACATGATTACCAGGCTGGAAGAAAAGAGGGGAGGCAGGCACAGTGGGAACAAGGATGGGATTCACCTAAAGGAGTTCATTCAGAATAATTTCCTTATTGACATGCATTTCAACAACGGAATTTTCACATGGAATAGCAAAAGAGTAGGGTTGTAGCAGGTCTCTTCTTGTCTGGATAGATTTCTATTATCAAATAATGCCATTCACTTACGGGGAGATTTTTCTGCGTCCATCCTACCGATCTCTGGCAGATCATTGGCCAATATCACTTCAATGGACTCGTCCGGAAAAACACCATCCGACGACCATTTCGATTTGAAGCTTTCTGGCCTTCCCATCTAGACTTCAACAATCTAATCAATACAGAATGGAACAATTTCACACCTCCAAAAGGAACCAAGATGTTTCAGTTTCAAGAGAAGCTCAAGTATCTCAAGGGTAAGATTAAACACTAGAATCATACTTCCTCTTGAAATATATTTCAGGCTCAGAATTCTCTTGATCAAGATATGAAATGCCTACAGCAGAGGATCATAAATGAAGGCCGATCAGAAGACTTATCAGAACAGGAAAAAATTCTTGAGTCACAAATCTTAGAAAGGGCAAAACAGGAAGAAACGCTGTGGAGACAAAAATCAAGAATCAAATGGCTTAAGGATTGAGAAAAAAACACAAAAAATTTTCATAGTACCACCATCCAACGCAGAATGAACAATAACATAACTCACATACAAAATGAGCAAGGGGATAAAGTGGAAACCCATGAAGAAATCGAAAGCGCTTTTGTAACCCATTTCAAGGAGGCTCATCAAGAACCACATATCAATAGATCAATTTCCATAGAAAAAATCACAAGAAATATTCTGAAATTAATTACATAGGAGCATAACCAACTTCTTCTCAAACCTATCAATCTGCAGGAGGTTGAAGCGGTAGTTCGTCAATTGAAAGATGGGAAAGCACTTGGACTGGATGGGTTCACCTCGCACATTTTTCACAACTTCTAGGATTTGATCAAAACGAAAGTTTGGCAGGTCATCGAGGAATCAAGATCTTCGAGATGGATGTTTCTTGCAATGAACGCCACATTCAACACCCTCATTCCTAATGAAGCTTAGCCCAGAACTCTTGATAAATACAGGCCTATCGCCCTATGCAACATTATTTACAAGATTGTCTCCAAAATCATAGCCTCCAGACTCAAACTATTATTCCCGCTCATAATCTTACCTGAGCAATCTGGATATGTCCAAGGGAGACATATCACGGATGGTATTATCCTCACTCATGAAATAATCCACTCCTTAAAGCAACCCAAGAAGCAAGGTATGCTCCTTAAAATTGATCTTTCAAAGGCCTTTGATAGCTTAAGCTGGGTGTACATTAAAAAAACCCTTACTACTTTTGGTTTTTCTCCCCCTTGGATCAGATGGGTCATGAGTTTGTTATCCTCATCGTTTTTCTTTGTTCTTATCAATGGCATCCCTTCTTCCACTTTTCAACCTTCTCGAGGAATCAAATATGGAGACCCTCTTTCTCCCTTCCTATTCATCATAATGGCGGAAGGATTGGCTCGAAGCATTAAAAAGGCTCAGCACTCTCAGCTTCTTAGAGCTCTGTCTTTTCACAACTCATCATCCTTCACTCCCAAGCAATTTGTTGACGACAACATGATTTTTGGTCATCCCTCGGTTTAGGAAGCTCGCCAACTAAAGTCTCTTCTTTAAGATTTCTCGGATGCCTCTGGAGCCACTATCAATAGTTCCAAATCCCAAGTCTTCTTTTTCAATACGCCTCTAAGCACTCAATCTACTATAGCTCGCATACTATGCTTTTCAATTGCTTCGCTCACATCCAAATATCTTGGAGCTCCTCTAACAGCCTCAGCTCTAAGACATTCTTCCTGGAAAATCCTATTAGAAAAGTTGTAGAATCGCCTTTCCCTTTGGACCCACCAAACCCTTAATATGGTGAGTCGGATAGTTCTCATCAAAGTTGTTCTTCATTCCATGCCGCTCTACCTGTTCTCAATCATGGCTACTCCAAAATGGGTTCTAAAAGAAATCAAGCATCTTTAAAGATCCCTTTTATGGGGAATCTCAGGTCAAATTCATAAATGGGCTTTGGTTAAATGGGACACAGTTTTCCTTCCTAAGAGCGTCGGAGGCATTGGTTTGAGGAACCCTTCTCACAGTAATGAGGTCATGGGGGCTCGTATTTGGTGGAAATGGCTTACCGTGCCATCCACCCCCTGGGCATCTTTATGGACAACTAAATATGAAAATAATCGACCGAGAAAAGAGCTAATAAGAATATTAGATGTCAGCATGGGATCTGTTATTTGGAACTCGGCTAAGCAGCATAGGAACTTAATTCAGTAGCACAACTTTTGGGAAGTGAATGATGGTGAAGCAATAAGGTTTTGGGAGGATTCTTGGCAGAAGTTACCAAAGTTAAAGGACCTTCTCCATCCCTTGCAAATAGCAGAACAGTACCTACAGGACCACAACAAGGTAAAAAAATTCTCGAAACCTTCTCCCACTCAAAACTATAGGCAATGGTTAAATGCTGCTCAAATCTTAAGAAATGAAATAGAACAAGCCCAAAAAACTTTTGACACGGAATTATTGAAGAGGAAAATTCAATTCTCGGAGGAAAAATACATCCTCAGATGGGGATATGGAGAAAAAGGCACCTTCTCTACAAAGGAAGCATATAATATCATTATCAAGGAGCATATGGTCAAAGACACCTCTAGAGTAAAGTTTGGGACCCTACCATCTAGCCGAAAGTCTCAACTTTTCTTTGGCTCTTATGTCACAACAAGATTCTCACCTGGGATAATCTCTGGAAAAGGAACTACCACGGGCCCTCAATTTGACCAAATTGCAGACAAGAGGAGGAGACAATAAAGCATCTTATGCAATCTTGCACCACAGTGCGTAAGCTTTCGGAAAAGGTTAGCTTTCACTGTCAAAAGGAAGGAAGAATTCATGAAGATGTCATAACCACGGTACGTAGCTGGGAGCAGGAACCTTATTAGATTAAGATCTTAAATTTCCTTTGGAAGCTCATTCCGGGCTTCCTCATGTGGACCTTTTGGAAGGAGAGGAATCAAAGAATATTCAAGGACCAATCTTCCCCTATGGAGAATCTCTGGAGAATCATCTGTCAAAACATCAAGGAAACCTTATCTCTTCATACATGGCATCAGGAGGATCTTCCTTCTCTTCCCAAGAACAAAACATCTGGGCTAATTGGAACCTTCAGTGGAACCAAACTCATATAGCCAAAGGAACCAATCCTCGGATAGTTTGGTCACCTAAAAAGTGGATTTCCCCACCCAAGAACATGGTCCAGCTAAACTTTGATGGGGCCTCGAAAGGTAATCCCGAAAATTCGGGCTTTGGAGGAATTTTCAGAGAATGGAAGGGAACTCCTTTGCTAACGTTCTTAGGATCAAAAGGATGGGACACCAATAACTCGGTGGAACTGGAAGGCCTGTGGCAAGGGCTCATTCTAGCTCAAAGTAAGGGATTCTTTCCTCTGGTCATCGAAGGCGACTCTCAGATCATCATAAATATGGTCACCAAAATTTTTCAAGGCACTCCCTCAAGCAAAGTAATTAGTAGTTGGAGAATGGCGAAGAGGTTGGAGCTCATCGAAACTTGGCTCATCAATCACAGGGTGATCACTCTTAAGCATATCAGATGGGAAGGAAATAAAGTTGCGGACCTTCTAGCAAACATTGGAGTGGAATGTGGGTTGATTCTTCACATAGGTTCTATTTTAGGACTAGCCACTCAAACCCAATATCTGGACTTTCAAAATATTGTGAAGAAGGAAATGAAGCAGGAAGGAGAAGAGCACTTGGATGCGGGTGATTCAATTCAAAGTTAATAACAATATTAATGATAGTCGGCGTTTTGTCCTGTCAACTGTAGATGAGCTCCCTTATCCAGGATGGCGTCAGGCCCAAGCAGGCTCACTCGTCGCAAATTCAAATCATCTTGAAGGATGAATTAATCGTTAACCTCAGTAATTTCAAGGCTCAGGCGATATTGGTCATGGAGTCTTCTGCTTTTCTCCTCATGCTATGTTCTCCGGCTCTGGCAATTGATCACCAGTGTTATTCCTCCCCTGGTCTGCCCTGTTTTGGGAATATAGCTTGTTTTATTCCCTGTAGGCTGTATTCATCCAATACCACCATCTAGTCTACTAATCTCTTCTCTTGTAATCGAGTGATGGTGAGGAACAGAATGAGGAGTCATAATTGTGGGATTCGTGGAGGAAATAGGCGTTCTCAGCCCACTCAAGCTGCTAATCAGTCGAATTCCCCTGCCTTTCAAGCGATGATGCCTCCGTCTAGCCCCCCCCCGCCGTCCATATCTGTATCATGCCTTTCAGAATTATCATTTTAGGTTCCAGAGTAGTTTAATCAGGCCTATTATCTCTCCAAATATCTCCATTATCTTCATGGATCAGGAATCCCCGCCTCTTGTTTCAGCTCACAATGTGGTTGAATCTTCTCAGGGAGGCTTCAAAATAGTGGGTAGCCCTGGTTTGGAGCGGCAACAGAATGAGGATTTTCAGGAAAATTTGCAGAGCGATTTACAGGCAGCAGACAAGGATAAGGGGGTAGCTTTTTCTCCAGGTGGAAACCCCCATGGAGCTTCATCATCAATTGTTGTTGAAGGAAACTCTTGTAGCACTTCTCCGGTTTTGATTCTTCCAGGTGGTAGCAGAGATGGTGATGCTGCCAAGGACGAAAACTTCTGGTATGGCAATTAGTCTCCAGTGGGGGAGGAGCCACTGGACTAGGATGTAGTCATGTGACAACACTTAGTTCCCATGGACATCTCCAATGTTTTCTTTCTGACTCATATTTTCTAGTTCCTTGACTCTTTGTTTTTGCTGAAGCAGTCTGGTGGGGTGTCTCTCTGGCTTTGTCTATATTCCATGCAGTTTGGCAGTTTGACGTTCTTATGCTATTTTTGACAGCCTTCACTACTGCTCAAGTTAACTTCATGAAGATTAATGCTCTTTTTGGGTTCCTTCCTAATCCTCATGTTCCTATATCTGGTTTTCTGAACTCTATAACTAACTTTCCCAATCATGGGACAGTTCCTGTAAGGTTGAACGCATGCAGCTCTTCTATGTTGAGGCTTAGTCCTCCTTGTAAATTTACTGTTACTCTCTTTTAATAGAATTAGTATTTACTGAGAAAAAAAAATCAACCAAGGTTATGATTAATAGAATATTAATTAAAGGTAAATGAGTGGACATTGGACAAAAGTGTAGATTGTATTTCATACCTAGAAGGGTGTTGACTCTATCCTATTTAAAGGGTTGTGGTGCTCGATAGAACTAGAAAACGTTACATGGTCAATGTTTTTCCATACTCATCTTGTACCACAATAAACAAGCCACGTTTTTAATACACAATACATTAGAATAAGTTGTAGAAACCGTGGAAAATAATAGACTATTGGTTCAGGAGGGATCTGTGATGGCGAATATCTACAACAACAAAGGATATCAGACATTGGTGATATATGGAAATGGAGGGAGTGAGGTGATGGTGAGGGTCTACGATGAAGGGTCTATGGAGAGAGTGAGTTTTTGTGGCTCCCTCTTCCATAACGATGTGAATCAGATATTTGCTTCTCTTCAAATGATGGAGAAAGCTAGGGTTTCACATCTCTCCGTAGATGAGGAGATTGTTGACATAGGGACAATGTCTCTTTCCCAGTTCATGGATGGATGGATTTGGAACCATTGTATTGAGGCAAATGGATTAGGATGCCATGAGATCTCCCTCCGATTTCTTACAGACATTAGATTTAATTTGGTTACTATATGCAAAAGAGGGGATTTTTTATCTTCTAATTGATTTATTGTTGTGGGTTAGATATGAACCCATGGAGTCATGTCAATGCACACTCATATATCACCTATATGCTATATGGGTTTGGATATATTAATATGTGATTGCCCTAGCAATGAGATCTCATCAAATTAGTGACCATTTTTTCTCTGTCGAAGTGGTTGGCCGTTTTTTCATGGCTCCACTGAAAACACAAATATCTTGTATAAATTTAATTTGATCTATGATATATGGGTCCTTATTAGATCCAAAGCTATTTTCTTCAAGGCAAGTTGGATCAGAATAAAATCTATGGCTATTGGAACCCTTTTCGGTGACTCGACCCTCTTCCGTGAGATAACACAACACAATATGGCTTATGCCCACAATTCAAACTCCACTGCAGGTTTCTAAGGCGCCATATGTCACTAATACCAAAACCGTATCTTAGATCCCCCTGGATCATGAAGAATTGGAAGGCCAGAACACTATCCAATTTTTTTTAAAAACCCCTGCTAGCAAATCAACATCAGTTTGGGTACAGATATTTGACAAGGTTTCTCAATTGAAACAAAATATCGTGATGAATCTGGGATATCCACTACACCTAGGAACCTAATATATGGTGGAAGATATATGTTGGAAGATCAAATTCTTCAAGAGTACAAAGTGTTGCATCCCACAACCACCATCATCATAACTTTGAGAGTAAGATACGAAGCAATGGGATCAAGTATGTTAAAGGGAGCAGGTAGGGTTGCCGGATCTAGTCTACCCAAGAGTACAAAAACAAATAGAGAACATATCAAGGGTGGTATCTCCTACAAAAACATTCTACAAGGAGAAACAAAAACTATAGAAAAGACAAAAAAAACACCCAATGCTCTAAGTCCCTACATATTGAAACAATTTAATTACACCCAAGAACTGGTCATGGATATTTTAGAAACAAATGATCTCTGCAAACCTTATGAAGCCCAAGCCATCATATGCATTTTTAATAGTTTTTGTCCAAAACCAATGGAGTTTTTCCATTGGATCTTCAAAAATCAGACAACAAACTGTGAATACATCTTTTTTCCAAAGGATTATTCATTTTAATGTTTGCATCATTGGAGGATCGAGAAATTGTACTTTAGGAATGCCCATGGTTTTGGGGATGAATGGAACTTTTCATTACCTCATGGTTACCATATTTTGATGCAAACACCATGGTTGTATAAAAAATCCTGGTGTTGGTTAGGCTTCATAACAATCCTCTACACGTTTGGCATGACCAAGTGCTATAAGGCGTTGGAAATATTTTAGGATGACGCATATAGACAGACCCATAAAGAATGGAGGAATGAATATATAATTTTTCTTGAATATGCGTAGAAGTGGTCCTTAGTAAGGGCCTTCTGGATCGCATATAATTGACACACAACAAGAAGAAGTAGACTCAGTTCCTAGATTTCGAGAGCACAACCTTTATATGTCGAATATTCGAAAAACATGACATCTAGAAAACACATGCCATGAAGAAAAGAAATAATCACGAAGGAAGAAGAAACTAGGAAAGCAACCAAAAGGATGAGAATTTAGCCTAAAAGAGCTAGATGAGGAATAGGATGAAGCAGAGAGAGCTCCCATTTCCAATCTGAAAAATCATAAATCACAAGAAAACAAGGACAGGGGGAAGTATCACAACAACCAACTGATATACAATTCACTATGCCACAGATAGAAAGGATATGAGAAGGAAAGGTTTCTAGCAGATACAAAAGTCCTCATGCATCAGAGAATTCTCATTTAGATAAGGAGATTCCAAGAATAGAAGAAGGAAGTTAGCTAGCCATAGTCTCCTCCTCTCCATCTCAAGGAGAATGGTGAAAGGTTGAAAAAAAGAAATGGAGAAAATTTTAACCTTTTTTCTTCATCTTTTTGGATTATTATTTTGTATAAAATTATGATCATTAGACCTTGACTAGATGATGGAATGCTTTCAAGCATCTACAACCTGTAATTTTGTTTTCATTAATAAAATTATAGATTTTCCTTGGGAAAAAGGTAGTAGAAATCATGACCCATATGGCGGATAGGATATCTAGGTAACGTGGTTGAATTTGTGTTTCTAGTTAGACCAATAAGATATCCCACCATGGAAAATAGTTTAGGCGGGATGGAATATCACCTCGAAGAGAAATAAGGACATCAAATTTCCCATCCGAATGAATTGTGCCCAAACTAGAAATGACATAAGCATAATTAAAAGAGAAAATTCTTGGAAGAAACGTAACTCAGAAAATTACCTTGGGCCAACGATGCTAGTCAATTTCCTATTAAACCACTAAGAGAAACAGTTGGAATGAATTACCCCACACCTTGCAAATTTTTCATATGTAGTGCAAGAGGCTGGAAAATAAACTCCAGAACTATCATTTCTCTGAAAAACCTTATTGGAGTAAGAGTATGCTGAAAAAATGAAATATAAAACCAATGAAAAGGGTTTAAAGGAAATATGATATTCACCTTAAAATATCGTCATCCTAAGCGAAGTCGACCTACACGAATTCACACTGGATAAATTTAATTACCCAGAATGATATATATGCACCTGGGACTCGGATAATAGAAAATTAAGAAGAATTATGTTACGGTAGACAAATTACTAACATAATAGTGCATCTAACATAATAGTGCTTCCAAGGAGATGATTCATTATTAGGATTTACACACGTTCTTATGGGTAGAGGAATCCAACACAAAAATGTATGTTTAGAACATGAGTCGTCACCAAATATTTGGGGATAAGACTCCTGAAAAGGAATTCATAGGATTGAATCCATAGGTCATTCATTTCAAGATCTTTGGTTGTCTAGTATACATTTGTGTGCCCAATGAGAAGAGGAACAAATTAGAAACTTCTATGAAGAAGGGTACATTTGTGGGATACAATGATATTTTGAAAAGCTATAGGATATACATTCAAAGAAAACCTCATATTGAGGTTAGCTGGGTTGTTACTTTTGATGAAGAGTTTGCCTTCAAAAGTTCTATAGAGTGGATATTGATAGTCAGTAGCAAGAGGATGAGAATTATGTGGGTATAGATCCCTTTAGTCTAGTTGTTCATCCTTCAAACTATTAGGGGGATCCATTAGAGTCAGCAGATCAAGTGGACCCACCTAGAGATGTTGCAAAGACTAGGAAGAGGTTGGCATGGATTCGTGACAATTCACAGGATGCAAAGGGGTATACAAATCCTAGTGGTTCTTTCAAGAAGACAATACGAAGATAAAGGCTTTCAATTCATACAAAATTTATGATCCACATCATTGATTCTAAACCTATCTATTATGAGGAGGAAATAGGCCAACAGGTTTGGAAGGATTCCACGATGGAGGCATATTAGTCCATCATGAAGAATGATGTGTGGGATATAGTTTTGGCACCATAATTGAAGCTAATATTAACTTCCAAGTGCATATATAAGATTAGCAATGCAAAAAATGGTAGCATGAAGAAGTACAAAGTGAGGTTTCCAGCAAGAGTGTTCTCCTAGAGAGAGCGAGAGGACTATGAGGAGAATTTTGATCTTGTTTATAGGTACAATTACATTAGGACTATTATTTCTCTTTCTTTAGTTATCGATTGGAGGTTACATAAGATGGATGTAAATACCATGTTCATCAATGGTGTGGTTGAGGAGGAATTGTACATAGAGAAACCTCACGGCTTTATGATACATAGGAAGAAGTCACAGGTTTGTAGATTGAAGAGGGCTTTGTAAGAACTCAATCATGTATCCATTTCATGGTATTCAAGAATTGATGGACACTTAATTAGTTTGGGCTTCATCGAGAGTGATGTATATTCTAACCTTTACTACAAGGTTGTTGATGGTGATCCTTTAATCTTGGTGTTGTATGTTGATGATTTGTTCCTTACTAGGGAAGAGAGGCTCATTGTTAGGTGCAATTGGGAGTTGGGTTTGAAGTGTGAGATGAAGAATATTGGCTTGATGCATTATCTCTTAGGATTGGAGTTGTGGCAAAGGCCAGGTGAGATTTTCCTCAGACAAGGGAAGTACATAGTTCAAGTATTGAGGATATTTGATATGACGAACTAGAAGTCCATGGTTACAATGATGGTGAAAATATTGAAGAAGCTGATTGATTTCAATTTCTATTCATATTTCATGGATCCCACTATGTACATGAAGTTGATTGGATCCTTTATGTACCTGGTTAATACTAGACAATTATTTTCTTTGTAGTGAACAAATGATTAAGTTTATGGTTGAGCCGAGGCATGTACATTTAGTTGTAGTGAAGCATGTGTTAAGAAACCTACATGATAAAGTTGGATATGGTCTGAGATATGATAGACTACAATCCATGGATACACCTATGGTGGCAAATTCGAAAAACCTAAGTGCCTTCAATTTAGACTCAAATTTCGTTGATTCCATTATGTAAAGGTAGTTGATTGGATCCTTGATGTATGTAGTTAATAATAGGCTAGATAATCTCTTTATAGTGAACTCCTAGAGCTAGTTTATGGTTGAGCTGAGGCGTGTACATTGGGTCGTGGTGAGGCATGTGTTGAGGTACCTATGTGGTAAAATTCTATATTTTTTGAGATATGTGTTAAATAGTGAAGTAAGGTTGCAAGGATATACTGATTCTGATTAGGTTGGGAGTGCAGTGGACGAAGGAGCACCTTAGGTTGATGCTTCAACTTGGGATCAACTATGATATCCTAGTTTAGCAGGAAGCAAACTTTATTCACACTCAATACAACATAACTAGAGTATATCACATATATTGTTGCAAGCTAAGAAGTAGCGTGGGTTTAGAATCTACTTATAATAGTATTTTATTAGGTGTTGAAGATGAACTTATTATATTGTGATAAAAAAATCTATGTCAATCTTTTAGAGAATCCAGTATTTCATGATAGATTGAAACACATTGAGATCAAATATCACTTCATCTGAGACATGGTGCATAAGGGATGTTGGGCATGGAATCCCCCAAAGGCATGTTTTGGGGCTCAAAGCCCAAGTTTTGACCCAATATTGTTGTAAAGCTCCGCAAATTGTAGGTGGAGCACGAAAGTATGATAGAGTCATAGGGTTATCCACCCTAGTTTTGTAATGTTATGTCAGCTAGAGAGACCTACCAATGGTCTGCATACCATGGGATTGTATAAATAGAGTGAGGTTGTAAGTAAAGAAGGAATATAATATAAGATGAGCATGAGAAGTCTAAGTGATTGAGTTGAAGTGCAAAGTGTGTTTTTGGGTACTAAAGTAGGAGAAAACTCTGCAGCTGAGTGTGCAAAGGCGTTTTATTCCTCATTTGAGTGCGCGGACCCCTGCAGCTGAGTGCGCAGGGTAAAGTTGAGTCCGTAGCCAAAGAAGGAAGTAATAAAGAGATTTTTTGTCATAATTTTGTGTATATGTTCTTAGGTTAATACATGTTTGATATACTTTGCAAATATATTGTTTATTTACTCCGCATACTTGTATAAATGATTTATATTGTTAAGTATAACTTAAAGCACACAAGTAGGCTAAGATAATCAGGTAACATTGGAATACCAGTAAGATTTTGGGTAATAATGCAGAGCGCAATGTTCAACCTCTGGGTAGGGTTTTGTGAAGGTAGTATATTAGGTTGCGAGGTGTGGGAGAGTGCGCAAAGAAACTTGCGTGAAGGGTGAAACCACGGACTAGTCGAACTCATCAGACATCTCTAGGGTGCGAAAACTTGGTTCTAGCATCCTCCCATACCTCTTTGGGTGAGACCTCAGCCCACACTACATGGGCTGTTGTCGAAAGGGCCAATAGTACCAAGATTTGTTTGGCTAAACCAACTCTAAACCTAGGTCAGGCCCCACTAAGCGAACAAATGGCTCCATTGCCACGAGCAAGATCTGCATAAGAGATGTCTGATGTTGTATCACTAGAATTTGACATAGAAAGGAATTGAAGAGTGGTTGAACATAAAGATTCATGAGTTCGCGGTGTAGGAAAATAGTAATCCACGGTTATCGAAGGAAGAGTGGTTAGATTTATACTTATATACGGAAATCCACAAAATTTTCTTTGCATCCTTCCCCTCTGAGCTGTACGAGTGGATCGAAAAGCTAGCAAACAATCAAGGAAGGTGTAGGCTTGACAAATCTATTGTGTGTACTCAAGAGTTGGTACATAGACTGGAAGCATCGGAAGATAAGATCGTGTGCAGTGTAGATCACTGGCTCGACAAACCTATTGTGTGCACTCCAGAGTTGGTGCGTAGACTGGAAGCATCAGAAGATAAGATCGTGTGCACTATATCACCTAGTTCGCGATAGATACTTCAGTCAGCTATAGTGGGGCGAAACGACGGTTCCTCAAAGGACCGCGAGGTAAGTACGTTAAATATTTGAACACATGGATTAAAATGCTACTGTGTGAAAAGAATTTTATGTGAACAAATTGATGCTCGGGGTTACGTGAAGAGGGAGGATCTACAGAAATGAAGGTATCACAGAACTAGAAACTAGCCCCTTGATTTCACCTCTGCAAGAAAGCGAGGAAGAGCTTGTGAAAGTTTCACCAAGAAGTGCGATCAATCTGATAAAGCAAAGAATTACACACATACCACCCCCACCTACATCACCACCAGTTTCACCATCTTCACCCCCGTCTTCACCCACACCAGCTCTGCCACCACCATAGTTCAATATGCTAAGCATGATAAAGTTGCCAGTGTTCAAAGGAGTAGGGAACGAAGATCTGGACCAATTTTGGTTCATGGAAAAAGCTGTATGGGAAGCGTAGGGAGTCATGGATTACAATATACAGAAAGCCACACTCGTAAGTGCTTTTAAAGATCGTGCACTGATGTGGTACATTAAGCATTCCAATGACAATCCAAACACATGGATCGCAGATATCCAAGCTGCGCTAAACAAGGAATTTAGTAGGCCAAAATCAGAGACACAGTCGATTATTAGATTTAAGGAGATCATGATGCTTCCTAGCGAGACCCCCTGGGAGCTAGACTAGAGACTGAAGTGTATGATTCGCGAAGAAAACATGACCTTGACGGATAGGCAACATCGCTCATGGTTTGTAGCATCACTAATGTCGCATATAAGGAATGCATTTTCACAGCAGAAGCTATCCACTCAGGGCGAGACCTTGGAGAACACAATGAGACTACACGAGACCCCGATACAAGATCGTATCCCTAGGAGTTCAACAAATCCATGCGTGGTTGAAAAACTTGTGCCTTGAGATGCAGAGTTCAAAATAAGATAGGACGACCCGCCCAGAAGTGCATAAGGAGGTATGGTGCATAAAGTTCAGAGGCTAGCGACATGACAAGGACCATTGTCGAGTATTCGAGAACTACCTGGTGGTAGGAGAACCAATTCCATTGAGACCAGAGGCACAAGCAGGACTGAGCGTGGCACCTGCATTATGGTGCGTGATTTATCAGGTAGGAGGAAAGCATGATACAGATAACTGCTATATATTGCAAAAGTATCCGCAGAGTTCCTAGCAGTTGTTTTGTAACTTCTACTGGTGAGTAGACCATGATGAGCATACCTGTAGAAGTCATTAACTGATGATGGATAGGACTCCTACCTATAGAGTTCATACTGAAACACAAGCCCTTGATCAAAATGTAGGGATGGCCCGCACTGGATTTCAGTGGCGCGAATGAGGTTGAGGTGGAATGGGGCCAAGAAGGGGTCACGGCCAGCTGGTATGTTACAATTACTGAGGGCCAGGGCATTATGCTTGTGATTGTACAAATCCAATGAGAGCATCGTGCTTATATTGTACCTAGTTTAATCATGAGACGGAGGACTTCCCCATGCTGATAGTGAGGTTGTGTGATAAGGAACACTCCAACCTCCCCTGACATAGAACCTACAAATGATGAGGTCTGAGCCACGCTAGGAAGACCCAAATGTAAACATCGTGCTCAGAAGCAATATTACAACAGGGGATGACAAAAGCAAGCAACTCGAGGAGAGTGCCTGGGTTCGCAAGGCTCTGACGAAGGAACCTGAATCTGATCTGGAGCGCACTAAGGAGACACTCATTGAAGCTAAGAAGAGCTTCGTGGAGGCCTCCAATTCAGGTAGTAAAGACAAATTAGAACCAGCAATGGACCCATCAATGCTCACTACCTTTTTGGAGACATGCATCAAGCTACTCCGTGACAACAAAGGTGTGAAGGGACTACAAGAACTGATCACTAGATGTGTTGGGACTATGCCAGGAGATTCGCGCGTAGTCTGGAAGCTCAGGAAGCACACAACTTAAATAGGAAGAGGGATGAGATTGACAACGCAGATTAGGGAATATGAAATGGATCAAGTAATTTTGGATCTAGGATCGGATGCAAACGTCCTGTCAAAGCAAACATGGGAGCGCATGGGAAGGCCTATGCTGCAATGGTCTCTTATTCAATTATGAATGAAGAACCAACAAAAGATCCTACCTATGGGGAGATTGCAAGGAATAATGATAGATATCGAAGGTGAAAGCGCGCTAGCAGATTTCGAAGTAATAGAGATTGTTGATGACAACAATCCCTATCCTGCCCTACTGGGAATAGATTGGGCCACTGACATGAATGGAGTGATAAATATGAAGAAGCATAAGATGATTTTTGAGAAAACGTCACTGCGCGTAGTGGTACCCTTAGACCCTGTGGAAGGATCACGCTATAGAGAGCCAGTGCATGACTACAATAACGACAATGATCTAGATTGTATCTATAAAATAACCATGTGGGAGTAAGATTGGATAAATCCAACTTCAGATGACAAGATCTCGTGGGAGCGTGAAAGCTCCTGCACCTCAGACTCAGACGAGGAGATAGAAAGATGGCAAAACAGGTTACATGAGGTAACCACGCTCAATTGCAACATGATGATAAGGTCACTACACTGCATGGAAATAGAGGTAAGAGATCTACCTGTGTATGACATTGACTGAGGTGGATGATTTCCTAAACCAATTTGAAAGAGAAGTACAGGAACAACAACGTTTCGATGCTCTGAAAAGGGCACTGCGTGCTACACCCGCAAGGTGGTGGGGTACACACCAGTAGAA
Organism: Pinus tabuliformis; assembly: GCA_031772625.1. Classification (NCBI taxonomy): domain Eukaryota; kingdom Viridiplantae; phylum Streptophyta; class Pinopsida; order Pinales; family Pinaceae; genus Pinus; species Pinus tabuliformis. The sequence continues at coordinate 814,549,666 of CM062804.1, read as the reverse complement.
TTTTGAGAACTGGTGGGAATGCAAAAGGATGATGCTCATGTGGTTTGGAAAGCCTCAGATGCAGATGAAAACCAAGCATGATGGACGAAACAACCTGCGCACCCACCTTTCCAGATGGGTACAGGTGTATGGTGTGTAACCTTCATGAACGCACACCATCCTAGCAATAAACAAGCAAGAGCACGCAAGATGATGATGCTAACGATGACCAAGAGGTATGATAAGACCAAGCACGCTGAAGATCATCCATGTGGAAACTTTTGATAATGTATGCAAAGTACTGAATGTGGTCCACCATGTGAAACGCACTGATTGGGACGTGCATGTGCCAGCGATTGTATGGGTTTATAGGACCACGCACAAAACCTTGACCGCGTGGGAAATTCCGAAGCTAAAATATGAAGCAGATGTTGTAATCCCTATGGAGCATACGAAGCCTAGTCCATGCACAGTAGCACCCGCAGATACGATAGTTCGCGAAGCCGTGGAACAGGGGATCACACAACCTTAAGAAACAGAACGCATGGGACTTGAGGAAGAAATCCAACAGGGGAACCTTAGACTCAACGAACTTGAAGAAGAAAGGGTGTGGTTGAGGAAGAAAGGCGTTTTGATGGATGCGGAAGTCAAGAAGCTAGAGGAAGAAAGAACGAAATATTTTTTCGGAAAAAAGAAGAGGCTGCTAAGATAGGGTGCATGCAACCACGATGATAGGGTTCAGACCTATTGCCGTGAATGGCTCAGTCTGATGCCTTGGCTTGGACTTCATATTGCTAAGCATAGTAACCAGGGTAGCGTGTTGGAAATGGTGAAGTGCACGATGCTGACCATAACAATAAAAGGTGGGGATTCTCTAGGAACCATGATAGAGGACAGGATGGAACTCCACATGGGTGGTGCGACCACCTGACTAGCCAAGGGAAGGACAGTCTTACTGCTCCAAGTAGTTGGAAGGGAGCGCGGGACTATAAACTATCCTGCCGAGGAGCTGCGCAATGTTGGAGATGTGCACAGAAGAAGAGAGTCGCAAGGTGTGCAACCGCGCACGGGGGATTGCGCTGCCACATGGGTTGGCCAAAAAGTGACCATTGAAGCCACTATTCATGATGGGATGCTTGACTTGAGGCCAAATGGAGCGGGTGACAGGTATTTAAGTCGTGAATTATGGGAAATATTTGGGAAAATCTTCCACCAAGAAAGCATTAATGAACTGGAATGGGGGTGAACGGTCGAATTCAAATTCAAAAAGCACTATAAAATAAAAAGGGATGTCCAAAAAACAACACTTGGTCATTTTCGAATTGAGCGATTAAGCAGAGCCCTGAGTATTGTGAGTTGAGCATTGATTAAGCACCTGAATGCATGAGTGATAGATTGTTGCACAGCTACAATGACAACAATTAAGGATGGTATGGGGATAGAAGAGGTGACCACCGGTGAGGCTGCGCAGGCCCTAACTGTGGAGGATGTTTTAGAAGGTGCCGGGATTGTGGCAAAAATCCCAAATTCACCGTGCACACTAGGACCCAAGAAGGATAAGCAAGAAATGGCTCTCGTACGTGTGTCCCCGCAGAACCCGCTGCACAGTAAATTGTCAATGGAGGAGAAAGGGAAAGCTGTCACTATAGAAATAGACAAAGAAGAAGAAGATATGCAAGAACTTATCATCACAGAGGAAGAAGACGAAGGCATGGAGGTGGATACTCAAACTACACGGTCTGCGACAAAAATGCCCGCCTATGTCCCCCTACGAAAAGGGAAGGCCAAAGTGCCCAAAGACCTAGATGAGACGAAGAGTTTGCTCCACACCCCACTCCTCCCAGATGGCATTATGTTTAAAGGCACGCACTTGGGCCATGTGCCGACCATGAAATTCGAAGATTGAGACCACGCTGACCGCGAGAAGTTCCCTCACCTTCAGACTGGCAACCTCATGAGGTAGAACACCGCGGGGGTGGTGACAACATTAGAGCCATGGAAGTGGTTGTGCGGAGTGGAAAAGGCCGAGCTACTAAGCCTACTATGGGTGCCACATTTCCACCGCGCCCTATCAGCCATTTTCATCATGAGGCAGGTGCTCTGCCTAGTGCATGATGGCTATTTGTGGCTGGAGGAGCCCAACCCCATCATGGAAGACTTGATTCATCGCATTTCTCGACTTCCATATAAAGGAAAGGACCCCGTGACCATACCAAAAGGGAAGGGTAGTGATTTGGCTCTCGCAAAGGCCATGAAGACGAAGTACAAGCTGGAAAAGAAGAAGAGGGGCTACGCCATCTCCACCATCAAGGACAAAGCAGTATGTGTAACAACCCAAATTCTGGTAGGTAAAGTTATGCGGAAGTGTCGCGTGGACGAGGTACCCGCGTTGGTGATCGCACTCGCCGAGAAGTGCTTATAGGGGGTCTAGTTTAATTGGTCCGAATTCCTCTGCACAAAATTTTTAGAGAATTGTCGTGAAGCCCAGGAATAGGGAAAAATGTTCCACTATGCATGGATATTGCTGTCCATAGTGCTCGTAGCTAAGGAATTGCTAGAGGATAGTCAATTCCCCATAATTGATAGAGATTTACCAGAAGCCGCGAAGTATGCTTTGCTTTGGGCCACAAAGGATGCGAAAAGGATACGCGACAGTTAGATATTCTGGGTGCTCATGGAGATGAACATGCAAATGTGGATCAACCATAAGCCACAGTTGTCATTGATAGTTTACAACATTGTGTAGAGTTTTGCAAAATTTAAAGCAGACATGCATAACGTCTATATTAGGACGCGCAAGGACCTAATGAAGAAGTGGACAAAGCTACCCTGTGTAGCCATTGACGAAATCATTTTCAATTTCTTGGAGGCATGGCCACTGGAATGGCGTGCCCCAAACATGGTAGAAATCGAGAAGTTGACAGTGTAAAAGAGGAAAGATGATGCCAAGTTGTGCATCGCATAGTTGGCTGAAAAACAAAGGAAGGAAATAGCAGTAGTAGAAGTGCGGGCAACATGGGACACAACACAGAAAGGAACTAAGCAGGAAAAGGCTGCAGCAGTAGTAATAGCACAGGAAGCAGCCATGAAGATGGGTGAGGGCTAGACAACGACATCGTAGGTGCAGGAAGTAGAGGAAGCAGAAACATAAGAAGGAGGCACGGACTTATGAACCGCGTCCACACAGTTGAAGTGAAAACACCCAATGGAGCGGGCAGGACTACGGATGAAGGTCAAGGCCTTGAAATTGTCCATTGGCCTGATCACCCTAACCGAGGGTGATTTGCATGACATCGGTGAGATGGTGTGTGATGTCACAAATGAGGCTCTCCAAGATTTCATGTAAGAGAACCAGATTGTGTTGGGGACCCTCAGAGCATAGTTGTACGAATTACAGGCATGCCCCCTCAGGTTGGTACCCTTTCGACCAACCACGCAGTCGGATCCATGGCAACAGAACATATGTTGCGCACATGGATGACGATCACAATAGTGTTTCCGAAAGGGGCTCTAGTTACATCAAATGAGACCGACAGGTTTTTGGTTAGCACTATGAAAGGTCTCCGTGTGAATCTAGCTTCCCTTCCACACGAGACATTATATCTATTGCAGAATGGGATAATGGAAGAGTAAAGGTTACAGTGTGACGAATTGGTGTCAAAAAATAAACATTTGGTGCAGGTGATTAGTGATGCTTTCCGAAGCATCCCGGAGTCGGGCATCCTATCAGATTTACTAACAGAGGTGCAGATCCACAAGTTAGCAACAGGAGTCCACGAGGCCAAGGAGGAAACCATAAAGGTTCAGCTGGAGCTGAATATTCAGATCGTCAAGCTACGGTTAAAGGCGTAGCCATCCACTCCCCTAGAAGTCAGAGAACAATGTGTTAGTGCTATCACAGCGGGATTGGAGGAAATCGAAGGTGCAGTGTGAAAATGCACGAGCATGTTGAAAGAATCACTTGAGGTCATCACAACTGTGTAAGAGACCCTAACATCCAACGCTTAGAGACAGAGGCGCGAGAACTCAAACAACAGTATGATAGCATCTGATGAAATGTGCAGATAGTGGTCCTCACCCAGTGGCTTGCGAGGATGCAGCAGGCTAAAGCATTGAAGGAGTAGATGGATGCAGCACGACATAAGCAGGTAGTCCTAAAAGTGCGTGTCCAACCTTGGATCATGGAGGCCTTCACCATCAGGGGCAGACATTGAAGGCAAGCTTGTGCACATACAGGGGATGCACACATTAATGCAGAGAAGCACTCTATAAGAGAGGTCTCAGAACAACGTATGCAGCAGATCCAGTAAGAAGCAGCTCAGTGTGCTACCGACCTCCATGCAGTTCGAGAATAGTTGGAGGGACTCCACGCAAAGATCATCGCGCTGACAGAGTGACTCAAGGGCGAGTCATGATGTTTGTGTTGGGGTCCTGTTGGGCACAGAATCCCCCCAAGGCATGTTTTGGGGCTTAAAGCCCAATTTTTGACCCAATCTTATTGTAAAGCTCTTCGAATTGCGGGCGCAGAGTGTGAAAGTATGATAGAGTCTGTTGTGGTTACCAACAACCCCCCTCTTCGTTTGATATTAGTAATAACATCAATCAAAGGGGGACCCTTAGCCAAAAAACCAAAAAATATTTTTGTTTGAAAATTCTTTTGTATCAGCTCCCTAAAAGCTATATCGCGTCGCAACGGAAAAAGGAGCGCTTGCCCAAAGCGCATAAATACACTAAAAAGGAGCGACGCGAGAACCCATCGCATCGCGCGCATTAAGAGGGTTTGAAAAAGGAGAACCTAAAGAAACGCCGATGGCCGATATGCGACGTCGCACGTCGCAATGCCACACGAGCGGCACAAAATGACAAAGTGAAAACCTTGCGATGTTGCGATCTGCGATCTGCGACCATGCAAAGCTGCGATCTGCGATATTAGTGATATGCTATCTACGATATCAGCGATCTGCGATCTGCGATATCTGCGATCTACGATAACACTTAATAACGTCGCAGCCATCGATACTGTGATACCAATCGCAGAAAAAACTCATCGCAAGAATTCTCCGACATACATGGTAGATCCAAAAATGAAAGCGTGCCTTAAGTGAAATTAATGACCACATGCTCGAATATCCAGAACTGATTGCATCGCATTTATCGAAGAGTCAAGTTATGATGAATGTCATTAATTTCGCATTCATTAGAATTTAATGCTTTCATGTCAATCTTTTCATCATTTCCCTTCTTCTTTGCGTAAACTGCAAGACATGCAACCTATATAAATCTAGATGCAGGAAACATCTAAGGAGAAGGGAAGAGCGCCAATAAGACAACACAGAGAAGATGCCTCCGCAATTGGATGCCGCATGCAGGAGAACCGCGGATTCCAGAGTATCGCCCAATAGGCACTGATGAAAATAGACTGTCCAAGACTCAGAGTCAAAGGCGCACAAAAGCAGCGTGTTTACAAAAGATCCTGAAGCTCAGACTTGGTAAAGCAGAGAAAGAAGCGCAAGAGAAGAAAGACGCTCCAGAAAAGCCTGGAACAAAGAACGGAAACAGTTCTCGAAACAGGGGATTGTCCATACAGCGCAGCTTCTAACCCATTGAGTCATTCACACGACTGGAAACCGAAATAGCAACAGCAAAATCAGTTCGAAAAGAAACTGGATTGTACTAAGTGTGCACACAGCGAATACACCCAGCTAGAGAAAGGTTTTCGAAAATATCTTCTAATCTAACAGAAAGAGGTGCCAACGCTTGTTGTTTCTAATTTTCAAGTTCGAACAAAAGGAAAGGACAACCAGCCGACTCTTTCAGGGCGAACAGCACATTGCTTACAACCCTAAGGAGCAGATACAGAAACGGTTAGAAATTAGATTCAGTTTTTAGAAATAAATTTGTTTTTAGTAAAAGGGTGGTCATTTGAAGCCGTTCCCTGAATTTGTGTAAAGTAAAATTAGTCAGTTACTAGTATTTAACCCTTCTCGTTGCATTGGAGAAGGGTCCGAAATTTTGTCAAAAAACTTGTCCTCAGAACAGGCACTTTTGCACCCTCGGAGGGGGTTTTTGATGAATGGACGGATCAAGATTTATTTATGTTTGCATTTTAAATACCTGCTACTGATGTTGCACTTCTGTACTCTTAGTAGGCATTAGAAGCAAGTAGAAATAGATCATTATTGCTTAAGGTATGTAAGTTTAAAATCAGTCATAAATGGTACTTTTATCTCTTGACTAGTTTCTGCTTGCATTCTTAGAGTAATATACAGCGGATGTTATTTATATGTTAACGTATGAATGAGTGGACTACCATTTGGCACTTTTGTACGGTGGAGTCATTGATTTGTGCTTAATACATGAATAGCTGATTATGTAATATGTTGTTCACAACCGTTTTGCTTAACTTCTTACGCAAGATGGTTCATCTCAATTGATTTATATTCTCATAATAGCTGAATAATCTTCATTACCAGTTATTCTGTGAAATCTTTCTAGATTGCATAATGGAAAAATTCTATCCCGGGTTAGTGTAGATTAGATGTATTGTTTTTGTTAGATTAAAGTAGTATAAAGTCATCTCAGAATTTAGAATTAGATTAGTTAAGGAACAATTACTTATTTTCTACTATCATTTCCTACACACACACACATCACTATTTTCTACACATACACACACCCCTAGAACGGGAAGCTGGTCGCGTCATCCCCAGTCAGACCCGCTACACCAAACGGGCACCGAGCCGCCAACCAGGTTCCCGACCGGGTGGGTATCCCCCTTGTTGTTGACCCGATTTCGGGGCCCTCAACAGAGTCACAGGGTTGTCTGCCCTAGTTTTGTAACGTTATGTTGGCTAGAGAGACCTACCCATGGTCCACGAATGATGGGATTGTATAAATAGAGAGAAGCTCTAAGTAAAGAAGGAATAGAATAGAAGATGAGCATGAGAAGTCTAAGTGATTGAGTCGAAGTGTGAATTGTGTTTTTTGGTTGTAGAGTAGGAGAATGCTCTGTAGCTGCATGCGCAGAGGCCTAGTAGTCTGTAACTGAGTGCGCTGACCCCTTCAGCTAACTATGCAAGGTAAAGTTGAGTCTGTAACCGAAGAAGGAAGTAATAAAGAGAAGTTTTGTCATAATTCTGTGTATTTTTTCTTGGGTTAATACATGTTTGATAGAATTTGTAAATATACTGTCTATTTACTGTGCGCACTTGTATGAATGATTTATATTGTTAAGTGTAACTTAAAGCATGCAAGTAGGCTAAAATAATAAACTAACATTGGAATACCAGTAATATTTTTGGTAATAACGCAGAGCGCAGTGTTTAGCCCCTAGGTAGGGCTATGTGAAGGCAGTATATCAGGTTGTGAGGTGCGGGAGAGTGCGTGAAGCAACCTGTGCGAAGGGTCAAACCGCGGACTAGTCGAACTCATCAAACATCTCCAGGGTGCGGAAACTTGGTTCTAGCACCCTCCCATACAACTTCGGGTGAGACCTCAGTCTGCACTCTATGGACTATTGTCGAAAAGGCCAGTAGTAGCAAGAATTGTTTGGATAAATTAACTCTGAACCTGGGTCAAGCCCCACTAAGCCAACAAGGGAGTAGTGAAGCTCCATTACATATGCATAGATGAGCATATTGTAAACATTCTCACTAAGCCACTAGATATGGGGAAGTTTGTATACTTTAGAGACAATATTGGCATGATGCAGAATGTCTCCCTTGCTAAGAGGGAGTGTTTATGTCTGCAACATTGGGCATACACTCTCGCATGGGGTAATTTTGATTTGACTAGTAGGGGAATGATACATTCACCATGGGGGCAATGTTTATTTGGCTAGGAGTGAATGGGCCATAGGAAATATTTCTCCCATCGGGCCATGCTAATTTTTCTAGGGGAAATTGGCCCATGATATTCACATTTCTTGCTTCTGGATGGAGTGATCTATTTTTTGAAGAGAAAAGCTAATTTATTTATTTAGCGTGGTTTTTCACCCATTTATGGAATAAAAAATTCTTATCCAATGTTGAGTTTTCATGTAGTCTCAATAAGTGAAGGGTCTCTTTCTTATGAGGGTTTCCTAATGAGGTTTACTCAACATTAGATCTATATATAAAAATGGGTGCATGTGAGGAGACAAATCATCAACATCGCAAGCTCATTCAAGTGTTTCTAGTGGAGTAGAAATTTAGTCAAGGATAGTTTGTTCTAGGGCTTATCCCTCATTCTTTGTCATCATCATTTGTGTACTTCTTGAAGGTTGTACATGTGACCAAGTTGACCAAGTTTTACGATCTCTTTGATAGCTGCACATGTGAGGCTTAACTGATAGTTAGAGCATAGGTTGATCGGGTTTTGACCACAAGCTTTAACTGAGTTTAACCACATGGTGTTCTTATAGTTTACACACATTAGTTTAACTGTAGGAAGTTTGACCATAGTCTACACATGCAATTTTGAGTGTAGACCAATGTTGACCACATATATTTGAGTTGAATTTTGACTCGTTTGACCAACGTTGACCAATAGTAGTTTGACAAACATTGATCAACAACAATTTGACCATGTTTGACTTATTATTTGACTTATAATGTTAACATATATTTTTACACAAATTTATGATTTGTATACCTTGCTGAAAAGATAGTTTCTCCTTAACAAAACGATTGCTAGGTTTTCTCTCGATTTAGGTTTTCTAGGTGAAAAATATTGTGTCTATTGTGGATGTCTATCTTTATTTGATCTTTATTTTTTATGTTGAATATACAGTTGACATTTTATGTACATAAATTTTCAATGATATTAGTGGGATGTGAAATGTTGTTTGAAAATCCTTACGAAGTAATTATTAGAGTAGAAAATTGTATTCCACTTCAGAGGCTATGGAATTTCTACAACAAATTAAAATTAGAAATTGGTAATTTAAAACCCTTAGCACCATAGGCCTCCTTCGATCACCATGCTCTTTATCCATGGAAAAAAAAAACATGGCTTAAGAATACCATGGAAAAAGAACATAGGTTTTGAACCCAAAAAGCTAAATTGACTATTTTACCCCATTTTTTTTTAGTTATTAACATTATTTTTAACATTCATTTTCTTAAGTTTAATTTACTTTTTATTTATATTTTTAATGGAATTTGACAGAGTCAAAATGTTTATAGGACAAGAAAGGAGAGGAAATTACAACAACTCTTCCTTACATAGTTGGAGAGCACCGCTCGACGCAATAAAAGAATATTGAAAATAAAACATAATGTCACATCAATAAAAGTAATAGTAATAAATCGTTTTAATTGAATTTGTCATATAGTATCTTTGTTTCTGTTATACGTAGAAATATTGATATTTCTTTTCTTCATTAGCCTACTAACTAAAAACATGGTATTCCTACCCTACGAATGGATTGTTGTGCTTCTTTCCTCCCATAGGTTGGTTATCTCACTTTTAACAAATATTTTTACATAATAAATATATAATTAAATGACCAATCTCACCTACCGAAAAACAACAATTATGTCTTTTTGAATATATACACCACCCTAAATCAATCTAAATACAAATCTATTATGTCCCAGGAGGCATCAAATCTCTCGAGGTACAAACCTTTCTTCTAGTTCTACACTCCAGAAAGAAGGTTTGCACAAGTAGAACTTTAGAAAATATTTGCACCTCGAGAGATTTGATCCCTCTTAACTCATGACATATCTAGAGTTAGATGAATCTACGATGGTTCGTATTATTAACTATTATGTTTTGAATATAAAATCAATAAACATATAAGAACTTAATAAATTTAATTAATAAACTTATAATTGGAGAGAAAAATATTTCTAAATATATAAATGTGAAATATATATAATAAAAATAGTAATTGTGAACTAAAATACCATGATCATGTAAATTCTTTTTCTTTTCTCGGTAAAAACTATTCTATTAAGAGGAAGTATGGTACAATATGAAGTTACAACCAAGAGAAGCAAGAAAACGGGCAGCCGGAAAGGACTCATTATCCACCTCGGCCCCTAAGAGAAAACAAGTGGAAAGCAGTGCTAAGCAAGAAGTAACAAGAAGAACAGAGTAACTAGAGCAGAATAGAGGATTCTACCCAACGTGGGTAGAGTCAACTATTCGACATATTTTTCCTTTCTTTTTACCAACTTTGACCCAATCAAGATGACTTTGCTGAGCTCGCATGATTTGCAAACTAAGCTGGGCTGATGGAGAGGTCTCCTTGTCTGAATCCGAGGGAGAAGACTCATGAGTTCTTTTCTGTGAGTTTGGAGGGACAGTAGAATCCTCAGGACCAGTCGAGGGTGGATCCTATGCTTCCATTCCTTCCGCAACCCCTTCCTCTTCATCTGAGCTGGAATCAAAATCATCCATGGGAGGAGGATCATGAGGTTTCCAGCTTTTCGATTTTGGCTTAGGATTGGCTTTCTTCTTTTGGGCAGGCATAAAGGGACAAGAGCTTTGAAGGTGCCCTGTGTGATGGCAATTTTGGCAGCGAAAGGCTGTGTTCTCGTAATCTAGGGACTGAGTCCAATGGAAGTCCCCAATTTTGAGATTAATTTGATCAGGTAGACCTTTTCTCATGTCTATTTCTGCACAAATTCTGGTGAAGGTGTATATGCCTTTTCCCCTCTAGAGGTGTCTGTGGCTAGAAAGCGGCCTAGAGAATCGCCAATTGCTTGGAATACATCAAAGTGCCATAGATGCGCCGGGAGATTAGGAAGTCTGACCCAAATGGGGATCTTGGTGATGATTGCTGAAGATGGATCGAAATCTGGGAACCAAGGGGTGAGGAATAAACCTGCTGAGCCCCAAAACCATGGGCCATCACTTAATTCTTTTTGGTAGTCTTCACTAAAAGCAAATACTACAATGAAGAAACCCTTTGAGTAGAGAAGAACCTTGCAGTTGTTGGTCGAGTTAGAGTGAATCCATCGGTAGAGATCTGCTGTGCGTGGCCATAGCCCATTGAACCTGCAAATAATGGCATCCTCTGCATACTTTTGGATTTGCTCATCCAGCGAAGGATGCATTATTTCAATGGAGGGGGTTTCCTCTAGTTTGTCCACCAAAAAAGGTTTGGGAGCCTGAGTTGGTGGAGCCGTTTGCTTGGGCTCCTGAGCATGGACAACATCTTTGTATGAAAAAGCCGTAGCCGAAGATGACTGTCCAACAGCTCCCCCTCTCAAATGAAGGGTAAGAATAATGGTGGCATTTCTCTTAATGCTGTAAAAAGAAAGGGGATATATATCCTTAAGTTGTTTGCCTTTGTGGAGGAGTCGTTGAGAAGAAAAGGGAATCCCCAACCTAAATTCCACGCTTTGCTTGAGATCCTTTACTAGATCCTAAGAGCGTACCCATTGTAGCAGAGTTTTACCAGAAAGGAGCACGATCTGGATCTGGGAACGAGGCAGAATGAGTAAAGACATTGGCTTGAAAACCACTTCTAATTATTTCCTCATGAACCTCTCTATCCTGCTCTGGAGCTCCCAAGTTGGCACATCCCGGCAGAATATTTGCTAAAGTTTCTGAATCCGCCTCCACATCCGTCATCTTCATTTGCGAAAAGAGTTCCATCGCCTCTTCAACAAGCCCACTCCGAGCATATCCTGCAACCATGGCTTTCCACGAGACATCATTCCATTCCGACATCCTCTGAAACAGCTCCAGCACCTTGTCCATACAGCCCTTTTGCGCGTATCCTGTAGTCATGGTAGTCCATGAGACCACATTTCTCTCACGCATTGCCCAAAACAGCTCCAGCACGTCTTCCACTCACCCATTCTTCACATAATCAGAAAGCAACACATTCCCATCAATAACATCTCGTTCAGGACTTTTCTCAAACACTTTGTATGCATCCTCCATTTTTCCCCATTTAAAATACATGCCCATGAGCCCACTCCTCACAAAAGCATCACACTAAAAACCCCTCTACAATCACATTCCTAAGAACATCTCTGCCCCTCTCCAGCGAACCCAAATGGGCCATTACAGGGAGGACGCTGGCGAAAGCAAGCTCATCTGGTCGCCCGCCTGCTCTTTCCAGCTAATTAAATAGTTGCAAGGCCTCGTCATGAAACCGAGGTCTCGAATAACCTGAAATCGTGGTTCCCACATAGACATCACTAGAGGGAGACCAATCTTTTGTGTCGTAAATGGGGCTGAATCCATCAACATTTGCGCCATATTTGTTGGTCAGCTGATGAACCTACTTGCCCTTGGGCTTTTGGCTTCCAGCATCGACTTTGTTTCTGAAAGTAAGATCGCCAGAGGAGACCACGCTACTGCAACCTGCACCTGCCACTGCCATTGCCATCGTTCCCCAAATCTTTCTTGATCTCTTCGAAAGTCTTCTATGATCATGTAAATTAAAAAATTTAATTATAAAAAACATAAATATATATATAAATAAAATATATATATATATATATATATATATATATATATATGGGTTTTATAGAATTAAAATAAGGATACTTTAATATATAGAGATGTGAAATTTATAAACATATAAATAATATTACTAAGAACCACTGCAGATCTATCTTAAATCTGGATCTACCAAGCACTGAGAGGAATCAAATCTCTTGATGTTAAATCATTTCCTCTCTTTTTCCATTCAAAAAAAAGTTTGCACCTTGAGGTACTTGATGCCTATCAGTACTTGGCAGATCCAAAGTTAATGTGGATCTATACGAGTTAAATTAAAATTATCTACTCTATTATCTTTCAAAATCACGACATTTCCATCAATATAAATGCACAAAAAAACTCACCATCCTTTTAAATCATCACTACACTTGCATAAATTCACAAATCGTATAAGAGTGAGATAATTACTTCAAAACATTACAAAATTCATAAAATAGGCATATGTGAACAAAACAATCTATCCTTTATATCTCAGGATTGTTATGTACATGGGAGTAACATTATGTGTATTTGAATCTCAATGAACTTTGTCTTTATTGCTAAATGTTTGAAAGTAAAAGCAATAACGTCACCAAGAATTGGAACTATTATAACCACCAAAAACCACCACCATTGCAAACTATTTTAGGTCCATGTTTCCCATTCCTTTGCCTGAAGCACCCTAAACGTGTGACCATAATTGTTTACAGCTTAATTTCTAGACATAAAGGATTCAACCAACATGTCTTCCATAAAACGTAGGGGACAAGGGAATGAAATAGGGAAGTTTGGTATAATTTGAAACACTCCGAGTTATTTAAGGTGACGTTCTCATAAGATATCTATTTTCAGAAATCAATTCTAGGAATTATGGTGCATTAATCCTAAGTCTAAAAAAAGTTAATAGAATCCACGAATTCTAGGAATTAGAGCCACTTCCTTTTTCATCCTTTGGCACTTTATTATATTCACATTGAAATATTTTTTAATGCTTTCCATCCCTAAACACGTGGAAGTAAACATTGTTGAAGTAGACTTTAAGGCGAAAAATATACATATATGTATTTTAGTTACCCATATTTGATGCGTATATTAAATTATATTTTATGACAAATTGTCACAATTTCTATGTTTATTCATTTTTCTTTTGGTTATATTTGCTATATTTTTATAATGAATTAAAATTCGTGATAAAAATAATATAAGACAACTATTGCAAATTATCCATCAGAAAACTATTTATCTTGACATTTGAGATCGACAAAGGAGAAAAATGGAATTTTATAAAGAAAAATGACTTATAATCATCTATGGGTAATATTATGGTCTTCGATTCTATACTTCATTAGCGTGCCTATTTATCTTTTTGTCTGTTTGTGTCGAAGCATGTTAAGTTATCATATAACCAATTTATTTTGATAAATTTCTATATACGATATGTTTTATACAATATGTTTTAATTGGACAAAGTTTTAACACTTCAAGATTCTAAATTTATGTTACATATGATGTCTTTTTTTTTTTTTTTTTTTGACAAGTAGCAACATTTTTTGGTTTATGTAATCTTAATTTGATATAATGTAAAGTATCTAAATTCAAAAAAAATATATAGATATATATTATTTAAAATTAATGGTATAATTAAACATGATGGTAATAGTCAAACATAGTTAACTTTTAAAATTAATCTTTATATTCAATGTTAAGATATCAATTATGCTCGACTTTAGTCAACCATATATTTATCATAACCCAACATAGTCAACCTTGTTTATTTATAGTCATCCCCACTAAACCTTCATCTACTATATTAAACTATAATCAATTTTATTGAACCATAAACAAAGTTCAATTTTTTTAATAATATTAGTATGGTTTAAAGCACATTTACTAATATTAATGAAATTAAATAAATCTAAAGTTCAATTTTTTTTACTAATATTAATATGATTTAAAATGCATTTACTAATATTAATAAAATAAAATAAATCTGTAAGGTTAATATTGTGTATAATATTGATATTATATTAAAATCTTTTATAAATATTTATTATAAGTTCCATTAAAAATTATTTGTAAAATTCAAAATTATTTAATAATATTAATATTACTATTACAAAGTATGTTAAAACATTTAATAATAAGTTTTATTATTATTCATATTTATCTAATTTTTTAACCATATGAATATTAATATGAAGGTGTTCTAATAAGGTTTAAGGTTTAATTAATATTTAAGTTTTTTTAGTTATTTAATTTTTAATATAATTTCTATCAATAATACAAATATATTCAATTATAATTAAATCAATTCAATGATAGTCACCTAGGATTATTATGATAATCCAGGGTTAACATAGTCAACCATATTCATCTAAGTTAAACATTCAAAAACCATGACCAATAATGTTCAACCATAATCAAACACAATTGACAATAGAAAACCATGCTTATAAATTGATATTGCATCACAATCTACAAAGCAAAAAATCAACATCACAATCAAATGAGAAAACCCTTGCATTACCATGTCATGAAAAATAATTTTCATCAACTCATATGAAGAAAGCCCAACATTGCAATGTGAAAAAAAAACAACATCGCAATATGACAAACAAATATCTTCGTCATAATGTGACAAACAAAAACAAACATCACAAATTGACAACTTGAAATCAACATCACAATATTTTGATTCAAAAAATGATGTAAGAACTTGAAACGGATAATAATGTTACAACATGATGACATAGTCGAAAACAATTAATCTTTATAGCTAACTTTTATAGTCAACCACATGTGTACCATACTCAATGGTAGTTAACCTTGTTCATACATAGTCGTCCTCAATCAACATTGGAAAATCATATTAAACTATAGCCAACCATGGTTGACTATCAGAAATTATAGTCAATCTTAATGAACCTTAGTCATTCATAATCAAGGTTTAAAAATATTAATTATTAAATAATATTGATATAGTTATTAATAATATTTAAAATGTTTTAATGATAAAGTTTATTCTTATTAATAAATTTTAATAATATTTTATTTTTAAAGTTTCATATTTAATAAAGTTTAATAATACAAAAATTATTTAATAAGATTCAAAGTTATTTAATAGAAAATTCTACAAGCAAAAAATATATATATATATTTTATTAATATTCCTTTTTTTTGCAAGTCAGATGTGTCCTTGCAGAGGTTTCAACAGAGGTCTCCTTGCTAACAAAAAACTTTTCTCAACTAGTTGTGCTACTTGGACTCGACATATTATTATTAATATTCATATTAATAAAGTTTATTAATAATATTAATATTAATGTTTTTTAATAAGGTTTAATATTTATATTTAATAATGTTAAATGTTTCTTTCATATTTAATTGGTATCACAATGTGATGAATAAAAATTAACATTGATGCTAGTAAATCATTCACAACATAATTGTGCGATGAACCAAACTCAACATCATAATATGACACATAAAAATTCAACATTTCAATATGACAAGAAAAAAATTATTTCGTAATGGGGCATACAAAAATTCAAGATCACATCATGGGAAAATTGAAATCAATATCACAATGTGACAAATAAATAAATGATGTTGCATTGTGACAAACAAATAACAATGTTACAATGTGATGACATAGTCAATAATTATAGTCAATGTTTAAATAGTGAACCATGGTAAACCTTACTGAACCATATATTTACCATAGTCAATGATAGTCAATCATGTTCACGTGTAACCATTCTCAATCAGCTTTAGTAGATCATATTCAACTATAGTTAATCATAGTCAATCCTAGTGAGTCATAGTGAAGGTTCAAAATTGTTTAATGATATTAATATAAATATGAATAAGGTTTAATAATAACATTGATATAAGTTTTATTAATAAAGTTCAATACGGTTTTATTAATAAGGTTTTACAATAAAGTTTATTAACGTTTACATTTAATAAGATTTAAGGTTTATTTAATAATTAACTTTAGAAAGATTTATAAAATCTAAATATGGAAATTATTATTATTATTATTATTATTATTAGGATTCCCCTTATTGAGGAGACAGAAAATAGGGTAATCTTCTTTGTGATCTAGGTGATGGGTGTAACATTGGGAGATAAGGTTTGGAAGCGACCAATCGTCAATACATGCATAAGAGAACGATGTGGAGTTAAGAGAAAGGGCACATGGTGTGTGATCGGAAAGGTCCCATGAGGGAAGCAGTACCCTTCCGAGTTGTTTTGGTGGAGGGCACCTCAATCATTGGGCATTTCTCCCTAAATTAGTTTTAGTTGGATTGATGATTGGTGTTGGTGTTCTGCGCTGGCGAGTTCGTGGTGGAGGTTGTGCTCGCCGAAAGTTCATTGTAATAAAAAAGAATTGAAAGTGATACTAGGTATGTTTTTTCTCTTACCTCCCCTCTAGGCCTGAAGAATGTGTGTCTAGTTGCGAAAATGCCAGGGTTATGGGATGGCCTGCTCTAGTTCGGTATTCTAGTCATCTATATCGGGTGTCATGGCGCGAAGTTACATATATCAAGTACATTATGTTTATCCATGTCTCAGTTGTGTTCAGAATTATTCTCTCCTGCATGTGCATGTTTCTCTCTCTTCGGGGGTGTCGAGGTAGGTTAAGTTCCATGCAGCCTGAAAAAGGTAGTACATTTTTCAAGCAATGGGTTTCACTAAAAATTTCGTTGGGTAAGGGTCTGTTATGGTCATTTGTGTCTTCAGGCATGTTTTGGTTGAGGCCTCAGTATGACAAGAAACTCCTCAATGGTGATAATATTCAACTTTGTTGTTGCATGCATAGAGGATGTTTCTATGGCCTTTTGGTTTAATCGATGTTCCATCGAGTTGATATATGATAGAGTGGCCCACATGAGATGAATTGGACTCTATTTTGGTGGCATAACTTGGAACATGACTATCTTGTGATTCTCTCTAATGATTATAGAGAAGGTCTCTATAATATTAGTGTCTTCTGTGATTGCGTGAATATATCTTGGTTCGGGTTGGTGGTGGGGCTTCGCGACCAGCCCAACTCTGCTCAATGTGACAATGTTTGATATAGGATGGTTCGAGGTACAAAAACGACAAGGGTTGGAGGCCATCGAAATGACAGCAGGTATAGGAAGATGAGGGAGAATGCAGTACCCTTAGTTAGAATACCAAGAAAGAGTGGTCAGTGCACCGATGCTTGGAGACCTTAGGAGGAAGGTAGGCCTATGATTCAGGTATGCCTTCAAATGTGAAACATTTGGTTAAAACCTGGTAAAATTATATTCACCATCAGGCAGCCATGGAAGTCAGGGTGGAGGAATGGAAGGATCTTGTCCCAGACCTGGGTAACACCTGTAGCCGTCTCACATAGTACAAGCACATGGTCCACCTCTATTGGATTATGAAAAGCATGGTGGGCAGAGCCATAATGACCCATTAGGGGCATGCCACAGAGCCAGATCTAGGACTACAAGAAATTAAAAAGAGAGCTACAATTCATCTAGGTTCAGATTCTGCATCAAAACAAGTTCCTAGGAAGCATTGAGGAGCACACTCAATGCCTACCTTAGACAGAGCTGCTGGAATTCGAGTGCACGAGACCCAGCTCAAGTGGAGTCTTCTGATTAGTTAATATTTTGATGTTTAGTTGTGGTGGAATTTTGCTAGTTTTTAACAATTATGTATGTCAGATAATATCGAATTTTGTAGATATATTAGTAGAAATTTTTGGTTAGATTTACAGGCATATAGAGCCTTGATGGAAAAACATAAAACTTTCAGATTTTTTATGGCATATAATGCGTTTTGGTGGCCAATAAACTTGGTTTCCCATAGTGCAAGTTGAAGCAATTGAACATCTTTTACATGTTTGTAACCTTCTTTTACTTTAATGAATGAAGATGGACTTACCCATCTTACAAATTTTTTTCTGTTAATATTAAGGCTTAGGAATATTTTAAGGTTAATTTTATATTTAATTTTTTCAATATTTAATTTTTAATATAACTATTATAATTTGTATAGACAATGTAACCATATTCAATTATGATTAAACCAACTTGATCATGGTCATTGATGGTAATCCATAGTTAACATGGCCATCCATAATCATCTATACTTACACATTAAAAACCACTGTAAAAAATGTCTACCCATAGTTAACCAAAATCGACCATAAACAATTATGTTAAAAAATTGGCACTGCAATATGAAAAATAAACATCAACGTCATAATGTATAAAAAAATATCAACGCTAGAATATAACAAAAAACAATTAACATCACAATGTGATGAATAAAAAGTGACATCACATGTGATGAGCAAAAATTTGCATCACAAAGCGACAAACAATAATCAGTTCATTATAATGTGACAAAGAAAAAATCAACATTTTAATGTGATAAACAAAAAGCAAGGAATGGTTGATCACACTTTAATAAGGTTTAGCATAGTTAGCCATAGTCATCCATGTCAATCTTAGTCACCGATAGTCAACCATGGGAAATCATAGTCCACCATGGCTAACCTTAGAAGACCATAAGAAAGCATGGTTATCTTCAACCAACCATACCCAACATATAGTCAACCACAGTTAGCCATTATCAACTTGGGTCGACCATGAGCAAGCATGGAAATCTTCAATCAACCACCTTGGCCATAGTCAACCATGGTCAACCATTCTCAACCATAGTCAATGTGGTCAACCATAGTTAGCTATGTTCAACATGGATTACTATGGTTAACTATGGTAGACTGTTGTCAACTATGGTAATCCATAGATAACTAGGGTCAACATTCCTAACCATAGTTGAGTCTAGCCTCCATGCAACTATGGTCGACAATGGTTAGCCATCAACTTTAGTTATTCATGATCAACCTTAGTCAATGATGATTAACCATGACCAACCATGGTAATCTTTGGTTGACCATATTCAACCTTGGAAAACCATGGTCAACCATTGTTAGAATGATCAAACATGCTCAACCAAGGTCACCATGATCAAACATAGTCAAATATGGTCGTCCATTGTCAACATGGACAAGCATAATCTATAATAGAAAACTATGGTCAACCATTGTCAAATAGGTCAAACCATGTTGAGACATGGGTAACATACCAAACTATAGTCAACAATGGGCAACCATGCTTAAAATTGAACACCCATCATCAACCATAGTCAACCACAATATATCATATTCATATATAGTTAGTTGTGGACAATCATGGTCGCTTCTAGTTGACTCTATATTAAGCACAATAAATGCTCCTTAACCATAACATTAACATATTTAACCATTTTTAACCGTAGTCAAGCATGGTGTACTACTCCTCATGCACATTGATCATCTACTAGCACAACCACATTAGTAAATGTGTTTGATATACATTGATCGTTGGCATTTTCCACCTCTTCTACACCAATAGCCATATGAAAAAGACGTCAATCGATGTATATCAACCACATTTAATAATGTAGTTATTCTAAGTAGGTAGATATGTGTTTCTATTTTGGAACATTGCTTCAATAATTTTAATTTAATGATTAAAATTTATTAAGTGGATAGTGGAGATTTAGCCTCCACTAAATATTCTAATATATTTGTAGTGTAATACACATGTAAATGTTGATATTTATCTTCAAAGAAGTTATGCTATTTTTATCTTTTGAATTAAATTAATTAAATAAATAAAATGCCATATGAACGAGTGTAACACTAAATAAATTATTATTTTTATGGGCATATAGTATTGATAAGTCATGGTATTAGCCCTAATATTGTAAGAAGGCCTATCTGCAAATAGGGTAAAATAGGAATGAATTTTCGTGATTAAAAATCTTGTTATATATTTTTTTTACATGTATATATGCTTAACTTATATATTATCATTACTACAAATAAATTTATAATTTAGTTATTTTTATAACTTTTAAAATATTAGCAACACAATATTTATAACCAAATAATTATTTAATTTAGATAACTAAAGTAAGCTCAATTTTCTTTTGACTACCCATTTTTTCTTTTGACTATCCATTAGTTGAGATTTGACCAGTACATTTTATAATGTTTTACTTTTTAATATATAAACAATATTAAAAATAAAAATTGTAATATTTCTATGGGTTCAAAAGATGTTATTTCCACCTTGAAGGAACATGCATTTGATAATCGTTCTTTCAACTGCATTCTATGCAACCACCATGGTTTGTGATTCTTGTGCGCCACGACTCCTGGCATTGTAAATGCATGTGATAGAACTCATGTTGGACAATCCTTTACATTTCATCCATCATGCCGACTACCTGTACATTAGGCGTCAAATCAATCCTTTTTCGGCGGACGAGAGGTAGATTTAGTCCAAGATTCATTTTGTGCTCTCTGGGATAGACATGGCCTCCGTGGAATTCAAAGAAATTTCTCCCATTAAAGTTGTAGCCAAACGAAACTCTGGGAAATCATCAACTATGGACCAACATGGTCCCCCTCGCATTTAAATCCAATTCTTCCATGATAGCTACAATCATACGTAACTTTGGGAAATCATCAACTATGTGTAGTCCTTAAAGAGCGAGGTGAAGGTTTGAATTACCTTAGTTAAAATGGCCCATGATAATAAGATTCCATTTCTTCGCTTTGATTATATTAATATCTCGAAAGGTGCTTTTTGCAAATTATTTCAACGAAGCTCGCCTCCATTATTCCTCTTTGTGCTTTTGACTAATAAAATACGAGTCACCTGTCTCCAGTGGCAAGTTTTTATTCATTTGAATCATATGTTATTGGATTTTCTAAAGTAAATAAAATGATTATTGAAATCTAATTAGTGAAGCTTCAAGAACTAATGCTATTACAAGTGTTACCAAGTCCCATTGTTCTCAACGAAATTAACCCAGTTACGTCGATCCTAGTGATACAGTAGGCAGTTGCAAACTCCAGGAACATAAGCGTGTTCCACAAAATTACTCTCCACTGCTGATGGTAGTGCCATGGGCATTAGACCATGGTTTCCTTCACTAGACCAAACACTAGTTGGCCTTTCCAAGCTACATACACCTCAGCAATACTTTCATTATTGCATATTAAGTAGTGCCATTCAACCAGAGCTTTGATACTTAACAAAATTCCCAATGAGATATCGGGCTTCAGACGCTAATTGAAGTTGTAGATGGGTTCAATAACATTCATCCTCTTCTATTAACATTGAACCTCTTCAATAACGTGATATGCAGCTATGTATCAATTTGTGGTTATTTCTATTGAAATATGTGCTATTGCCTACAAAACTAGATAAAATTATCTACAATTTTCAAATCGATAAAACTAAACTCTAAGCCCTTTCAGCTTTGGAAAATTGGAATTTACTGCACAACTCTGGCACTCCGTTAATTTTTAAAACTGAACATTTAATTTTCGTTATGGTGATGTGAATATTACAATTTTTAACTTGCACGGTGTTGCACATTTTTGAAATAATGTAAGAACAATTCACAGTTAGCATCGAAATCGACGTGATGTTTCATAAATTCACTTTGTTTTGTTCACTATAATTTCTTTGATAAGATTTAAAGAGTGCATTGGTGTTAGATACCCTTAAATCAATTAAATTTAGGAACCTTCTTGCCGTTAGTTATTCTGTCTTTCGAATACTAAGAACTTTCTAACTTTATATTTTCTTAATGTTTTATCTTTTTAATGTTTTATCTTGTTATTTTTAGTTAGCACAAAGCATTAATTTCCACACTTAAATGAGAAGAGTTGAGTTACTGTCCCTCACATTAACTTCCAAACTTCCAAATTAAAACAAGCCTCTTTTACCTTGTTATATTATCTCATTTTTTATTTTAATAATTCATTTTGTGTGAGAACTATTTTTATATAAAATAGAAATTAAGTAATAATTCTTTTAATTTATTTGTTATTTTTAGTTAGCACAAAGCATTAATTTCCACACTTAAATGAGAAGGGTTGAGTTACTGTCCCTCACATTAACTTCCAAATTTCCAAATTAAAGCAAGTCTCTTTTACCTTGTTATATTATCTCATTTTTTATTTCAATAATTCATTTTGTATGGGAACTATTTTTATATAAAATAGAAATTAAGTAATAATTCTTTTAACTTATTTGGAGTATTAATTTGGGATTTATTAATAAATAAGATACTTTTTACATTGAATGATTATTAATTATTTATTTTATAGATTTACTGGTTAAACATAATCTAATTTATAATGTTATATCTATCATATTATTTATTCTATTAGTGTATGGAATTTTATATATTGTAATAAAGATTATTGGCTTAGCATTAACCAATACAAGTTATAATGTTTAACATTGAAAAACAAATATTTTGTTTTCAATATTATAAAAAAATAATATTTAAATATAAACAAATTGTAAATAAATATAATTTTAGAAATTATTACTTACCATTATTTATATTTTTTTAAACACTATAATAAAAATAAAAATATAAAATACAAATTTATTAATAATTACTATCCACCAAAAATTTATACAAATCCTTGCTACTTAATGGAAAACTAATTTTATTAATTTCTATATCAATTTACAAATTTTATAAAAACTTAATTTCCAGAAAAGAGTTGTTTTTATTATAATATTAAAAACTATATAATAATAAAAATATTTTAATCTAATAAGAAATAAATGCGTTCTTCACTTTTTAAAGGTGCATTCGCCGAGACAAAAACATCGCCACTATTTTAATGCAATAAAAAACAAAAGAGAGTACTCCAAGCTTTTTAATTTTTTAACAAAGGTATAATTTTTTCATTGTTTAACATATGTAAAGTTATATTTATATTGGGTGAGATTGTATGTTTTTTCTGTTATTTTGATTGTATTTTTGAACTCTTAGATTTTGTAGATTAGATAACTAAAAAATATAAAAATGTTTAATAGTTAAACTATACTAATTAAAATAATGCAGCCTAATTATAAAAAGTTTTTTTTTTTTTTTTTTTTTCAAAATTTAAGAAAACAAATTTCAATGGGGTTTTAGGGATATAATTTGTAACACTACAATATGGTTAAACTATATCTTGATTGATTGATTGATAATTTAATAAATTATATCTTAATTCATAGAGTGATAATTTAATTTAGTATTGGCTATTATTTATTATATAAATTGATTCATTTGAATTTAAAAAATTAAAAATCAAAGTGGTGTATATATATGCAAAGTTATATCTATATTGGGTGAGATTGTAAGTTTTTTTTGTTATTTGAATTGTATTTTTGAACCCTTAGATTGTGTAGATTAGATTGTTAAAAAATGATAAGAAGGTCTAATAGTTAAACTATACTAACTAAAATAATGCAGTCAAATTTCAATGGGATTCTAGGGATATAATTTGTAACACTACTTATCATATCACTTTTGTTTTTATGGGTTATAGGAGGTGTTACTGACATTTTAAGTCAAATTTCTCAATTATCATTAATATACCAAGTTACAAAAATGTCAAATATCTAAAACTTTGCAGAAATATCTTAAACTCACAAGATTTCTTAAACTGAAAAGATTGCGAGGCTCCTAAGGAAGCATAAGGGGGCTTCAACGTTTAGGACTTTAAATACCATCCCGAGCTCCCTTAGATCTGTAAAAGACCCACTTGACCCAAGAATATGAAGGGTGTGTTGAAGAATCTAGGGCATTGAGGAATTAGTGAGATTCTTCTTGTTCTTGATAACAATTTATGAAGTTCTTGATCATCATATTATTGTTAGTGTGTGATTCAAACTGCTATCAAAACAAAACAAACAAGAACACAAAGTAGTATTTGACTTTCTGACAGGCATCATTGATGCAAGCCTGAAGCTTGCATTACCGAGGAACTTTCTCCCTTTAACATACAAAGCATGCACCTCAAATAATTGCCCAATTCACTTGTACACCCCTCAATTTTCTCCCATTTAGATTTGCAGAAGCTTGTAATTTCACATTCCTGGCAAATTCACATCTATGCCATTTATGTTGAATCTTTTCTTCACATTTAACTTTAACCATAATTATCAACATGCTCATGTGTTTATACACATCATCCAACTACAATCTACATTCTCAATCCAATTTAGAGACTTCATTTCAATCCCAATGTCAAATCTTGTACATGCTCATTAATCCAACAAACATGACCAAATGCGAAATTATTAATTTGACATTATTTTAAGCAATGGAATGGTTAGACTAATTCTTACTCAAATGCGCCCTTTTCAAACATTCAGTCATTCAGATTTTGAAAATCTGTCTTCAATCTCTATTTAATACAACATAAGACATTCTTACCACTTGCCAAGCTGTAGTAGAATTCATCAATTGCTTTTCTGATTACTTGGATGCCTTTCACCTTCATATGCCCTTACTACCATAATGTTTTTCACTTCTATATCAAATTGCCAGCGTCCTTACTGCGCCTTTCACATCTTTGCAAATGAATCTTCAACTCATTGTCAAAACAGTTTCAAATATACAATACTGCGTTTCATTCAGCAACTCATTCACATATCTGAAAAACGCAATGATGCCCAACCATAATGTTAACACATGTTTGTAAATGCGCTTACCTCTCATTTAGAATGCGTCTCACCTGCTCCATCCATCAGAAAATGTTCAACACAACAATTTATTTTGCAATACCACAGATCGATTTCAAAATTTACTGCAAGTTAATTTCCATCCTAATTTCTTCATTTCGCATTTCAATACATGATTGTTTCATTGCTAATGGACAGATTGTCCGGTCATTGGATAGAACTCTGCGTTTAATACCAAAACTCTGCCTTTAATACCAGAACTCTGCGTTTTTTATTAATTTCAGTTTCCAATTACCAGATTCAATTCTGGTTCCACACTTCAACAAATTGATTGTGCTATGATTTACGCAATTGGTTATTGTTTTAACACGCTCCGCATACCTTTTACCTCTGAATTTTATACCACTTGCAATCCTTCTTTCAATTACAGTCGAGCCACCATCTAAACAACTTTCAGTTTAATAATTCAACCAATGCATTCATTCCGGAATTGTGAATATTGTATCTTCTAATGATAGCATTCAGGATGACAATACAAACTTATGGATTCAATTTTAGTTTGGAATAATCATTACAGCTAATAGGTTACCCTCTGCATTTACCTTTTAATCGATTTCACCACAGCGCCATTTGTTCCAGCGGACACTGTTCCAACAAATGATGCTATTCATTGGTCCTTTTAATGCAAACAACTCTTAATTTCTGAAGCGCTTTCCAATAATTAAAACCTCCTCACAACTTAGAATCACAATTAATCGATTAAAACTCCAGAATCCATTTTCATACACATTATCAAGCCATTAAAATTAAATGAGAAGAGCGTTCGTCATGTCCTACCCTTTCACGGCTTCAATATACCTCTGTTCAATACTGCAGATATTCATATATATAATCTGCCAATGTGTTGTACAAACAGTGAAATCAACCTTTCCAAACTCGCATTAAAATCTTAACCTACACCGAACTTCGGTTTCATTCCAATCACTGAAAATAAATACAATTCCGCCAATAAAGTTATAAACACATTTATCATAAAAAAATACTTACAATTCTTGTTCTTCCTAGCAACATATGCAAATCTATGGCCCTTTTTACATAAGCCCTAAGGCTTCCAAGTAGAAAACCTTAGACTGTAGTCACAATCTCAATGTATTTTTCTCTCAAAACCCCTTCCTATTTATACAATTTTGAAAATGGTCTAATTTAATGCTCAATCCCCTTAATATCTCAATATCACTAAAATATCTCAACAAATCCTCTTATCTAGAATCTTATCCCTTTATATCCTTAACTACCCAAATTCTCTAATATCCTTTTATTAATTAAAAAGATATTTACAAAAATGCTCACCTCCTCCTATTTTATTTAAAATAACAAATTAATTTAATAAAATATTAAAAATTGTCACACCCCCTTTTAACATATTTACAAAATAAATAAAAAACGCCCTTGATGCTCCTCCATAGACTCCCCATGTAAGAAAATTCATGACCACCTCGTCATTCGATATTTCCTCCTCGATCCCAAATTTTATTTTGTAATCTTTCTGTGCTTGTCGATTGCTTTACTACTATTGTCATATGTTGTTGTCTTCCAGGTTTCCATATTTTGTGTTGTAATACTCCACTTGCTCTGCTCTTGCAATCTTTCACTGTCATTCTCTTGTTGTTGCTCCTTTTCTTTATTTTGTCTTTCTCTCGGATGTTTTTATCATTAACCTCCTTATCAACTCCATTTCTCTGTCGAGTATGTCCTCTATCTGTTGTTTGTTTCCATCTCTTGATTGCTAAACTCTCACTCTTACTTGTTCTTTACTTGTTTTCATTGCTTCCTTTTCACCCTTACTACTGTTTTGCACCTTTTCTGCTGCTGCTACTATAAATGTTGCGGCCTCCCAAACTTCCTTTCCCTATGCAACATTCCTTTGCTCATCATCTGCAATTTCTTTTTGATTATCATTTATGACAACTGCTTTGTCATCCTTCTTCAGCAATCTATCTTGGACATTCATCCTCTGTTCTTCCAATTTCCTCCTTTGAAAGTCTAATTCTTTATATAACTCAATGATTTTACTCGGAGTAGACTCTAGAAATTTTACACATCTTCCATTTCCTCGCATTGTCTTTCTTCTACTAAATCTTCCTTAACATCCTTCAGCAGATGTTCTTCCAAACCTGCAATCATACACAAATCGTTAGTTTTAAAATCACAAGACCTTACGGTCTTGTTTTATGCTTCAGTCATCAAATCTTCCGGCTGCTTCGAATCATTCATATGATTCAACTCCTCTAGCTCTCATCACTTTCAAAAAGTAATGGTCCACTCTCTAACATATCGAAACCTCAACATCTTCTTCAACATCTTCCTTTTGCTGTAGCTCAACTGTTTCGAGCTTCTCTATCCTCTGTCTCGCATCAATAACCTGTTCAAGTTCCCTTAGTTCCTTTATCAATTGCATATTTACCTGATGATTCCACTTCTCTTTTAGCCTCTGCCACTTCAGCTTCTTTCACGGCTTCAATATACCTCTGTTCAATACTGCAGATATTCATATATATATATAATCTGCCAATGTGCTGTACAAACAGTGAAATCGACCTTTCCAAACTAGCATTAAAATCTTAACCTACACCGAACTTCGGTTTCATTCTAATCACTGAAAATAAATACAATTCCGCCAATAAAGTTATAAACACATTTATCATAAAAAAATACTTACAATTCTTGTTCTTCCTCGCGAGATATGCAAATCGATGGCCCTTTTTACATAATCCCTAAGGCTTCCAAGTAGAAAACCTTACACTGTACTCACAATCTCAATGTATTTTTCTCTCAAAACCCCTTCCTATTTATACAATTTTGAAAATGATCTAATTTAATGCTCAATCCCCTTAATATCTCAATATCACTAAAATATCTCAACAAATCCTGATATCTAGAATCTTATCCCTTTATATCATTAACTACCCAAATTCTCTCATATCCTTTTATTAATTAAAAAGATATTTACAAAAATCCTCACTTACTACTATTTTATTTAAAATAACAAATTAATTTATTAAAATATTAAAATTTGTCACACCCCCATTTAACATATTTACAAAATAAAAAAACGCCCTTGATGCTCCTGCATCAATCATCATTGTCTCTCTTAGGGTCATACCCACCGGGGTGTTCTCTGAGTATTCCCTACTAGGAATATTCTCATCTTGGGTTCCGAGCCCTCAAGAATATCGACCCTCTTGGCCACTCTTGTCTTGGATACCCTAGCACATCCTCAAGGAAGTGTCAAATGCTAGATGATTACACAATCCTCCATTCTTTCTTCCAAACTAAAGACAAGAATGTTGTGTCTAACTCTCCCTCTTAACGAGGGATGAGTTCCAAGTTTTTTTTTACTTAGAAACTTACTCAAGTTCCTTTACTCATAGGAACCTCCGAGAGCTCCCTGTTACCAAGGGACTCTATCATCAGTACTTTATAGGGTCTCCTAGTTGATTGATGATCCAAGAACTCGATGTCATCAATTTCTTCATATGTAGGGTTCATCCATCCATCACTTTCCTCCATGTCATTCCTTCTTTCCCGGAAAGTATCCTCCTTTACATCTAGGGCTTCCTTCATAGGGAGAGCCTTTTTCCTTTTGATCATGCCTAATCCATGTTATGTGAAACCATATGTCATGACATCACAATATTAAATACAAGTACAAGCATACATACCTCATTCTTCCTTTAGCTTTCTTGATCGAAAATTAGAATATGGATTTCATGGTCTTAGAAATTTTAAGTGGAACACACCCACACGCACACACATATATATATAGTAGACATTGGGCTATTAATTTCATGGTAATGTACAATGAGGCTTCTCCAATTTATGCCTTACGGCGTTTCCTTTGCAACTTTTGGTGCAATTGCTAGTTATATAAAATAGAAATTAAGTAATAATTCTTTTAATTTATTTGGAGTATTAATTTGGGATTTATTAATAAATAAGATACTTTTTACATTGAATGATTATTAATTATTTATTTTATAGATTTACTCGTTAAACATAATCTAATTTATAATGTTATATCTATCATATTATTTATTTTTTTAGTGTATGGAATTTTATATATTGTAATAAAGATTATTGGCTTAGCATTAACCAATACAAGTTATAATGTTTAACATTGAAAAACAAATATTTTGTTTTCAATATTATAAAAAAATAATATTTAAATATAAACAAATTGTAAATAAATATAATTTTAGAAGTTATTACTTACCATTATTTATATTTTCTTAAACACTATAATAAAAATAAATAAATAAAATACAAATTTATTAATAATTACTATCCACCAAAAATTTATACAAATCCTTGCTACTTAATGGAAAACTAATTTTATTAATTTTTATATCAATTTACAAATTTTATAAAAACTTAATTTCCAGAAAAGAGTTGTTTTTATTATAATATTAAAAACTATATAATAATAACAAAAATATTTTAATCTAATAAGAAATAAATGAGTTTTTCACTTTTTAAAGGTGCATTCGCTGAGACAAAAACATCGCCACTATTTTAATGCAATAAAAAACAAAAGAGAGTACTCCACGCTTTTTAATTTTTTAACAAAGGTATAATTTTTTCATTCTTTAACATGGCATTAGAGTCGAGCCTGCATAAGTCTCCTTGAGAGCAGCATAGAGAAGAGGTGAGGTTGCTTAACACCGAAAGGAGAACATAATTTGATTTTTTTTTGTGCTCACATAGAAATAGCAGAAGACGAGGTAGTTCATGGTCACACAGCACGATGTTTGCAAGTTAATTTGTTTGTTAAGTCATACTCACTAGGTGTTCAACAAATGGGAAAAGTCAAGAGGCTCAAAATCTATATTGTCTAAATATTTGGAAACCATAAGACAAAATAGCGCATTGACATTGAAATGCATAAAATAATGTGTAGATTCCAACGTTCATCCTCTCATTGTAGATGCAGAAACAACCAAGATGGCCTTGGGCACCCAACCAAGATGGCCTTGGACACCTTTGAGAATAATTTTAGTGTAAGGGAAAGGTTGAGCTGAAAATGAAGAGTTAGGTGAATCCCACTCTCTTGAGCCACAAGTGGATGATGACTAAGAACAATTTGCGAAAGAAGTTGAGAAGGAACAAATAGATGCTCTTGAATCCCACTATGCACACTTGGAAGTGGATCAAGATTTGGTGAATTGAGCAACAATGTTTGTTGATGACAATGAAGCTCTCATTGTAACACTACCTGTTATGTTGAACCCACCAATTCAATTTTTTGGCACTAGCTTTGAAGAAGACTTCTTCGCTAAAGATGAATGGTTGTAGATGATGCAACAAAAACACGATATAGACATGATGCTGTTCTGTGAGAGAATCCCACTTGAGTCTAGAAACCAAGTGGAAGATAACCTTTTTTGCAGCGACTCAAATTAGTAAAGAAGTGGAAAAGACATAAACAGGGAGAGAAGGAAGTTCATGAAAAGAAAAATCTCATTGCAGAGTAGAAAGAATATGATCGTGCAAATGTTTTTAATCTTAATTTTGATTTTGATTGTGCAAATGTAAGCAAGAGGAGGAAGAAATAAATTTTTGAGAACAATTGATGTTCCTTGAAGCATCACTTGCAATATAATGTCTTGATGAAGTATGAGTAGAGGTTGTAGCAATGAACCTTGAAGACAACTTGGACCTTGAAAACATTAATGAAATTTTTAGGTATTGGAGTTCTCAAGACATAAATTTTTACTATAGACTTATGTTGCAGCAAAACATTGATGATGAGAAGTACATAACAAGATGACATGGCTGATAAGTCCACATAGAACACTATATTTGATGAAGAAGCCTAGTAGATTCTTAGGCAACTTGGAAAGATGTAAGAGCTACACGAGCAAATCAAGAATTTGAAATGTTAGAATAATGTAGAAATGGAAGATTCTAGTAATGTGATAGGTTTGTTGAGTTGTCTTATTAGATGTATGTGAGTCACAAGATGTTCTAGAAGTCATTGATTTCCAGTGTAAGTGAGTTGTATCGCCATAGACTATACCTTCCATGTTGTTATGTTGATTGAGTCTAGTGATCCCATCATTATATAATATGGTATATAGCTACAAGAGATGTATTCACAATTAAATTTGATGAGGGATATTTGTTTTATGAAAATGAATTGCAAGTTATATTTGAAATTGATAAACTGTTGTTTGTTTTTGATAATCAAGTGGAAGAATAAGAAGAGGAAATTGTAGCAACCATTAAAGGGAAAAAAAAGTATGAAAATGTCAAACTTGATTATGATGCAGAGATAAATCTTATTGAAGAATGGTTTGAGAAACCTTTTGAACAATTTGATGTAGGTCTCAAAGTAGCAACCAAAAGAATGAAGGCTCTTGAAAATGAGCACAATGGTAAATCAATGAATGATTCATATGTTATGGAACTTGAACGAGTGGTGGACACATTTGAAGAAGTTGGTGCTATTTAATATATTGGAGCCCTCACGAAATAAAACATATTATGGATTGATGAGGCAACGACCAAGTAAAACAAGAAACTATTGATGATGAAAATGAACTTATTGAGAAAGGCGTTAAGATGGTTTGGTTTCATCGTGCTTGGAATAAGAAGCAATATCCATACTTCATGATATGGAGTAAGCAGAAGACTAAATAGGTTGAAAGTGTGAGAGTTTGTAGCATCAAGTCGAAGAAGAAATTTCATCAATATGTTGATGCAGAGAAAGTTAAAATGAAGTCATATTTGTAATCCTAGCTCCATTTCTCGATTAAGGAGGGATGTTAGAATAGTGCAGAAATGGAAGTGTCTAGTAATGTGATAGGTTTGTTAAGATGTCTTATTAGATATATGTGAGTCACTAGATGTTTTAGAAGTCATTTATTTCGAGTGTAAGTGAGTTGTATAAGTCATAGAATCTACCTTCCATGTCATTATGTTGATTGAGTCTAGTGATCCCATCATTATATAATGGGACACATTATGATGTATTGGAAAGGAGGGAGTGTGAGCAGGCTTAGGGCTGAATTAATAAAGTGTTCCATTGGATTAACTCTCTAATCTTTTAATATGAAATTTAAAACATACAAAAAAAAAATGTTAAAGCAATTTAGATGATACATGATATGGAAGAAAAGAAAAAGAAAAAGGTAACACTTAGTGAGACTTACACCATACATTTTATTTTAAATATTTGTAGTTGCCATTACCCTAGAGTGTTAAGAGAATCTAATTCCCCACTTATAACCATCGATCCAAATGTAATAACTAGTTTTAAATCAGTATAATTAGATTAAATTCCAATTTAGTCTCGCTACCATTATTTATGGTTGATTTCCCCTATATAATTTATATAACCGAAGAGCATCCGTCCTCCAAATTTTTTCATTTTTTTAACGGGGTATAAGTTTTTCATTCTTTAACAAAGGCATCCTTCAATGGAAACTCCAATTTAGTCTCGCTACCATTATTTATCGTTGATTTCCCCTATATAATTTATATAACTGAAGAGCATCTGTCCTACAAATTTTTTCATTTTTTTAATGGGGTATAAGTTTTTCATTCTTTAACAAAGGCATCCTTCAATGGATCCTTGCCACGTCCTTCACTCATGAGCATGGTCATAAACACCATAGAAAATTTTAGGGGCGAATGTTCACCCTCTGGCGAAATTAAGGTGTTTTAAATTTTTAGTGGGCGAATATTTTGTATCATAGTACATTTTTACAAATCACCTCAAATAGCCCACCTTATTTTGAGGGAGAGGGTAAAAAAGGTAAATTTAGCCCTTGAAATTAGGAGTTACAATGTTCCATTTGCCCATTTTCAAGAATAGGTTTTATTTAAGTGAATCCTATGGGCCAAAGGCTCAAATACCATATTTATAAAAGAGGTATGGTAACTTAATAAAAATATAAATAAATTAGAGGTATGGTAAATAAATAAAACATTTTTTATATTTACTTCATAAGTCACCTTATATACATGCAAGGGTGTAAACAAATAAAAATATAAGTAAAGTGGAGGTATGGTAAATAAATAAAACATCTTTTTATACTTACTCAAAAGGTATGGTAAATAAATAAAAATATAAATAAACTAGACGCATGGTAAATAAATAAAACCTCTTTTTATATTTAGTCCATAACCCTCGTTCTATTTATGAAGGCTCAAGAAAGAGGTTTTATTTAAGTGAATCCTATGGGCCAAATACCATATTTGTAAAAGAGGTATGGTAAATTAATAAAAATATAAATAAATGAGAGGTATGGTAAACAAATAAAACATTTTTTTATATTTACTCCATAAGTCACCTTATATTTAAGAACACTAAAAAAATGTGTTATATTTAGGTGAAACCTATGGGAAAAATACTATGGAACAAATACCATGGACTAGATTGTTATTAATACCATGCAAAAAAACATTATTAACCCTAATATTAGTATTAATAAAAATAAAAATGGCACATGGTGTTGACCCATGGTATTCACCAAAATGGCACATGGTATTGACCCATGGTATTCACCTCCAATGTACCCTATTAAATGGGGCAATTAAACCATCATAGATCGATCTTTACTCTCGATCTACTAACCCCCGAGAGGTATCAAATATCGCGATATGCAAACTCGCATAGAGTGAAAAATTATTTGATCAGATGAAGAGTAAAAATGAATGTTGTAATTTAATGTATGTTAAACATTTTAGCTTGGTTGAAATAAAAAATAAAATAAAAATCAACTATTAATTTTATTAATTTTTATAAATTACTAATAGTAATTTTTAAGCTCGTTTATGATAACCCATGGTAATATCATGGTATTCATGTGAGCATAGACTATTTAAAGGGGAAATTCTATAATCTTAAAGCCATCTTAATTCTGGGTCTACCAAGTGCTCATAGGAATAAATAGATTTCATCCCCTAAGAGTGGTAGATGTGGAGTTAAGATGGATATAGGTTGGTTTTTATGATAATGAAGATACTAAATAGACTTAGGAAATTATATTGTAAAAACATCTTAAGGTGAATGGTTAAAGCATAGACATTGGAAAAGTATATTTGTATACCTCTTTTTTAAACTGAAACAAATCTAGGGCTAAAAGGAATGGATTGATTATAGTAGCCATCCTTCTATAACTTTCCAACATATGCTGGAGTAAACAGATTGTAATTTGGGTAATTTTTCTAATTGCAAATAGGAACATACTTGTGTATTGGTAGGGTGGTTATGAGGTCCCTAGAAGTGATGAATTTGAATTTTTCTTGGTTCTATATATAGTATTAGGTTTTTTCTCATGCTTTCTGTGAATGGCATTAGTGAATTTTATCCTACACCCGCTAGGTTTAATTTCCGTAATTTTGATTTCAAAAGATATTTTAAAGAAATGCAATGATTTTATTTGTGTATTCAATAAACACAAGATTTTATAATTGACTAAAATATTCATGGCTGGTGAAAGATTCGCCAAAAATTTATATATACATATCATATTATTGATAAAATAGCCTTCCATTTTTCCTAGATATCATGGAGATTTGCCAATTTATTATATATGTAAATTTAAGGGCATCTTAAAATTTTCCGTGTAAGGCTCTCCTCCCATACTCAAATGGCATATATTTGAAATCATGCCGAGTCACGTCTGGGCCATAAGAATTCAAACCTTTCTGTTTCGAATTTTAGGGGGTGTTCCCACTTAGCGAGGTGTATGTGAATACCCTACACATTTACCAAAAGCTTAGTGTTTGCCTGTACATGATACCTCCCATTTCTGTCAATACCCCACCTCTTTACCAATGATACCCTCCCACTTCTGTCAATACCCCACAAGTTTACCAAAAGTTTAGTGTTCGTCAGTACATGATACCCTCCAACTCTACAAGACAATCTGCCCTCGGGATAAAGTCGAAGAGTCTCTAATAATGGCCTCCAAATATTTCAACTCGGGGAGATCTGACTAACACTCGCTCTCTATCAACTACGATATCCAGCTCTTCCTGTGCCCTCTTCAACACCTCTAGGCATTGCACCAGCGATGAAATTTCCCATTCCGTTGGGTTGGATATCGTATCGATTGATCTCAGTAGCATGCTCTGCAAAATAAGAGACAAGTCATTTATATTCTTTCAACAACATTCCCAATTTGAAAGAAGGAAAACTTTCATGAGCGGAGTAGCTAAAATTGCCTTGAAGATCGAAAGGAAGGAGGCACATACAATCATGGTGCTCTTGACGGTGGTATCGTCGCGACAAAAATCTTGGGCTTTAACCACTAAGCGTAGAAGCACATCTATCAAACTCTCATTAGTTTCCTTCACATAAAGACGTTACTTATCTACCACTGTTTGGAGAATCGCATCCCTCAGCCTGCTATACTTCTTCATTGTCCTCTGGTAGCCCTAGAGATCCTTCCATCTGACGAAGGGAATATAATCTCCCACATTAAATCCTTGCAATAGCAGGAAATATGTGTGGATCATCTCCTTCAACTCTTTCACGTCTTCTACCCTGCCCATATAGCTCTTGTCATGTACCATTGATCGCACAATAATATCAAATAAAAGATCAAACATCATCAATCAACCACAATAGCCTCTTTAATTCCCATCTGGAACCGAACAGGGCAGGCGCCAACTTTGACACCTCCTCCCTTTGAATGTTTTGAGATTATTCTACCCTGGAAGTGGATAAAAGGTACGATTTACAGATCCTACGAATGTTTCTATAACGGAGGTTATATGAATTGATACCCAGCAATGTACAATCGTAGCCCAAATACTTAATTCCCGAGATACGTGACCTGGAGCTGAAGTTCATGTTGTGGGTTGTGAGACATTCCCTGGCTAATTCCAAGGAGGTCACAACTAGCACCTTGCAAGAGCTGAGTTGGAGGAGAATTTTGTGGCCGTGGCGCCGAGCGAGATCGTAAAGCGTTTAATGAAGAGGTCGATTCCCCTCCAGCATATCGATGTGCCCAATTCTTGGCCAGGCCATAGGCCCTGGAAGCGTGCACACACACTTCTGGAATAATAACCATTTATCATAGTGAATTATTAGGAGCAGAATGATACATGTAAAGGAAAAATTGACAATGGCCTCCAATGGACCTCCTTTAATTAACATGGGTATTTTTCGCATTCTACCTCCTTCAATTAAGCTGGCTATTCCGCCCATTCTAACGACAGACTAACAATATGAGGAACAGAATATCTTTGGGTGATTGAAATCTCGGAGTTACATATATCAAATGGAATACATAAAGGAAAGGCAAGATACAAGAAGCCCGCTAATACCCACAGTTTGATTTAAAAATCAACGCTGAAAGTCTCTTGTACTCTTTGGAAGATAAAATGGGAATTTGGCCGTCACCATTACCAGCTTATCTCTACCTCGGTCATCCAATTTGGATATGATATTGAATGGATAAAGATCAATAGGACGAGCTTACACTAAAGTGAATTTGTATGATGTATCGAATCTGCAGTAGAGATAAAAATGTTATATTTAGGCCGATAGGCCTTCCTATGCATCAACAATTGTCAACACTTTTAACCTGAACCGTTTGATCAAGTTTGACAGTTTGAACCGTTGATTCGAAGTTGATTGCTTTTTCCAAATATTTGAGTTGCCTTCTTTTCACCTCCAGTTCTGTTGTGCATTGAACCTGGCCCTTTGAGTTGCATTACTATTTTTTCCAATTCTTTTGTCACTCTCGAAGATATGCATTACTGCTTTTTCCAATTCTTTTGTCACTCTCGAAGATATTTTCACTGCTTCTTCCTTGACAGTCGTTGTTTATGTTCTTCTTCCCTGGCTTTTGGCAGCTTTTTCGCAAGCACTAAGCTTCATCTACCAAGCTTCATCTACCATCAACTTTGATGGGAAACTTATAACATTGACCTCAGCAGTGGATCTAGATACTCTGTCTCCTGCAATCCTCGGCGGATACCTTTCTTTATCAATCGAAACAAATAGGTCACTATCAGGGTGTTTTTATATTTTCCCATTTTCTTTCTATTGTTTCGTATGTGTGGTATGTACACATATATATCTCCCACGCATGGGCTGGATGCAACGAGTGTTTAGATTAGAATCACAAAAGTGAGTGATGATCTTTGGTTCGTTTGAAATTTTGTAGCATAATATATATAATAAATGTGGAATGGTGATTTGTATAAAGTCACTGTTCAGATTCGAAATACAAAAAGTAAGGTTACAGATGGTTGCTACAGGCCATCATTTAATAGATTTGAGTATTGTTGTTGAAGAGTGTTTGTTTCTTTTGTCTTGACCCATATGAATAGAAAACATGTCTTCAGAATCAAGGGAACATGTCTACTGATGGTTGCTACAGGACATCATCTAATAGATTTGAGTATTGTTGTTGAAGAGTGTTTGTTTCTTTTGTCTTGCCCCATATGAACAGAAAACATGTCTTCAGAAAGTTTTGAACCCAGGTCTGAGCATTGCTATTGTTTTGATCTAACCAGCTGACCACAACCTGCTTGACATATATGAACAGAAAACATGTCTTCAGAAAGTTTTGAACCGAGGTCTGAGCATTGCTATTGTTTTGATCTAACCAGCTGACCACAACCTGCTTGACATAGTGTATTTTATATTTAGTGATAAATTCCTTGATTTAATCTTTCTTCAAGATATTTATCACTGGAAACAAATAGGTCACTATCAGGGTATTTTTATATTTTCCCATTTTCTTTCTATTGTTTCGTATGTGTTATATGTACACATATATATCTCCCACGCATGGGCTGGATGCAACGAGTGTTTAGATTAGAAGCACAAAAGTGAGTGATGGTCTTTGGTTCGTTTGAAGTTTTGTAGCAGAATATATATAATAAATGTGGACTAGTGATTTGTATAAAGTCACTGTTCAGATACGAAATACAAAAGTAAGGTTATATGGTCTCTGTATATTGTGGGTGAGAGACAGAAATAGTGATTTGTATAAATTTGTTTCCATGGCCATAGGTTTGCACTATTCAAGGTAATTTTGAATGGTATTAGCATTTTTGGTGTCATCCAGCATTTAGATAAAAATATTAGTCAGTATATTTCATATAGCAGTTAACTGGGAGTGCTCCACCGATTGTCATGAAGAGAGTCATAAGATACACCAATATTATATCACCCAATGTTAAGGGTAAATTATGTCTCCTTGTACGAGTTTAATTAGGTGAGTTTTAGGGATCTGGTTTTGTGACTGTAGGGGCGAATGAATCAACAAAGTAGTTTGTCTTTGTAGTTTAAGACAAACTGACTATTTATTGTTTTTTATTTTGCCAGACATTTCACTGTAGGCATGGGAAGGCATATCTGTTTAATACTATGCTGCTGAATCACACAATTGTGATTAATAAAGGTTGATGATCAAAATGTGTATCGCGTTTGAACTTGACATTTTTATAAACTTAAATTATGTCCCCATCAATATGATAGTACGTGTCATTCTTGATCAACGACATCTATTTCTTATGCCTACTATTCCCTCCGAAAGCTGCCATAGAAAGTCCTAATGTTCAAGTTGATAGATTGATTTTAACATTTTCGATGTCTTTCGTGCTTTTCTAGGCAAGGACAGAACGAACCTTAGCAACTGATCTGGCATTTTGTGAAGAAATAATTGTAATTACCATCAACATATTGCTAAATCAACCTCAGATGCAGCGTTGCATATGCATTAGGATTTCATCTAATACACATTGTTGTTTTATGTGGGTGTGATAATAAACATTTCAAGCTTGCAGATTGCAATTTTGCCATACGTGTATTTTTTTTCCTGTTTTTGTCTGTAGTTTAAGACAAACTGACTATTTATTGTTTTTTTATTTTGCCAGACATTTCACTGTAGGCATGGGAAGGCATATCTCTTTAATATTATGCTGCTGAATCACACAATTGTGATTAATGAAGGTTGATGATCGAAATGTGTATCACGTTTGAACTTGACATTTTTATAAACTTAAATTATGTCCCCATCAATATGATAGTACATGTCATTCTTGATCAACGACATCTATTTTTTATGCCTACTATTCCCTCCAAAAGCTGCCATAGAAAGTCCTAATGTTCAAGTTGATAGATTGATTTTAACATTTTCGATGTCTTCCGTGCTTTTCTAGGCAAGGATGGAATGAGCCTTAGCAAGTGAGCTCGCATTTTGTGAAGAAATAATTGAAATTAACATCAACGTATTGCTAAATCAACGTGAGATGCAGCGTTGCATATGCATTAAGATTTCAGCTAATACACATTGTTGTTTTATGTGGGTGTGATAATAAACATTTCAAGCTTTTTGATTTCAATTTTGCCATACGTGAATTTTTTTTCTTGTTTTTGTCTGTAGTTTAAGACAAACTCACTATTTATTGTTTTTTATTTTGCCAGAAATTTCACTGTAGGCATGGGAAGGCATATCTCTTTAATACTATGCTGCTGAATCACACAATTGTGATTAATAAAGGTTGATGATAAAAATGTGTATCGCGTTTGAACTTGACATTTTTATAAAATTAAATTATGTCCCCATCAATATGATAGTGCATGTCATTCTTGATCAACGACATCTATTTTTTATTTTATTTTTCCAATATATATTTATGTAATGAATGGGATCCATCCAACTTGTATCTTTTACCATTTTACTAATTCATCATCAGAATCAATGATATTAGTACAAACACTTGTGATATGAGTATGTATTCGCTATATATTCACTATGAAGAGACCCTTTTTCACTCATATTTAATCCTACCTCTGAATAATATGGTTTGTAAGTTCATATTATATATATTTAAGTTTCAAAGTTTCAGTTTTCATGCTGTGAGTTTCTTTTAGTTTTGAAAAACAATCAGACTTCAAGTATAGGTTCATGACATTTTATGATGCTCTTGAGGCAAGGATTCAGTGTATAAAAACGTGTTGCTATTGCTAGAATACCCAATACCTCCCTCTCTGGGATTCTCAATACTAATGGTCTTGGACTAAGACATGATAAAGTTTAATATTCCTCAGTATCATGTTTGGCTTTCGAGCTTCTTTAGTTAACGTCGCAATCATTCTTTTGTGCAGGAATCATCTTGGAGCCAGTCAGGAGGAGTTCTTCTTATCGCACAAAGATCCCTAAGCGAATCTAGAAAGAACCAAAGGTGATCCTTTCTACACTTCCTGTCAATATATGTCAAATAGATGAAGATGTGTGTAACAGGTACCTTTTTCAGATAACCTTACGGTTTGTAAATGCTTTAGTTTTTCTCTCATAAAAGAAATTCTTGTTGAAAGAAAAGCTGATAAACTGTATATCTACTTCTGTCAAAATAGTTGTAGGTTGCTTTGTTTTGGTTCAATAGTTGTTAGGGAATATTGAGAAAATGAACTTTCAGTTGTGCGTTAGTGACCCATTTCCATGTTTTCCAAGTGACTTTGTGGACCAAAAGGGGGGGGGGGGGAACTTGTCCCAAGGGCTAAATTAGGATATGCAACATTATTATGCTAACAAATTTGATGTCTTAAAATTTATTTTTTAAGAAAATTCTTTAGTTTTTCTCTCATAAAAGAACTTTTTGTTGAAAGAAAAGCTGATAAACTGTATATCTCCTTCAATCGAAATAGTTGTAGGCTACTTTGTTTTGGTTCAATAGTTGTTAGGGAATATTGAGAAAAGGAACTTTCGGCTATGCAAAGTGTTGAATGACGTTATATGCACTGATGAATACATGAATATGTGAAATAATACATGTGTAGAATAAGACTTGTTTGCATAAGAAATTGAAATTTTTTTATAGCATTGTTCTGCAAGGTTTAATGAGTCGAGAGTATCATCATATTCATACGTCAATACCGCCTCCGAAGACAAATAAGAAAGTACACTAAAATTTACACTAAAATCAATCAGATACTCTTTTTTAGAGCAAACAAACATTAGATATATTAGGACCTTGGGATAAGAGAGTGAGTCAACTACCCAAGGTTGCAAATCAAACTAGTGTCGTTAAAGAGTGAAAAATCCTTCTGCACTCATATTACCACGACCGCTCCACTAAAAACGGAGCGAAATGCGAGACAACATTGGATTGTAATTGAAGGTAGCCCGCCTTCTTTTACAACTCATTTGGGCATTCTGTGTAACGGGGGTCCCTTCGAGGATTTCGGAACTGAGTCGGGGACTCAGGTATCCTGCCCACACAGCGTGCTGTCTACGACTATGTCCCCCCTCGTAATGTCTGTGATTTGAGGTATCTCTAGTGGCCAATACTTCTAGGTACTTACCTAAGGTGACTGGGACGGGCTGTCTTGGTACCTCAAACAGATAGACCTACTTTGTCTTCATTTTTTGGGAGGGTGCTCGTCTTCGCGAGAGTACTTGGCCCCTTAATTTGAGGTTCAGACGAAGCTCAAAAGTAACCGTAACCGTACATTTGGCCATCCTTCTTTGTTACTCATTGAGGGACTGGGTTTCATCTCCAGTAATTGGTGTTTATTAGACAAGGTAATTTCACTTTGTTTGCTGATTGTCATTTTTAGTGTATTTTTTCTTTTTTAGTACCTGAGTGTTATCGTTTTTGAGACCTAAAGAATATCACCTTAAAATTTATCTGAGAAAATATAGCAGTCATTGTGACTACATTCGTCCCTCACCGTGAATCCAGATGGTTGTTAGGACTTCCTCCACTCACTTTGGAGAATCTGTCGAGATCCACTGACTCAGATTCTTCATCTCCGAGGAATCAGTCTCCTAAATTGCACACGGGATCTATGTGGACAACCAACGATTTTTTTATTTGATTCAGCAACAGCTCTATTTCAAATCTTATCAGAATTGATGGAAGCAATAGGTGTGACTATTGAAAAAACAAATGAGTCCAAATTAATATCACATGGATCTTTTGATGCATTAGTACTTCTACCTAAGCTAACCTTAACTGACAACACCTACAAGGTCATCTCATCTTTAATAGTGTTGTGAATGAAAATTTACTCTCAAACCTTCTGCCCTTATTATTGTTTCACCATCGAAAGTTAGCCTTGTTAGATTAGTTCCCTCATTCACATCATATTATTCTTTACATGAGTTTTGTGCTGTGGTGATTTGATAAATTACAGGTACTACTATCATAGAAATAGAATCCATCTATTAATATTATGGATCCAGCATTGACTACAAATGCCATTCCTCTGCTGTTGAATGGTTCCACTGATATTCAACCGCTGCTGCAGATAATCGATATTGGTTTTGTTACATAATTAAAAACAACATCCTCACACTTTTGCATTACACTATCTGATGGAACACATCAACACAAGACTTTGCTACCATCAACATATAGCCAACAAGTTGCATTTGAAGACATTCAAATTGGCTCAATAATTCTGCTTAAAAAAGCCGCTTGCACGGTGCTTCAAAACTCCTCGTAAGGCCCAACTTTTGAATTTACCCATTTCTATTTTTTGTCTTCTATACGCTTCCTGCATTACACAAAAAAAAAATAAAAAAATCTTCATTAATTCATTTCTCATTTATTTACATAAGGTCCATCCGAGTGGTTGAGCTTGAAGTTGTGATGCGCTGATCAGCATTGACGAAGGACTCATCAACACTACTACATGAAAAGGCAGGTACATCCCAAGTTATCTCTTCATCAACAGAAGATACCTTGCCCTCTGTAGTTACTCCACCAATTACGGCAATGACTAGAACAATTCCATTCACGACACTCAATCCTGCTCGAAAATATTGGTCAATCCAAGGTAGAGCATTTGCAAAAACATCATTGAAGACTTA
Source organism: Pinus tabuliformis (assembly GCA_031772625.1). NCBI lineage: Eukaryota > Viridiplantae > Streptophyta > Pinopsida > Pinales > Pinaceae > Pinus > Pinus tabuliformis. The sequence continues at coordinate 814,506,828 of CM062804.1, read as the reverse complement.
CAACAATGTGCGAGGATCAAGAAAAGTTTTTGGGTTTGACCTGATCCATCGTGATAAGGAAGAGATCCACCTTTCTACATTTGCTGAATTGGCTGAGTCTCTTTACAGTCTAATTCAAGTTGGGCAGCTATACATTGTTTCAAATGGCACAATTAAAGAAGCAAATCCAAACTACAACCACCTTAAGAACAAATGGGAAATTTACTTGTTTGCTGCTTCCACTATCAATCCATGTCCCATAGATGATACAACGTTTCCTTACGAGAGATTTCACTTCAAGACTATTGCTGAAATAAAAAGTGCAAGTCCAAATACGAATGTGAATGTCATTGGTGTTGTTACTTCCACCTCCCCTGCGTCAACAATTCGACGAAAAGACGAAAGTGAGACATTAAGGAGAACACTCATATTAAAAGACAAGTCGGGTTTTAGCATTGATGTAACATTATGGGGAGACCATTGTGACTCTATAGGACAAAACCTTGCTGAATTATACTCTTTCGACAACCCACCAATCCTTGCAATCAAAGGAGGTCGTGTATCTAAATTTAATGGCACCACAATAGGGACGATATCAGCAAGCACTCTCATCATAAATCCACAAGTTGAAGAAACTCACCAACTACATGCATGGTTCCGTGAAACAGGTTATAGCTCTTCTTCTCCATCTTTGAGTAGAAATTATGGTGTTGCCTCGAAACATGCCCTACCACGAAAGACGTTCCATGAAATTGCTGGCATGCAAACCTCTGCTAAAGCAATATGGGTTTCAATTTGTGCAACAATAACTGCTCTTCACATGGATGACTTCTACTTTCTAGGATGTCCATTAGATTTCAATGGAAAACAATGCATGAAGAAGGTTGTGGAGCATCCTAACAATCTTTGGCATTGTACAAAATGTAAAGGCGACTTCCCAGAATGTGACTACCGTTACAAACTTAAAATTGAGCTACATGACCACACCAGGCATCTGTAGAATGTCACAACGTTCAATGATGCAGGAAACGAGCTCATGGGCATCACGACAAAAGACCTGTTCCTTCTTTCTATCGAACCAGCTGATCTGCAGGAAATTTGTGGCCAAATTTCGGGATGCCACTTCCTGCTAACACTTTCCATTAAAGCAGATTACTTCAATGGTGTTCAACGCTTATAACCAATACTGATAAATTCAGAAGAAATTCAATATGCCTCTACATGCAAAGAAGCCCTCAATGACATTCAAGCAATGTCCACTTCAAAACGACCTGTTGTTCGCCGCCTTTGAAAAGTTTTTTTGGGTCTCTTCAAACACTACTATTTTTACATAAACAAACATTTTTGCACAACTCATTGTTTCATATTGTTGTGAATTGCACCCATGTTATTATGATGCACACTGTTGCTGCAAATACTCTCTTCCAGTTATTCCAAAATATGTATGTTTACCACTTTTCATTTTACATAATATAGATATCAACATTTGTAAAGACTTACTACATAATTTTCCGGTTCGTTGTTTACATGTCTATACATTGATCTCTTGCTTGCTAATCTATTCATGCTATTGTTCAAACTTGAAAAAAAAGAAAAGAAGAAGGAAGCAAAATATTGGTTATCTTGCTCCTCTCCTCTCAATAATAGATGCCATAATAACATATGATTTTATAGTACTCATAATTGCATGTTTTTCCTTCTACCTAATCTACCTACATTCACTGATGTTCAAATAAGAAAAAAAAATTCTAGAACTTGTAATACATTCTCCAAACATGCAATACTTGTTTATGAAAACTAACACTATTTTTTTGTACTTGTTTAGATATGTCAAAAAACAATCAAAATGTGGACAAACATGAGCGGTGACGTCTTCTTTATGCACAACAAAAGGATACAATAAATGCACGGTGGCGACTACTTTATAAAAACCGCAACAACCCTACTACCTCCTCTACATCCCTTCCCACCTCAAATGCTCTCCCAACTATACAAACCAACCCTTCTCAGCTTCATCAAATCCAATATAACCCTCCCCTTAATGAAGAACACTGTCACTTTCGAGAAAGGATTGATGAACTTTCTAGCATGCATGTTTGCACAATATGAAAAGAAGCATACCCAAGAATGAAAACAAAGCTTTTACATGGTAGACTTTCTTGTTTTCATTGTGCATCATCTAAATTTACCAATCGTTTTTCTGAACTAAACAACATGAACCCTGGTGAACAACCCTATGTCCTTCAACAGTTAACACAAGTTGAAGAAATGCTCATTGCACGTGTAAACCCCATTGTACAAGTCACTCATGCTCGTGGTGGTCAATACAAATATAGTGGCCATACAATTAGCTTCCCTCAAGACATCACCACTATTGCCAAATACTTACCCCGAATGATTTCTGACTTAGACATCCTCATTGTGAAAAGGCAAAATCCATCTGAAAAGGCTTATGAATTCTTCGTTTGCAAATCAGGTGTCCTTGCAGTGCTTGAATACAAAAAAAAAATGACCCTTACTACTGTGATGTTCAATTCAATTCATCTACTATTTCTGCACTACCAGATCACCCTACCGATATTTCTTCTCTTCTCCATAATGTAACCAACTCCTCTTTTGAACCCCATCAAACCAATATTGATTCTACTTATGATACTGATGTCATGCTACCTCCATTAGAAATCCAACCCTCTTCTTTCGTTCCAATACTCCCAAATTCAAGTACTGAGCTTGAGCACATTTGTAATTATTTGCACTTGACCCATTCAAACTCAACAAGCTCTATCGATTGGCCTCCAATATCTTTAACAGTGATGAATGAATACAACACCATAGGCCTCTTTGCCATGGCATTCCCCACACTCTTCCTTACAGGAATTGCCATGATCATGCAGCCAAGAGTTACAAAAGTTGAGATGCATGAATATGCTTTACACTTGTTTCACTACCATGATAACCGATTTGGCCAACACCCAAGATTCCGCCACTATGTTTATAACATTCTGATGCGCCATTGTAGTCAAACTTCTGCTAGTGTTTTTGTGAAAAAGTACATTGAGAACAACTTGCCAACAACGGTTTCAGACCTACGATAGTGTCTTTGTGACTCTCCAGATTCAAGATTGCTAGAGAAAATAATGCGGTTCGGTTCAGCCATACGAGGAACACGATATTTCTGGAACAGACGACAATCTGAGCTGATTGACATGATCATGCAAATAGGAAGTCCTACATTCTTTTTCACTCTCAGTGCAGCTGATACTAAATTGCATGACTTGCACATGATCATGCATGCCAGTATTCCTTCCAATTCAGTCAACCACTTCCAATGGAAAATCCAAAACATAATTAAGAACCCACATCTAACAGCCCAATATATGCACTGCATATTTACAATTTTTGTCGAAGAAATCCTGCAAAAAGGCCTCCATGCAGTAGACTATTGGTGCAGGTATTTTTTAATATCCATTTTCTTCTACATTAATTTTATACATTTCATATATATGTTTTAACGAGATTTTACCTTCATATTATATTTAGATACGAATGGAAACATAGAGGATCCGCACACATTCATGGCTTCCTCTGGCTGCAAAATGCACCAAACATGGACACAATTGACTGGAACAATGCATTAGAAATTGCTAATGCACAGAAATATTTCGACCACTACATAACTGCCTAGAATCCACGTCAAGCAGAGCACCGAAATATTCTGCTTCAGCAATCAACAATTCATAACCCATGTCTTCTTGACACAACATCAATATTCACATCCAATTAGTTTGAAGACTATACAGAGCTTGCCAACTGCATTCAACGTCATACAAAGTGTCATGAGTCTTCTTGTCTTCGCAAGAAAGACAATGTACTTAGTTGTCGGTATGGAGTACCATGTGAGTTTAAGTCCACATCTTCACTTTTCATTGATGATAAATGTCATAAAACCTATGTCCCTGCATGCAATGATGAAAGATTGAATATTCACAATGCCGATCTCCTCTCTATTTGGAGAGAAAATGTTAATTGCCAACCAATCCTTTCTCGCCATGCTGTGTTAAAATATATTTCAAAATATGCAGCAAAATCTGAAACAAGATCTGAGAGATATCGTCAAATGCTATCACGACTATCACAAAGTGACATTCCAGAAGCACCTATGGTTGTTGTTATCCGAAAACTCCTTACAGAAACCATTGCAGATAAAGACATTAGAGCACAAGAAATATGCCATATGTTACTAAAGCTACCTCTTTCTCTGAGCAGTCATACATTTCGGTCTTTGAATGTCAACAAGTCTATTTTCAAACATGTTTCACAAGATACTGAGAACCCTAGTTTGACACCAAACTTTATCCTTGCATACATGAACAGGCCTGTCTCATTGGAATCATTGCCCCTCCTTGAAGCTTCACACTCATGGTCATATTCTTCCCAGCGGAAAAAAAACCAATGGAAACACATATTCCCACCAATGATTGTACATGTATTGCCCCATTACAATGTCATTCCTTCCTCTGATGATCCTTCTTATGCCACCTTTTGCTGGAGTGAATTACTATTGTATTTCCCCTTCCGGACACTCCCCAATGATATTGGTTCAACTGATGCAGAAATTATTGCACACCGGGAAAAAAAAAAGGGTAGATATACACCATGGCATGTCCATCGAGAAATTGAAAACCCACAAGCCCCACATACTGAAGATCAAACTACCCCCGACATCCCTCCTGATTCCATGCAGATGAACGAATGGAAAATCCTCTCTCAGCTGCACCCAGGTTACAATATTGCAATTGATGACCTTGACATGATTGGCTACCGCGACTTCGATGCCAACCACAATTGGTCACATATTACTATCCCTCCCCACTTGCAAGAAACTGCCATAAATTTTGTTGAATTCAACCGCTCAACGATTCAAAAGGAACATCATTCTTTTTGCAACCTTCCCCAAGATCACACATTATCTCCTACCCAAAACATAGCCTTCATCACTATTTTTTCACACTTTAAAACCCCTTCGCCAAAACCCCCACGCAAAATCATCATACAAGGAACAGCTCGGACAGGAAAATCCCATTTGATTAAATGTCTGCACCATGCATTTGTGGAAAACTCACCAGCAAAAAAAAACCCTTTGTTGTTACTTGTACCAACAGGCGTTGCAACTTTCAACATAAATGCCCTCACAATTCACTCTGCCCTTTGTATCCCTATCCAAACAATGCATCCTCTTGAAGGCCAACCACTCCTACAACTGCAAGAGCAACTCCGTCATGTAGAGTACATTCTCATTGATGAAATGAGCTTCATTGGTCCAAAAATGCTTACTCGCATTGATGATCGTCTAAGAGAGGCATTCCCTCTTCACCGAAATGCACCATTTGGTAATCGCTCGATTACCCTTGTCGGAGATTTAGGCCAGCTACCACCTGTAAAAGACATTCCTTTATACTCTGGGACATCACGTGGCACTGCACTTTGGCGCAGCTTCGACATATTCATAACACTTTCAACCGTTTTTCGTCAACAAGGAGCTAGCCCGTCCTAGGTTGCTTTCCGGCAAATACTCACAAATCTCAGAAATGGAATATCTACACTTGAAGATTGGCAACACCTAATGTCAAGAACAAGTTCGTCTCTTACACATGAAGAGCAACGCACATTTGAAGAATCCATGCACCTATATGCAATAAACAACTCAGTTGTTTTGCATAATAAGAAAATGCTTAAAAAATTGAACATCCCAGTAGCGCTTTGCTCTGCAGAACAACAAAGGCAGAGAAATCCTACTACAACGGAAGATGAGCATTTGCCTGCAAAAGTGCTCTTATGCAATGAACAAAAAGTTATGCTCACCAGCAACTTATGGGTACATGCAGGCCTCGTCAATGGCGCACTTGGGAAGGTCATCTCAATATTTTATTATATTGGTTCAAATCCCCCAGAATTACCATCCTTCGTGGTTGTCGACTTTATATAATACAAAGGAACACCATGGGACATTTCACACCCAACATATGTATCCATTTCTCCCATCACAAGGGGTGCACGCCGTCAGATACCACTTCAAATGGCATGGGCTTTAATGATACACAAGTCACAAGGAATGACATTAGAAAAAGCAACAGTAGACATCGGCACCAAAGAATGACAAGGGATAATGTTCACTGCAATTTCAATAGTGCGTTCATTGGAAGATATTCAAATCAATCCAGCATTCCCATTCTCACACATTGTAGAAATGCACAAGAATCCATATCTTAAGCGTAGACAACAAGAGGAATCATCGCTTGCATCAAAATCTATGCAGGAGAATATACTCTAGCCAATCATACAACCTGCTTTCCAGAATTACCCACATGGTAAACACCACTTGCTGCAATAACCAAATTTCACATACATTTGATTTCTATTACATTTAACCTCATATGATTTTATATTAGTTTGAAATCATTTATTTTATTTCAAATATTCAAACAAAATATTTCCCGCCAAGAACAACAAGGTCTAGCATTCATTGCAATTTAGAAATTTCTTTAAAAAATTATTTATTTTACTTCAGCACTTTAAAAAACATGCTTTCGTCAAACACATCCATTGTCACTTACAATATCTTATTTTTTGATGGAAACAGGTATGGATACAAGCTATTTATGATTGTTGTATGAGTATTGCCAAGAAATTCAGCATCCTACCCGAGAAAACATTGCCTCTTTACCGTTTGCATCCAACCATTGAATTGTTAAAGAAGGTAAAAGAAATACTCAAGATAACAATTCACATCCATGAAAGTGACACACACAGAAAAATGCAACGTCGATTGCAGGAACAACTCTATTGTCGATGCCATGCCCCATCATGCATATATGATTACCTGCTCATTGTCAATTACATCTATATGTAATAAAAGTCTCTTATTGTACATATGTTTAGAAGCCAAATAATACTTTCATTGTATATATGTTTAGTTATTAGCTACCAAACATGTCTCTATGTGTAGACCATATGTAAAATTTCAAAAAATACATTGCAAAGCATGTAACTATCTCATGTATAATTGCTTGTGATAAACACACAATACCAAGTAAAATATTTAGAAGTATTCAACTGTAATAAGTCTACTATGTTCCACCAAACATGATGCATAGTTATGGACTGTCATAAGTTTTTTTGTACCTACAATTTTGATAAAAACTCAGTTTACATAGATTTGGACTTTTGAGTGTGGTTTCTATTGTTCATGGAATGCTAGATGTTATGCTACTCACGTTAAGTTATCTTTGTTTTTGTTTTCAAAAAAGTTATATAGGAATATGTATACCTTACATGGGCTTCTGTAATGACATTTATAGAGTGGTTAGTTGTTTGTTTTTAAAATAAAATACATTTACATGAAATTTTCTAATTCTCTTCTTTTTTGTTTCAGTCATGTGAGCATTTTTAAATACATGTGAATGAATAGAAAGTCTTGTGGTTTTCTTTAAGTATTTATGCTTTGACATGCTGCTTTGTTCTCTTTTTCACTTCTAGTATAAAGATATTACATTCCCAGTCCGTTCTGTCTCGTATATCTTTTACTCTATCTCATATTTAATAAACTGTACAATATCAATAGCAACAGAGAAGGTGGTCCGACCTTTTATAAAAATTCAACAATTCCAACTTCATAAATCTATCGGCCTCTCTTTGTACCTTTTGGTACAATTGCTAGTATATAACAAATATACAAGTTGAAAGTGGTAAAAAACAGTATTATATCTTTAATTTAAAAAATAACCAAGTAACGATTAACATTTACTCCTCTTGGCAAGATTCTGAAGGGTAAAATAATCGCTCGCCAGTCGACTCAAAAAATTAACATTAGCCATCCCAAATAGAAAGTGAGGGAGCTCCCTACATAATTACACCATAATGAGTCGTGATTTAGTTTTATTAACTTTGGAAGGAGAAATAGCTCGTTTGATAAGTTGTGGAGAAGAAAGTAGGTAACCATTTGATGAGTAGTACGATAATATAAATAAATGTGGTTGATATAACATATACATATGTCAATTACATGTACAAGTACAATTATATTAATAATTGTGATTCATATATGTGATGTCACATTAATAATTTTAAATATTAAGATTATAAAAATTAATATTATAATTTTTAATATTAATTTATTAAATTTTAAAATTATAAACCTTAAAATAAATATTATAAACTTTAATATTAATATATTGTTATTATAAAACAGTAACATTATAAAACCCAACTCTAATATCAATCTTAAAAGAAGAAAATTATAAATCCAAAAATTAATATATAAATCTTAATTTTAAAATCATAAAACTTGAGATTAATATTAACTCGGATCAATATTGTAAATCTTATGATTAATATAGAACCCTAGTATTAATATCATAAACTTTAATATTATAAACCCTAAGATTATAAATCATAGGACTAATATTATAAACAATAAGACTAATATTATACAACCTAGGGTCATAAACTAAATGTCATAAATAGTGGTATTGATATCAAACCCTAATTATTATAAACACCAATATTAAAAAAACCCAATATACTATTATATACTATAAATTTAATATATTAAACCCTAGAATTATAAATCCTAAAATTAATATTATAAACACTTAAATTAATATTAAACCCTAAGATTACAAACCCTAGGATTAATATTATAAATCCTAAGATTAATATATTAAGTCTTAAATTTAATATATAAAACCATAAAATCTGTACATTAATATATTAAACCATAGGATAAATATTATAAAGACTAAAATAATAGTAAACACTAGAATAATATTATAAATGAGAAGATTAATAATAAGCCATAAGATTAGCATTATAAACCCTAGTATTAATATTATAAACCATAGGATTCGTATTATAGAACATATATGATTAATATTAAACTCTAGGATTAATATTATAAACACTAGAATTATAAACCGTAGTATTAATATTATAAACCCTAGGATTAATATTATATTTGAATGTTGTATATAAAATCTAAAATCATTATTATAAACCATAGAATGAATATTAAACCAAGATATTAATATTATAAACTTTAAGGTTAAGATTATAAACCCTAAGATTAATATTATATACCCTAAAATTAATATTGTAAACCCTAGGAACAATATTAGACCCTCGGATTAATATTATAAGCCTTATTAAAATAATAAACCTTAGGGTTATAGACCCTAAGATTAATACTATAAACCCTAATATTAAAGTTGAATATTATGAATGTGATGTTAAGCTCCATAGCATTATAAACTCTAATATTAAACCCCAATTTTGTAAAGTCTTAATGTGACATTGAATAAATTACAATCTAATGTAGCATTGCTACAATGATTATTAGATTGATTGTCTTATTGAGACAATGCTTAGCACAATGTGATGCTCGATAGATTTGTGTACCTTTCCAACTCAGGATTATACCCTAATATAAAACCTTAACATTATAAACTCTAAATTTAATATATTAAATCGTATGATTAATGTTATATATCCTAAATTAATACTATAAATCCTAATATTAAACCTTAATATTGGATTTAGGATGTTAATATTATAAACAAAATATGAAAAACCTTAATACTAAACCCCAATTTTGTAATGTTTCAATGCAACATTGAATAAACTACATTTTAATGTAACTTTGCAAGAATGATTGTGAGATTGATTCTAACATTGAGACAATGTTTTTTACAATGTGATGTTGGATAGATTTTTGTATCATCCAACGTCAAAATATTAAACCCTAACATTATAAAACCCCATATAGTAAACTCTAATATTAATATTATAAACCCTAATATTAAACACTACTACTATAAATTATAAATTCAATATGTAACACAAATTTTATAAAATCAATATTAAAAACCCTAATATTGAACCCCAATTTTGTAACGTCACAATGCAACATTAAACAATTTGTAATGTAATGTAACATTGCAAAAAATAATTATCACATTGAGACAATGTTTGTCCCAATGTGATGTTGGATATATATTTGTACTATTCCAATGTCACAATATTATTTCCTAGTATAAAACTCAATACAATAACTCCTAAGATTATTATTATAAACCCTGATATTAGTATTATCAACACTAATATTAATATATTAAACACTAAATTTAATATATTAAACCCTATAATTAAAAACCCTAATTAACATTATAAAACCTAGGATTATAAACCATAGGATCAATATTATAATCCCTAAGATTAATACTATAAACACTAGGATTATAAACCATATTATGAATACTATAAACCATAATATTATAAATTATAAACCGAATATTAAATCGTAATATCATAAATCTATTTTTAAAAACCCTAATATCAAAAATCCTAATATTAAACCCCAATTTTGTAATGTCACAATGTGATGTTGAATAAATTGCAATGTAATCAAAATTTCGACAATGATTGTCATATTGATTATTACATTGACACAATTTTTGTTACTATGCGAAATTAGATATATTTTTGTATCACTCCAATGTCACAATATTAAAACCTAATATAAAACACTAATATTAAAAAATATGTTATAATAAACCCTAAAATTAATTCTATAAACTCTAAAATTATAAACCCTAAGATTTATATATTAAAGTATAGGATTATAACCCTTAATATTAATATTAAATGCTAGGATTAATATTATAAATCCTAAGATTATAAACCCTATATTAAACCTATTAAACCCTAGGAATATAAATCTTGGAATTATATTACAAACTGTAATATTTTAAATTATAAACACAACATTAAACTGTAATATTAAAAACCCTAATTTTATATATCATAATATTAAACCCTGATTTTGTAGTATCACAATGTGACGTTGGATAAATCACAATGCAATATAATATTATGACAACGATTGTGAGATTGATTATCACATTAACACCATGTTTTTCATGATGCAACATTCAATAGATTTTTGTACTATTCCAACATTAGAGTATTAAATCTTAATATAAAATCATAACATTATAAAACTGAATACAATAAACCCTAACATCAATATTATTAAACCGAAGATATGAGTCTTAGGTTTAATATACTAAACAATAAGGTTCTAAACCCTAAGATTAATATTATAAAACCTAAGATTAATATGAAACCCTAGGATTAATAGTATAAACCCTAACACTAATAAACTCTAAGGTTACTCGGATTAAAATTAACCCTAGGATTAATATCATAAAACCCTATGACTAAAATTATTAAACCCTACGGTTAATATTATAAACCCTATAATTAATATTAAACCTATGATCAATATCATAGACAATACTTGACTAATATAATAAACCATAAGATTATAAACCTTAGGATTAATATTATAAAAAACAAGATTAATATTAAAAAGTCTAAGATTATAAATCCTAAGGTTAATATATTAAAGCCGTAGGATTATAAACACTAAAATTATAAACATTAATATTAAACCTAATATTAAAACCCTAATATTATATAACACATTATTATTTTTTTATCTATTAGACTAACCTAAGCACCCACGAGTTTGAACCAGTGATCTATCACAAGGAGTGCCTTAAAAGCACACCCATTCACTCTCAATCCAAAGCCACGTGGGCATTATATAACCCATTATTATAAACCCTAAGATTAATATATTGATATTATAAAACCCTAACATTCTAAAAACCAATATTGTATACCATAGGATTGACATTAAACCCTAGGTTTCATATATGAAAGCCTAAAATTATAAACCTAAAGATTAATGTTAAACCATGGATTAATATTATAAAATGTAACAATAATATTATAAACTATAATATTGTATACCCTATTATTATTATTGTTGTTGTTGTTGTTGTTGTTGTTGTTGTTGTTAAAGCTAGGATTAATATCACACCTTAAGGCTAATGTTGCAAACGTGAGGACTGTTGCTATAAACCCTAGGATTAATATTATAAAGCTTTTAAATATTTATATTATAAATTTAAGATTTTATTTTACATTCTAAATTTATTGTAATGTTAATTATGTGAATCAAATTTAAATATATTCAATTTATACATTTTTAAGCACAAACATATTATCGATCATTGTCATTTTCATAAGTTGATTGTTTTATAAAAGGGGGGAAAATGTTGTCCATAAACATCTATCAACCAAATTTACTAATGTGGATGTGCTAGTTGAGAACCAATGTGCATGGGGTTCATTCGTAGATGATGGTTAGCCATGATTACCATTAGTTGACTATATTTAAAATTGGTAAATGAGGGTTGACCATGGTTGACATTGCTTGAACATGGCTAGCAAGGTTTACCGATGTTCGAGAGGGTTGATCAAGGTTGACCATAGCTGCAAAAGTTTGACAATAATAAACTATTAATCTAAAAATATATTTATGTTACATTCATGTGACAACGTTAAATCAATGTTGAACATTGTTACATTGTCACATTAATGTTAACCATGTTGGATGTAACAGTAATGTTAACGATACATTAACTGTTGAAAAAGGGTGACTATTGTTGATCTAGATTGGCATAATTAATCTTAGTTAATTATGCTTTACCATAATTAAAATGGTTAAGGTTAATTAGTTTATATCATTAATATTATATATAATAATCTATCTATTTTATTCAGATATGAATATCAAAGTTTACTAGAATTTAAATTAAAAACACTCATATTACAAACCCTAAAATTAATATTATAAACATTAAGAGAAATTTTCTAACAACCAAAGTTAATAAATATATCTAATGTCAAAAGTAACATATATCTTATGCAATGATCATTATTATTTTCTAAATTGTTCATGACAATGCATGGTTCTTATGTATTAATCTCTCTAAAAGTAATATTGTATGGTTCCATGATAAGTTAACTATGGTGATTTTTTTGAATAGACAAGGTTTTGTAATTGCATGCATGTTCTTTAGTCAGATGCGAGCTAAGAGAAACATGGTTTGTACTTGAGATGTGGATAAAATGTCATGGTTTTATGATTGCATAAAAGTTATTTATACACATGCAGATTGTAAGTTAGTATTTTATAGTTATAGGTGGTTTTGCAGTTGGAATAAGGATGAATAGATGAATAGAGGAGATTTTATAATTTTATGCATTTAATTAGTGCATGTGAAATGCAGATGAACATCTATGCTTGATCTTCTTTCTGCATTTTATTTAATGCATATGTGATGTGGATAAGAAAACATGCTTTTTAATTATATTATTGTATTTAAAGTATGTGAAATGTGCATTAGAACCCTTGCTTTTATAATTTTATGCATTTATTTAATGCAAGATAAGTAAGCCTAGTTTTAGAATTGTATGCATTTATTAATGCATTCAAATATGAAAAATCATACATCCATTTATAAGTATGTGCATTTGTATAACACATTGAAATACAAACAACAATACTTTACTTGTGCCCTCCATTATTAACTAATGTTATTACATTGGTAACAAGAATGGTAAATGGAACAAGTAGAATATTACACATGGTCTAACAACAAGAAGAATAACTAGAAAACAATTCCATGGTTGAGCATATTTGTTCCCATAGGTTTTACATTTTGATTGAAAACATTAAATTTATGGTTTGCATGTGTTAAAGAGTTATATTTTTGTACTTGGTGATGCATGTAAAAGTAAAATAACTTTTACTTTTATTTATGCATGTGCAAGAAAGTGATACACGAAGAGATGTATAAAGCATGAAATATCGTTAGCAATTATGACATAAAAATGATAATGGGTATATATTGAATACTTGGTTCTCTATAAATTATTATTTGCATAATTATGATGTTATAGCTTGGTGACTATAGGGGTTGCATGAAAGAATCATGAATTATGCCAAAAATGGATTGATATCTTCTAATATATCCCTTTTGCAACTATTTGAAATATGATTAAAATTATGGCATGCAACAACGTCATTATGTTTAACTATGGTTACATGAAGAGTGAAGGATTGTCACACACACTTTTCAAGGGGTAACTTAATGCAAGAAACAACCATGCTTTGAAGACTTTGGGTAATGTGCTTGAGAAACATGAGATCATGTTTAATGTAATGGCCTCTATTTAATTATGTTTTAATTAAGGATTATGTTTCTTTTGAAAGAATTCAATAGTGGATGAGGGATGAAATCTCTTGTTTCCATTAAGTGGGGAGTGAACCCCTTTAGTTTTTAGTAATATATCAATGTCCATTTATGTGTTTTCCTATCCTATTATCTTGATGATATAGCTATCTTGCACAAAGTTGGAAGTTACATCACTTAATGTTTTATTAATAAGCCCGATTAAATAAATGACTTTAATGATGAAAAACTACAACATAAAACATTATGTTAACAATTCACATTAATGGTTATTATTTTATGAGATTTGATATTCCTTTTTCGAAGGTTAATTCACTGAATGATCATGATTATATCATTTGGTTATAAGTTAAGGAGTATGAGATAAGTCTATTGGGAATATTACATGGTGGTAAAATTGGTAAAAACTTCTAATCGGGTGTATTTTGTACTAGGCATATTAAGGGATGTTACAAAAGTTGTAAATTCAAAACAACATATGGGGATATGGATATATTTTATTCAAATTTAAGTATATTTTTAAAACTATGGTAGATATTTTAGATTAAGGTAAGATAACTTTCACCCATGGTGAATCATAATTTTGAATGATTCTTTTATGATTCTTTTATTTATGATGAATAAAATACCAATATAAAATGAAAAATAAATATTCACATCGGCACATTAATAGATCATAATTTCAACAAGATTTATAAAATCTTACATTGGACATGATCATATATGTTATCCGAAGTGGAAATTGAAACATTTATTAATAGAGAAAAAAAATCACTAAAAACCTTTTATTTTGATATATACAATTTGCATATCTTACACCATGTTTTGATTTGCACCCTTAAATACACAATAGTTCATATAGTATTAAAGAAAATAAAATCTAGCCATAGTATGCATATTTCACAAGGAATACAATGGCTGATGGCTTATTACAAAAGTGAATTGTCAAACTCAAAAATTGTTTAAACATAAAAAATAATTGAAATCGTCATAAACATGAAAGTGGTAAGTGCTACGTGATTTTTACCGTTTTACACCATAGAAACAATAAACACCATGAAATTGTCAATTATGTTATCAATTTTCATATCGCTGAGTATACATGAAAATATGTACTCTGTTCACATGATACCAAACCATTGATGCACATAGTCATCTTTATTCTTTCCTGCCTTATTAGTTTATTACATATTTATTACATGAAAGTGGTAAATGGAACTCACAGCCAAATCTCAAACCTTGATGAGCAAAGAAATTTAAAGAATACAAATACTTCACACAGAAAAATAATGGATGATTTGACTTCTACATGAGCACCTTCAATATGCCCTCCTTTCACCAAAATATGTTTCGAGAAGTAGAAAATATTATAAGCTTCAAAATACTTTGACCCAAAAAAATATTGTAGGATCGATCATTCCAAACTACAAGCCTATTCTCCATAGAGTGGAAGTTTCTAACATAATGAGAAGTTGTGACCTAACATATGGAAAAAAAATAGAGTAATAACTAATAAATTAATTAGATTATTAGAATGACAAGATTGAAACCAACAAAACTAATAATTAGATTTTGATGTTGGTTCTAGGGTTTGCACGCTTGCTCAATCTTTAATGCAGAGCAGCACAAGCAAGGGTTCCAATATTAAGCACGATTGCTTCCATCATAAGCTATTATATTTAACCTAAGTATAAAATATATTCATTAATGTTTCACCAAATTGATCCATTAAAAAATTAAATTGTGATGTTGGATTCGATGGATGTAACGTGGGATTTAAATTTAACATAGTTCCAAGTTCGATTTAAATTATTTGAATATACGAAATCGTCCTTGTACAAATTTAACCTAAAAAATCGATCTTGGGTATACTGACTTGGAAACAAATGAAATAGAATGCAGGCACAACGATCTTGCAAAAACGAACCTAGGCATATCAAACCTCCAAAACTAAAATTGGTGAAATAGGAATCGAGTATAATGTCAAATAGTCTATGCTAGAATACATTGAGCACAACGAAATGCTGACGCAATAGAACTGTAAGTGATGGATTAATATACGCCAACTTATCCATCAATGTTGATATTAGGCCAATAATATTTCCTCCCATAAAACCTTAATCCTATGTTTAATAAAAAAATAAATTCTTAATTCTCAATTCCAATGATAGGTGTAAAAATTGTGGCTTGTACAAATTTCATCTAATTTAAATAAGGATTAATGATCACAATGGACTACAGGGGAGATGGGTTGATTGCGCTGATTGGGAACACAAAACTAAAAGAGAAAAAGGTTATCAAAACCAGTTTAAACGTTGTCACGAAGGATAGTCATTTTAAACAAGATTCAATTTGAATATGGATTTTAGTCTTCTAAACATTGGAGTCATGCCTTTTTTATCGAATGAAGATGGATATTTCACAAGAAACAATATTCGCAAAAAGGAATTTTAGCAAGTTAGGTACCCATGTTTCACATTGGGATGACAATATAGCAAAATATTGTATTTCTCTTTTTTTTATCAAATAAGTGTGAATCCTTCCATTAATCTGAACAAAATACATATAGTATAACCCGGCTCTGTGATATTTCAACAGAAACCTGGGATGGCATAACCCAATTTCAAACAAGACTGCAAAAGAAACTAGGACAAGATGATCCTCCCTAC
This sequence comes from Pinus tabuliformis, assembly GCA_031772625.1. Taxonomy (NCBI): domain Eukaryota; kingdom Viridiplantae; phylum Streptophyta; class Pinopsida; order Pinales; family Pinaceae; genus Pinus; species Pinus tabuliformis. The sequence continues at coordinate 814,490,018 of CM062804.1, read as the reverse complement.
GAAGAGTGTCGAGTGCCTAAGCTAAACCAAAACAGTCTGCCCTAAAGGACCAATGAATTAAAAAAGTGCTTATCGACCCTTGAAGGTGGGCCCACACAGACCCAAAGCTATCCACAATGAAATATCCTTATTTTTCAATTAAAATTCAAACTTAAAGACCATACGATCCCACCCTTGGAGATCTAACGATCCTGAATGATTTCGAGCCCAAACCTCGCCTGTACTTTAACCTTTTTGGTGGACCCAAAAAGAAACTAAGCCACTGCTCTAAACTATTTCGGGTCTGACTCACAAATTAACCGTCGATTTTTTTCTCTACCAGATTACCAAAGTGATCCCTCCAACAAGTCCACTTTTTAACATGTCTTACGGACCCGAAAGGTTTATAAGCCACCACACATTAATTTTTCGAGTCCTTTTTGGGAATTATTCCTCGTGCATCTTTCCGCCCGAAATCCCATAGATTAAGGATTTCTCACGAGATCTTGTTAACTTGCACACTTTTTACCATTTCTTACGAACCTGAAAATTAAATAGGCCACAACTTTATAATAGTTCGGGTCCATTTGGGAGATTAGCCTTCGTGCAATTTTATGTCCGAAATGCATAGGATGAAGGATTTCACAGGAATCTCCAGTGAGCCTCTTTCCAGTGTGCCCACACTTTATAACTCTCTTCGGCCCTATGAATGATCCACTACCTACTATTTTCATTGGTCTTTTCTCTGGCTCAGTTCTCATTTTTTAAAAAGTGCTCCCTATCTTCGATAGCTTGCCTGTGGCAGTCCTCTCGCATTTTCCCTAAAGGCATCCTCATCAAGGCATATCTTCTATTGTTCTTAGAACATAGTACTCCTTCTTTCGCCACCTGATCTGCTAATTTGTTAGTTTTTCTGCGAACGCAAACAAATTGGAGTGTTCTTAGGGAACTTAGGTGGGATTGGATGTGTTGATAATCCTACAATAACCACCAGTGTTTTGACACTTTCTCTGGTGTTGTACCATTGCATATCTTCTTGACCGAGTTAATTATCGATTCAGAGTCTGCTTCTACAATGGCATTGTGTCAGTTTGATTCAATCAATATTTCTTGGCATGTATCTAAGGACATGAGTTCCACCATATTGTTAGTGGCATTTCCCAAATGACTGTGAAAGATAATTTGTATGCATCCCTTCTCATCTCTTATGACTCCACCATAACCAGCCACTCCAGGGTTTCCTTTGGAGGCTCCCACTATATTGAATTTCAGAAAACCATGTGGAGGAGGTTGCAAGAAGTCCTTGCCTACTGTTATATAGCTTGTGTTCTTGCTTGTGCCCTGGGGGATCATCAACTCGAGACCCAAATGCATAAGTATATGTGCATCCTTGTTTAGAGGAGGGTTTTCAGGGGTTGCTTAAGACAGGTGCTTACAGTTTCTATGATGCTCCGTGTCGAACAAATTTTGTCCTTGAAAATCCTTTTATTGCATTCTTTCCAGACATCCCAGATCAAGAAACCAGGGATCAGAGTCCATGCTTTATTGACGATTTCATTTTCTCAGAAATCGTTTTGCCAATTCTTTAAAGTGCCAGTAATGTTGGATTCACCCCAGTGATTTTTCTTGAAGATTGAGGCTACCCAATTCCACAAGGTAGAGGTGAATGAGAAGATGTTGAGTATATGATCCATCGTTTCTTCTTATAGAACACACAAATGGCATCTAGATGGACCAACTAGACCTCTTTTCTGAAGATTCTCCCAAGTTAGAATTGTTTTTTGATGCACCAACCACATGAATAGTTTAATTTTCATCTAGTGTGAGTTCTGCCATAGGTCCTTCCATATTTTATTAGGGTTTGGAAACTCAAGCCCAATGGCAATCCTTTTGGCTTCTTTGAGGTTGAAGTTGCCTTCATTGTTTCTTCCCCATATTAGTTGGTCAGACAATGTAGATCTCAATATCTTTCTCTGATCCAAGATGCCTGCAAGAGTTTCTACTTGGGCTTTCAAAGGGTTTTCTTCACTGTATCCCAGGTTCTTCGATGTTCTTCATTTGTCCTTGTATCTTGTTTGATCCCAGAAATCCCTTACCCTGAGTAACCATTTATTATCTGTGTCATCCTTAATATTGGCTAATTCTTCTCTACGTAGGTTAGGTTCCCGTTGCTAGTTATCCTCCAAAAACCATGCTAGGTTTCCATCTCTGATCTCCTAGAAACTGTGCTTCTGAACTACGACTCTATTTTCCCAAGCCCTGTTCAAAATGTGGGAGCCTTTAATGTGTCTAGATATCCGAACATGATCCCTTTCTTGCCAACTGTTTGCATACTTTTGCATCCAGAGCTTGGCCCATGGGGTTGCCGACTCCTTTAGCCATCTCCACCAAAGTTTTTCCCCCAAGACTTTGCTAAGGGCTTCAGGGTCCTGAGGTCCCAGGCCCCCATGGTTCTTATGTTTATATAGCTTCTCCAAAGCTACCAAAGCCCATTTATTTTTCTCTTCCCCTTTGCCCCAAAGAAAATGTCTTCAAATATTTCTGGTTAGTTGAAAAACTCCTTTTGGAGCAAGCAGAGCTGAGAACATAAAGGTGCGAATAGTTTGTAGGAAAGACTTTGTAAGCACTAGCCATCCAGCTAAATTCAAAGATCTGCTTGTCCATTTGTTGGTTTTGTCCTACAATCTATTAGTCAATGGCTCCCAAACTTCCTTCCTCAAAGGTTTATTAGTGAGAGGTATTCCCAGATATTCGGATGGTAGCTAATCTCTTTGAAATCCTAGAATTCTTAAGAGGTTTCTCTGAACAACAATGTAAGTATTAAAAAAGAAATTTTTTTATTTGGTGAGGCTTACCTCTGTACCAACAACCATATCAAAGTCGTTCAAGATTTGCTTGAATGCTTTAGCTTCCTTGACTATAAGTGTACCCTGCAGCATATTGTCATCCACAAATTGTTGATGAGTCTAGGCGTCCCCATTTGGGGTGAGTTTGAGACCGTGGATTCGTCCTTCTATGTTGGTGGATTAGATGGCTCTGCCTAATCCTTCCATCATCAGAATAAATAGGAAGGGGGAGAGTGGATCTCGTTGTCGGAGGCATCTTGAAGGCCTAAAGGTTCTGGATGGAGAGCCATTAAGAAGGATCGAAAAATTAGTTGTCGTAACCAGGGCAATTAACCATCTTATCCAGTTGTGGTCGAAGCCATATGTTATTAGTACTTCCCTTATGTTCGACAAGTTAAGCTTGTCATAAGCTTTCGCCATGTCAAGATGTATGATCATCCACGCTTGCTTATTGCTCTTCAAAGAATGAACCACTTCATGAGCTTGAATTATGTTGTTTAGAATCTGCCTTCCTTCCACATAAGCAGTTTGCTCCTTAGACACAAGTGTTGGAAGTAGGGGCTTGAGTGCGTTCGCAATTACTTTGGAAATAATTTTGTACACCACATTGCATAAAGCTATGGGTCTGAATCTGTCTGATGTCATATCTTTTTCCTTCTTTGGAATCAAACATATGAACGAAGTGTTAAGCACACTCAAAACGGTTTTGGATCTTCTAGAGTCCTCCACAATTTCAAGGATATCTTACTTGACTATTTCCCAGCATGCTTTAAAAAGGTCAACATTGAACTGATCCAGTCCTGGAGCTTTCCCATTTTGTATTTCTTTAATAACTTCAGAAACTTCCTCTTCAGTGAGTTGCGTGTTAAGATTGAAATTATCTTCCCTCGTTACAAGCTTTGGAATATACTTTGTGAATTTGTTGATAAATTGTGATCTGTTTACGAGCGGATCCTCTGTAATGCTTTCGAAATTTTGTACCATTGCACATTCCATTTCTTTTTGGGTGTTGAGCTCTTTCCATTGAGTGTCTTTGAGCTTTGAAATCCTATTATGTGCCCTGTGATCCAAGGTTGACTTTTGAAAAAACTTGGTGTTTTGGTCCCCTTCTTTAAGCCATTGCACTCTCAATTTTTACCTCTAGAAGATCTCCCCTTGCTGGCATCTGTCATCCCATTCCTATTGTAGAGTGTCCGCTTGCTTTTTTATTTCATCTATAAAGCCATCTCTGATAAGGATCTGATTAATTCCTTGTAGTTTGATGCAGGAGCATCTGGTCGACAGGGCACAGACCGAGGAGAGGCAGAACAGGTTTCTGAAGAAGATTGGGAGAAGTGAATATTTCTACAGAAGGACAGCAAGACTGTCTTAGTTTTTTTTCATTATTATCTTTTTTGTTCTTTAAGGATTGGACTACAACATTTAGTTTCTTAGCTTAAATGACTTGTTAACTTGTTTCTGTTTCAGTTGTAATAATAGGTCCTAACTATAATTGTTAAGGACTTGTAGTTATAGGTTTTGAATTAAGATTATTAGAGAATTAGACAAAAGACCATAAATCATGGTAAAGCATCAAACCCTTACGGGACAGCAAGCACAGATAAACTAATAATAGCCAAATCATGTAACTGGAGTAACTGTCAGGTAACTGTAATCTGGAACTAACTACCAGTTACCTAACCACTGAGTTATGGTATAAGAAGAGAGGGAAAATACATGTAAAAGGTTCTCGAGTGCGACATTGAAATAAGAGAAATAACAGAATACTATTCTTTTTCCTTCATATATATTATTCAGTGCATCCTAACTAACTTACAGATTGTGATTTTATGTCCTCAAAACATATCTTACATCTACAGAAATTCTTATCAATGCATCTATTATGAATGCGAACCGTGACAGAGTTTCACACAGCATCCACGCACAAAACATCTAATTCCATTTACTGTTTACATCCATCCATTGCAAAGTAACATTGTAACCAAATTTCATTAAGTCGAGAGGCAAACGCATGCATACATAAAGTTCTGTTCATTACAATAAATTGCAGGTCAAACAGTGACAGGGTAACTCCAAGTACAAGCGTCTCACAACCAGCCGAAGCGAAGTCAAGCGAAGAACAAAATGAGTCGAGCAATCAAGCAAGAAGAGCCATGGTCCTCAAACCACAGGTAAGCAACCACACCGAAGTCCAAAAAGGAATTATTACATTTGCTGTGTAAAAAAAATTATTATCCAGACATAACATTGCCAACGGCCAAGCAAGCGAGAGCTCACAAGGCTAACTAAGCACGGCTGTAGCATGACCAAGTGATAAAAGGCAAAGGACCGAAACATTCATCGACCAATACCACAGAAACCCTCTGAAGATTACAGAGTGGGTCGAACCCCCAAAAAATACTTGACTCATTAACGAAATACAGACACCCATGGCAAACAAATCCCGTGCAGACCAAAAGACACAGAGAAAGGTGAAATAGAAACAGAGCTACTCGGAAGATAGGCGGTCGAATCCCCTGCAAGGCCACGGAAACAGTTACCTGCAACCACCATGACAAACAATGTTAGGGTCGCGGACATAAATAAGCTCATGCAATAGTAAATAATCAATGAAAGCCGAATAGACAGAACAGAGGAAGGAAAGACCAGACGGGTAGGACCTTACCAGTTGTAACCAGGTCCATAAACCGCAGAATGCTCAGTGACAACCTAACCACAGAGGAGCTGTGAAGGGTTAGGCGAGCATTCGAGTTGAGAATACGAATATATAGCATGCAACGAATTCTTACCTGAATCGACGGAGTTGGGCGACGGTTTGAAGCCAGAGACGGAGCTGCAAGTTTGAGTTCCCCACCGAGACGGAGCCGAACCTCTGAACAGAACCCATAAGCAGAACCGAAATACCATAACAGAGCCACAGAGGGCGGAGTGTTGCAGAGAGTGACAGAACTCATAAGCAGAATCAAATACCAGAACAGAGCCACAGAGGGCGGGGCATTGCAGAGAATAACCAAGCTCATGCATAGAGCCGAACACCAGCATAACCACAGAGAACAAACAAACCGTGAAAATGACCGAATGACCGCGAACAATCCGGAGAAAAGGCCAAGTGAGGATTAGGGTTTTGTCAAGTCCCAAGGCGGACAGGTGGAGCGTGGAGAGGCGGAGAGGTACAAGCGGGTGATTAAATATCACCTAACCCTTAATTACACAATCAACAAATATCTCATTGCAATATAATCACACAAGTCCACGTAAGGTGCGGGAGTGAAGGCCACGTGGGCTGGGTCCCCATCAATTGGTATCAGAGAAGTTTTTTTTTCTTTAGTTAAGAGAAGATGGCAGAAGGACAAGTGCCAAGACGAGGACGTGGAAGAGGTGCACGTAGAGGAGCAGATGAAGGATTGCGAGAGAAAATTAGAGTTCTTACAGCTTGCTTGGAAGCAGTAGAAGCGGGTAGACGAAGAGACCCAGAACTGGGAGACACCAGTGAAGAAGAGGTGATGACAGCTGCAGAAGGGTCTGATGAGGAAGCTCCAGAATTGAGGTTGCTACGACAGGTTTTGATGGCCAGCAGCAAACCAAAAACAGAAATCTCAAATTATGATGGCAGTCTGTCTGCAGAAGTCCTGTTGGACTGGATAAGCGAACTGGATAAATATTTTGAAAATGAAGAAGTCAGTGAGGATAAGAGGGTTAAGTTCGCTGCCACTAAGTTGAAGGGACACGCACTATTATGGTGGGACAGTGTCCAAGCAGACAGAAAGAAGATGAACAAGACGCCGATACGACTATGGTCCAGGATGATAGCGAAGTTGAAGGGCAGATTTCTGCCGAAAGATTACCAGGTGGAATTATATCGGCGAGTTCAGAGTCTAAGACAAAAAGGAATGACAGTTAGAGAATATACAGAAGAATTTTACAGAGTAAATTTACGTGCTAGCTATACTGATGATAACCCAGAAAAGACAGCAAGGTACGTAAATGGATTAAGGATGGAGATACTAGATGAAATTAGTATTCTTTCTCCCCGGAATATTGAAGAAGCCTTTCAGAGCGCTGTTAAGGCGGAGGAAAAGATTAACAGAAAACAGAACAGCAGAAGAGGGAGAGGAAGTAGCAGAGGACGAGGACAGTCCTACGGAAGAGGTAAGAGTGCTGCAAACAGTGAAGAAAGCAGCAGTTCAAAAGCTTCAGGGACAGCCGAAAAAGGAGATAGCACCAGAGGAGGTCGGTCATACCAGAGAGGACGAGGAAATGGCCGCGGAAGAGGGGCGAATGTCCAGTGCTACAGGTGCCACAAGTGGGGGCACAGAACCTTTGAGTGTCCAGAAGTTGAACAAGCTGGTCAAAGGGGAACGCTGATGGCACAGCCTGAAGAAGCTGAAGCACAACCCCGGGAAGTGGAGGACATGGCAGAAACGGGGGAAGCTTTAATTTTGAATAAAGTGTTGATAAAGCCAACCAAGGAAGTGGCTGAAACAACCCAGAGGAAGGCACTATTCCGGACAGTTTGTAAGTCGCATGGAAAGTGCTGTAAGGTAATTATAGACAGCGGGAGCACTGAAAACTTGGTAGCCACGGAAATGGTGGAAAAGTTGGGGTTGAAGCGGCTGAAGCACCCCACACCTTATAAGGTGTCGTGGCTGCAGAAAGGACACCAGTTGTTGGTCGATGAACAATGTGAAGTGGAGTTCCGCATTGGCAAGTATCACGATACAGTGGTCTGTGATGTCATGCCAATGGACGTGTGTCACATACTGCTCGGAAGGCCATGGCAGTATGACAGGAAGGTGACACACGATGGAAAAACAAATTGTTATAAATTTACGAAGGATGGGGTCAAACATACTCTTGTACCCATCAAGGAGGAAGATACAGCTGAATCCAGTGGGACAAAAGCATTATTACTTGGAGGAAAGCAGTATATAAAACAGATTGAAGAAAATGAGATTAATTTTGCAGTGGTAAGGAGAATGAAGCCAGTATTACTGAGCGTGGAAAGGTCAGAACTTCCTAAGGAGATCCAGGAGCTGTTAGAAGAATTCAATGAAATTGCGGCTGAGGAGTTACCTGATAAGTTACCTCCCAAGAGGAGCATCAGCCACCATATTGACTTTATACCCGGATCAAGTTTACCGAACAAGGCAGCGTACAGAATGAGCCCCAAGGACAATGAGGAGGTACGCAAACAAGTGCAGGAACTGTTAGACAAGGGACTGATCAGAGAGAGTTTAAGCCCCTGTGCGGTACCTACAGTCCTTGCACCCAAGAAGGGGGGAGAATGGCGAATGTGCACAGATTCGCGGGCCATAAACAAGATCACCATTCGATACAGGTTTCCCTTGCCTAGAATGGATGATATGATGGACTGTCTTAGTGGGGCAGCGTATTTTACTAAGATCGATCTGAAAAGTGGGTACCATCAGATCAGGATAAGAGAGGGAGATGAGTGGAAGACAGCCTTCAAGACCAACGAAGGACTGTACGAATGGCTGGTCATGCCATTTGGATTGAGTAATGCTCCAATCACTTTTATGAGATTGATGAACGAGATGTTAAAAGAGTTTATAGGAAAATTTGTCATAGTCTATCTGGATGATATTTTGATTTTCAGCAGGACGAAAAGAGACCACCTTCAGCATATCCGGAGGGTGTTCGAAAAGCTGCAGCAGAACAAACTGCTGGTGAATTTAAAGAAATGCACTTTCTTGCAGAAGGAGTTGATTTATCTGGGATTCGTGGTAGCACAGAATGAGTTGAAGATGGACCCAGAAAAGATTGAAGCGATCATGAGTTGGCCGTCACCCAAGAGTTTGTTCGAGGTACGTAGTTTTCACGGTTTAGCAAGTTTTTACCGGAAGTTTATCAGGAATTTTAGTGAGATCTGCGCACCCATGTTGGAGACCATCAAGAAGGCCAGCCAACCTTTTTGCTGGACTAAGGCGGCAGAAAACAATTTCCAACTCCTGAAGCGTAAGATAACGGAAAGGCCAATCTTGAGACTGCCCGATTTCAGCAAACCTTTTCAGGTTCGGTGTGATGCCAGCGGGACAGCTATTGGCGCTGTACTCAGTCAAGAGGACAGACCAATGGCATTCTTTAGCGAGAAGCTGAATGAGAGTCGGCAGAAGTATTCGTCATATGATAAGGAATTTTATGCAGTGGTTCAAGCCTTGAAACATTGGAGGCACTACTTACTGGGAAATGAGTTCGTTTTGTTCTCTGATAATTCTGCTTTGCAGTATATAACTCAGCAGCACAAACTGAACCATAAACATGCCAAGTGGGTGGAGTACCTACAGAGTTTCACCTTTGTGTTGAAACACATAAGTGGGCAAGCCAACAAATTGGCGGACGCGTTGAGTAGAAGAGCCCTGCTCTTACAGGAAAGTGGCATACAGGTGATGGGATTTGAATACTTGAAAGATTTATACCAGATGGACGTGGATTTCAAGGAAGCTTTTGAAGCATGCCAGAATCCCGTATTGAGAAATACAAGCCCATGGCTAGATTACAATCTACAGGAGGGATTGTTGTTTCGAGGGGGACAGCTGTGTGTTCCAGATTGTTCGATGAGGGAAAATCTGGTGAGAGAGAAACACAGTGGCGGACTAGCGGGACATTTTGGCGTCAATAAGACAGTGGAGCAGCTCGCGCATTTTTATTACTGGCTAAGGATGAATCGAGACGTGCAGCGATATATAACCAGGTGTAAAATCTGCCAACTAGCAAAGGGACACAGCTAGAACACGGGGCTGTATACACCCCTACCTGTTCCAAGCAGACCGTGGGATTCAGTCAGCATTGATTTTGTCCTAGGATTGCCTAGAACACAGAGGGGGTATGATTCGGTGATGGTAGTGGTGGACAGGTTTTCAAAGATGGCTCATTTCATTCCTTGCCGGAAGACAAGCGACGCCACGAACGTGGCACATCTTTTTTTTACAGAAGTAGTTCGACTACATGGCTTACCAAAAACTATTGTTTCCGACAGGGATGTGAAATTTACAGGACATTTTTGGCGCACCCTGTGGAAAAAGCTGGGCACACAATTAAACTTCAGCTCTGCGTATCACCCGCAGACTGATGGACAGACAGAGGTGGTAAACAGGAGTTTGGGCAACTTATTACGCAGCTTGACGGGAGAAAACTCACGATTGTGGGACCGAGCTCTTGCCCAGGCAGAATTCGCTTATAACGATTCGCCAAACAGGAGTACCGGTCTTAGCCCATTTCAAATCTTGTATGGTATGCATCCGCGAGGAATACATGAATTACGAGATTTGGGACAGCTAGAAAGAAGGAGTGCAGACGGGGAAGATTTTGCAGAAGCAATGAGTGAGCTGCATGAAAAGGTCAAGACAAGACTACAGGACAGCACGCAGAAATATAAACAACATGCAGAAATAAGGCGGCGAGAGGTAAACTTTGAAATTGGGGACGAAGTCCTTGCACATTTGCGCCGGGAACGGTTTCCTAAGGGCACGTACAACAAACTGAAGTTTAAAAAAATCGGCCCATGCAAAATTCTGCGAAAATTCTCAGCAAATGCATATGAAATTCAGCTGCCACCTGATATAGGCATATCACCCATATTCAATGTGGCAGACCTGTTTCCATACCATGCCCAAGCAGAGGAAGGACGAGTGGTACAACCACAACGGGACACCCAGTTCGAGGACAATCTTTGGAAGAAACAGTTACCATCGGTCAAGACTCATGAGATAGAAGGAATCATCAGCACGCAGGTGGCCAAAAAGACGCGCAGAAAGGAATATCTGCGTTATCTCGTTAAATGGAAGGACCGCCCAATGGAGGACAGTTCTTGGCTTGACGAGATGCAGATCCGAAAGGCAGGTTACTCGGTGGAAGAACTCATGGAACGGAGCCATGAGAACTCTCTTTTACCCCGGCAGCCTGATGCAGGAGCATCTGGTCGACAGGGCACAGACCGAGGAGAGGCAGAATAGGTTTCTGAAGAAGATTGGGAGAAGTGAATATTTCTACAGAAGGACAGCAAGACTGTCTTAGTTTTTTTTCATTATTATCTTTTTTGTTCTTTAAGGATTGGACTACAGCATTTAGTTTCTTAGCTTAAATGACTTGTTAACTTGTTTCTGTTTCAGTTGTAATAACAGGTCCTAACTATAATTGTTAAGGACTTGTAGTTATAGGTTTTGAATTAAGATTATTAGAGAATTAGACAAAAGACCATAAATCATGGTAAAGCATCAAACCCTTACGGGACAGCAAGCACATATAAACTAATAATAGCCAAATCATGTAACTGGAGTAACTGTCAGGTAACTGTAATCTGGAACTAACTACCAGTTACCTAACCACTGAGTTATGGTATAAGAAGAGAGGGAAAATACATGTAAAAGGTTCTGGAGTGCGACATTGAAATAAGAGAAATAACAGAATACTATTCTTTTTCCTTCATATATATTATTCAGTGCATCCTAACTAACTTACAGATTGTGATTTTATGTCCTCAAAACATATCTTACATCTACAGAAATTCTTATCAATGCATCTATTATGAATGCGAACCGTGACAGAGTTTCACACAGCATCCACGCACAAAACATCTAATTCCATTTACTGTTTACATCCATCCATTGCAAAGTAACATTGTAACCAAATTTCATTAAGTCGAGAGGCAAACGCATGCATACATAAAGTTCTGTTCATTACAATAAATTGCAGGTCAAACAGTGACAGGGTAACTCCAAGTACAAGCGTCTCACAACCAGCCGAAGCGAAGTCAAGCGAAGAACAAAAGGAGTCGAGCAATCAAGCAAGAAGAGCCATGGTCCTCAAACCACAGGTAAGCAACCACACCGAAGTCCAAAAAGGAATTATTACATTTGCTGTGTAAAAAAAATTATTATCCAGACATAACATTGCCAACGGCCAAGCAAGCGAGAGCTCACAAGGCTAACTAAGCACGGCTGTAGCATGACCAAGTGATAGAAGGCAAAGGACCGAAACATTCGTCGACCAATACCACAGAAACCCTCTGAAGATTACAGAGTGGGTCGAACCCCCAAAAAATACTTGACTCATTAACGAAATACAGACACCCATGGCAAACAAATCCCGTGCAGACCAAAAGACACAGAGAAAGGTGAAATAGAAACAGAGCTACCCGGAAGATAGGCGGTCGAATCCCCTGCAAGGCCACGGAAACAGTTACCTGCAACCACCGTGACAAACAATGTTAGGGTCGCGGACATAAATAAGCTCATGCAATAGTAAATAATCAATGAAAGCCGAATAGACAGAACAGAGGAAGGAAAGACCAGACGGGTAGGACCTTACCAGTTGTAACCAGGTCCATAAACCGCAGAATGCTCAGTGACAACCTAACCACAGAGGAGCTGTGAAGGGTTAGGCGAGCATTCGAGTTGAGAATACGAATATATAGCATGCAACGAATTCTTACCTGAATCGACGGAGTTGGGCGACGGTTTGAAGCCAGAGACGGAGCTGCAAGTTTGAGTTCCCCACCGAGACGGAGCCGAACCTCTGAACAGAACCCATAAGCAGAACCGAAATACCATAACAGAGCCACAGAGGGCGGAGTGTTGCAGAGAGTGACAGAACTCATAAGCAGAATCAAATACCAGAACAGAGCCACAGAGGGCGGGGCATTGCAGAGAATAACCAAGCTCATGCACAGAGCCGAACACCAGCATAACCACAGAGAACAAACAAACCGTGAAAATGACCGAATGACCGCGAACAATCCGGAGAAAAGGCCAAGTGAGGATTAGGGTTTTGTCAAGTCCCAAGGCGGACAGGTGGAGCGTGGAGAGGCGGAGAGGTACAAGCGGGTGATTAAATATCACCTAACCCTTAATTACACAATCAACAAATATCTCATTGCAATATAATCACACAAGTCCACGTAAGGTGCGGGAGTGAAGGCCACGTGGGCTGGGTCCCCATCATAGTTTCTGTTCAACCTCTCTTTTAGCTTTGAAAATGTTGCCAAACTCCTTTTTGTTCTATTCTTTAAGCCCGAGTTTGATGTGTTTCAGTCTATGTTGTAGGAGAAACATCTTAGTGCCTTGAACGGGTGAATATTCCATCTACCATTTACCAATATTACTCATGAAGTCACAGTGAGTGAGCCAGACATTTTCAAACCTGAAAGGTATATTCCTTGGAGTACCCATAAACGAAGCTTCAAGTTGGATAGGCCAGTGATTTGAGCCTCCAAAAGGAAGGACTAATGTAGTCAAGTTAGGGCTAGTGAGGAACAGGTCCTTCGAGATTATAAATCTATCTAGTTTATAGGCAACTTGAGAAGTTCCTCCCCTCTTATTGTTCCATGTGAAGGTACTATCTATTGTCTCTGTATCCACTAGCCTCATGTCGATTAGGAAGTTCTGGAAGGCAATGGAGTCTTTACCTAGTGTTCTAGTCCCACCATTTTTTTTAATAAGAGATCCGATCATATTAAAATCCCCTCCTAGAATCCAGTGCATAATAGGATGTCTCCCTCTCAACTCCTCCAATGAGGTGAGAAGCCTGAGTTTGTCTTCTAGTTTTTGAGGACCATAGACATTTGTGATCATATATATTTCCTTATCACCCAAAGGTTGGATCACCATTGAAAGGTAGTTCCCGGATGCCTTAGCATCCATGATTCCAAGTTTCTGGGGATTCCAAAGGGTGAGAATTCCGCTTGCCATGTTGTTTGCTTTAACTTCTAGATACTAAAACTTAATGAGGAATTTACTATTAATCTCTCTGATTTTATCTATTGAACATTTTGTCTCGTGGATCAACACCATGTTCGGCTTTTCTTCTGTTATTCTATTTCTAAGATATATTTGTTTCCTTTTACTTCCTAGACCCCTAATGTTCCAGGTTGTGAACTTCATTATGAAAGTTTAGTGAACGAGTAACTAGTAAGATCTTTCATTGTACCTGAGTTAATCATGAGTGTCTCACACTCTGTCAGTAACTAATTCTATCTTTTCCTTCCTCTTTTCCTACCTGGGTTCTTGGAAGTGTGTCCTGATATTGCCTCCATCATTTTAACCCCTCCGTTTTCATGGTTGTCATGGTTTCTTTTGATTCCAAAGCCAGTTTCTTGAGATCTCGAGAGGAAGAGCTATTATACTCTTTCAAACTCCTCTTGTGGTGGAGAATCAACCCCTTTGGTGGTTGCCTGCTCCAAGAACTTTTCTAGATTGAGGCTTTCCCACTCAAGAATCTCTTGTAGTTTGTGGTCCTCTGTTCACACTTCTCTTGGGGTCATCTCACATTCCCTACCAAATTCCATGGTGTTCAACATATTTTCCTTTAGTTTGATGTTCTCCGACACATCCTCCATGATGACATCTTTTTCCTTCTCTACAGGATTATCCTCCGATGCTTGGTTCATCGCCTTGTTCTCCTCTTCTTCTTCTAAAATCTTGAAACTGTTGTGACTTGAGTGTTTATCCTCACTAGTTTTCCTTTGGTACCTTTTCCCCCTTTCCTTTTTCCTCCAATCTTGGTAAAGCCTTCGAGGTTTTTTCCTTTGTTGGCCTTCATATTGTCCTCCAGTTTGTTTAAAGGGCAATCTCTGATGGGGTGCCCATGCTCATGACATTTGCAGCATCTCAATGAGATATGTTCATAGTCCACCGCTTGCACCCATTCTTTGTCATACACTTCTAGAATGGTTTCATTCGAAAGTGCCCCTGATAGGTCAATTTCTACACATATGTGCGCAAAGGAGGTATATTTTCCTCGCAGAGTCGCCTGTGAAATTTTTAAAAAACGACCTAATTTATTGGCTATGGCCTTTAAGGATTCAGGCAGCCAGTAATCTAAAGGTAGGGAGTATAGTCGTATCCATACTGGTACTGAAGTGAATGCTTCTCATTCTAGGACAAAATTCATTACCCATGGTCACATATAGAGGCCAGCCAATGCATAGAAGTATGGTCCTCCTTTGAGCACTCTGTCTTTGTCTTCTAGGTTTGTGAATACCATTGTGAAGAAACCCTTGGACCTAAGGTGGATGGTTATTTCCCCCTTAGGTTTCCATTGGTTTCTTATCCACACATTCAACACCTTCTCCATTTGCCATATCCCCATAAATTTACATATAAGGGCATATTTCTCCATATGATCCCTGTGCTCCTGTAATGCAAGATTATTTAAAACAACACGGGGATTAATGGCTGTCCTGGGTTTGCAGAGTCTTGTCCCACTCTTGTTCTGAGCTTTCTCACTGATTCTTTCTGTTCTTTTCTCCACTCTAATCTCCTCATGATTTTTTTCCTACTTAGGAGAACTGTTATTTTCTATTTTTTCCATGTTGATCCTCTCCATTCCGGCTTCCATTGGCTTTTTGAAGTGATTCAAGCCCGCTTCCTTGCTTTTGTTCACCACTACGTGGTTGTAGGAGGGAGTAGAACTCCCCCTCCTCACCTTTTCATGGTAACCAAACCCTCATTCTGTGCTTCCCCCGCAGCCCTCAATCAAGATATCTAATATGTAAAATATTGTATTTCTTGAACGCTATCAAATATTGGATTTGTTGGCTTGGTTTCTTAGATAAATTTATATTTCAATCAAAGTTGGAAAATCAAATAAATGCTTGAAGGTATAAATTTAAAATCATTGATCATGGAAATAATTTCCCAACTTACATTTCGCCATCAAATTCTATCATTTCTTATTATTTCTTATATTTAAATTTGGTGGGTGTCCATCTAATTTTGTTTTATTTAGCTGTCAAATATGGATCATGTTAAAATTTGCATTTTATTTTATGATTATTATTTAATTTCGAAAAATTTCATTTTGATAAATGATTTAAAATTTTATTACTTAGTGATAAAATTGCATAAAAAAGAAGTTAGTTGTTAAGATTATTTGAATCTCCAACATACTTGTTGCACTATGCAACATGCACAATGGTAATTCTTACTATGAGGCTTCAAGATAAGCATATAATGGCCCAATAGTCAGCTCATATCTATCTTCAGGCACATCATATAATCATGGATTGTACACAATTAAGTCCAAATCATGATCATTGAAGCCTAGAGCTTAAATTTGAGACTTATACAACATGTCCATATTCATGGAACATTAATATTTTGTATAAAACTTTAACTGGATTTTCTTGTTTATTTGGTAGAAGTAATGAATTTTTATGTAGTTTTTTAAATATTGACCCATTGGTGATAAAACAAATCCATTTTGTAGTTCGATATGGAAATCTAAAATGTGGAACTACCAAGGCTATGATGCCCTATATATATCAATATTTGAGTTTAAACACATCTAAGTTAGGGCCTTTTATATGTTATTGGGTCTCAAAGAGAGTTCTTGTCATTATTAGAGGATTAAGAATTTCTACAAAATGCATGCCATTCATATTATCTTTGAAATGTTAGGATCCTCTCAAATTTCTATTTCAAAGTGGATTCAATTTTGTTTTATTACTTATAAGGTTCTTCTTTATCCCAAGTCACCACATTGAAAGGTAAGACACAATTTTTCTATTCAAAATATATTTAACTCAATGGTTTTAAGGGAGCTACTTGAAAACGTTTCGCGAATTGCTTAATATAATTTGTACAATCATTGAAATTACATAAATAGTAACAACATATAGTTGCACCAAATCATTAGTCTAGCATTAGGAATGAGAATTGTTGATATTTATAAAGTAATATAAGGCATATACATCTAATATATTACTTGGTTAAAGCATCTTTTCTTTCTTGGTCAAAATCACCATGAAATAAATTACAAAGACAATACATAATTTATATCAACAAAAGAATCTTTTTATATTCACAAGAAAAAAACTAACAAAAACACATAAGACATGATATTTAAATGAGAGGAACAAATAAAAATAAAACAAGGAAAGGGAAATTAAAAAAAAAATTATTTGACATCGTATGAGTACCCATAAAATCTATACCCTGTTGGTTTTGGTATTGTCATGCCATAAGTCATGCAATGATCCTACCACACTCCGAATCTTGTCTAGAAGAGATACATAAAAATCACCCATACAAAGTTTTCATATTTATAGAAGATATATCTTCACAAATCCAATTTTTCATTTAATAATACTGTTTTTCGTAATCTTACTATTAAGTTGATTGTAACTATGTTGGTAACCTTGTGCATTTTGGAATATGTGTTTTATAATTTTAATTTAATTATTGATAACTAATAATTATATAGTGAATATTTAATTTTTATGTTTATTTTGATATAGGTTTCCAAACATAAAATTTTAATTTAATTATTAATAATTGTTAAATGGATATAAATTTAGTTTTATGAAAATGGATAGAGAAATGAAATTTATCTCAAAAGAAATTAAAAAAGTGTAATTTTTTTTTTGTGGCATGTTTATGTAGATATATATATAGTGTTTATAGTTATATTTTACAACCCTTTTTCTTGAACAAGTGAAGCCAAAATATATGAATTATTGAACTCTTTTCTTTTTACCATGGAGACAGATTAGCTTTGTTCAAGTCAATTTGAGTTGGATCCAAAGTGAGGGATTTTAATTCTCTAAGAATTGAGAAGATTCTAAAACAAGCTCAGAGTTTGACGAGACTATGACTAGAGGAGCCCTTGTGGCAACACATTATTTTATGAGGCATATTGTGAGAGTGGCTGGGGGTTGCATGTGGGATAATGCCATTCTATTGAGATGGGCCCCAAGAGGAAGGGGTTATGAGTGACACAAAAAAATTTACAGTGAGTGGCACTGCAACATGTATTCAACAATCAATAATAGGGAAGAGATCAGTATAATGTCAAGAGACATAACAAGATGTCAATACGTTGTAGGAGGAGGTGTGTGTGAGGTTGAAAGAGAGTTGCAGGATGCTATATATAAGTTGGGTGCCCAAGACTATGTAATGTGGAAAGAAATAAAGTCAACTCGGTGTACCCATATGATAAATAGATCATGAATGTGGTAATCCATAGGAACTAGAACCTCAATAATTTATTGTGCTAAATCTTAAAAGTTGGAAACAAGTTTTTGAAACAATTGCTAAAGGAATACATGGCTTTATAGTACCTCTAATTAGGGATTAAATACCTAGTGAGACACCATATAGTAAATGTAGCCTATGCTAGACAACACCACTTGAGGGATGTAACCTATGCTAGAGAGCCTTATCTAAGGGATGCAAGGTATGCCAGAGAGAACTACCTTAGGGATACAACCTACACTAGGAAGTAGAATTTTGTGCCACACCTCACTGAAATTCTTTGACCAACTTCCAATGCACTAGTGGATGATGCACAAACCTACCTTTGTCCCTCTTATGCTAATGGTGATGGGTGTTAGTTGTTTGTTGTAGAGGTTGCTATAGGAAAATTGGCTACAAAAAGTGAGATGGGG
Source organism: Pinus tabuliformis (assembly GCA_031772625.1). Taxonomy (NCBI): domain Eukaryota; kingdom Viridiplantae; phylum Streptophyta; class Pinopsida; order Pinales; family Pinaceae; genus Pinus; species Pinus tabuliformis. Next base: position 814,471,790 of record CM062804.1, on the reverse strand, counting down.
GCATGATCCCATTACAAAATTCATAAAACAATTGAGATAAATGACACCATGAAGGGAAGGTGGGTGGCCTAGTTAACAACACCAAAAATCACTCCAAATTCTACTAGGGAATTTTCCTAGAGAGATTTAGGGTGTCAAGGAACAAAGGGATAGCGATGCTAGTGAGGAGTGAGGGAAAAACGAAGTGAACAACAAGAGACCAATCAATTTTCTTTGTAGTGGATTAATGCCAGCAATATACTCGGCAGCGCTCAAAGCCACCAACTTCTGCTTCCTGCATGATTTCAATATGCAACCTTACAATAAAAAATATACTTGTTTTAAAATATATTCATAATAAAAGTACATTTTTTTTACGACAAAGTTATATATAAATAAAATATTTTAATATCAACTTGCACATATATAATTTATGATTAAAAAAACATATGATTAACTGAAAAATAAATAAATTCTAATAGTTAGTTATCAATAAATATATATATATATATATATATATATATATATATATAGATATATATATATATATATAGATATATATATATATATATATATATATATATATATATATATATATATATACTTTCTTAAGAGATCTAATAGCTCTCAAAGCTTACTATATTATTGCTCTCAAAATTTATTAGATTCATGATTTAGATGAATCCATCATAATAATAATTATAATAATAATATCTTGATTTTTTTTATGATGAAAATCTAAGTAATTTTCATACATATTATATATTAATTTACATTGCTACATTCATATAGTGGAAAAGGTAAACATATAATCAAATCGTACACAAATATCTTTAACATTTCTAAATCATAAATAAATTGAAATTAAAATCTATCCCCAGAACATACCTTTACATATATCGAACCTATCTAAGAAATATTTTAGCTAGATCAAATTCATTGGTCCATGTGAAAAATTTCAGGCTCTAACAATTTTATCAACGGTGCATAAGGTCTTGACACAATTAAACCTATCATCGAAAATGACATGATAGTTAACCTATTTTCCATAAGAGTAAATTAGTGGAAATATTTTTTTATGCAAAACTGGGAATGCACATTCTCGAAATATATTACCTTTATTGCATAGAAAAACCACACAATACTTACAACCTTAAAATATTGTATTAGCAAAATTGAAAATCCACCATTCTCTACTATTCTGCAACACAAATAACTGAATGCTGCACAAAAAAATTTTGCGGTAACCATCCTCCTTCTTACGAAACTATTGTATTCCTTTTACAAAATTTCAAGATATTACATATAACAACAGGAGTCATTGGGGACCTAGCTTGCTCAAATATATTATACGGGAAAGAAAATTCATTGAGAAACCTGCGAACTATGGACCCACGCTCTTCCTCCACCCGATAATACTACACACAAGTGTAGGAAACTATAGTAGGACACTGAAAATCACACACAAGTGTGTGAAACAGAATCGTAGTTTAATGTGTGGTCGTCATCCAAACCGTTCCCTGAAAACTCTCAAACTTGGAAGTAATGTCACCGCTGGCTATATGTTTCGCAGAGAGATATATAATCAGATGGATTTACAACATTTACTAACCAAATCACTAAAGTAATAAGTACCAAGAGGAGATATATAATGAGAAGGATTCACAAGATTTACTTATATCGATATCTTTGAAGTAATCATACAAATACCATCGAGATAATTACAACAAAAACATAATTATATTTATCTATTTGAATATGTGTTAGCTATAATTAGCTATATAAATGAAATAATTCACAAATATTAATAAATGTTTCTAGCAAAACATTTACCCAGTACATCATAAAAATAACTTAATTATAATCTTATTAAATTTTTTTATTATTAATTAAAAATAATAATAATATATGGAATACATATATAAGAAAAATGTTTCAAAATTTTAATTGAGCATTTAACTCCATTTTATTAGTGTGTGCATCAATCAATTTTCTTGTTTTCTATTAATTGTTTAGGGTTAACCATGACAATTTCTAATGTTTAACTTTAGAAACCATTAAAGTCTTTTTAGTTAAAAATTTGTTACCATGTCATTTACATAAAAGTCTGGGTGACTTATTTTAGATTTTTTTGACATGTGTCCCATGTAACCCATGAAACTTCGCATCTTGTAATAAAAATAAAACAAATCCATAATTAAAACCAATTTTCATTAATTAACCCTTTGTATTGACTAATTGTAAATACAAACATAACATAATGTTAATATGGTTGTGTTGAGTTAACATATCTTTATTATTTATAAATCTACATGTTACAATCAAATAAAGAAAATATCTTAATTAAAATATATATTTTATTTATTAAAATAAAATTAGTGGATATTACTTTCTATAAAAGTTAAATTAGAGAAATATATACTTAAAAAAATTGTAATTATAAACAAATAAGATGATGGCTATATAAACTCAAATAATCACACATTTAAAAAGTAAATTAATACATGAAATTATAGGTGATTATATGAGATTGTATAGTAATAGATTTTAAGGATCATGAAAAAATATATTTAGTGTAAAGAACTAATTATAAATACTAAAATAACATGAGATTAGTAAAGTAAAAAACAGTGACAATTCAACAATTTTCATGGGGATCATGGTTGAAAACTTGTAATCAACATGAAACAAATCAATAATTCAAACAATTTTTTATTAGTTAACTCTTTGTATTTACTAATTGTTAATATTGACATAACATAACATTGATATGGTTGTGTTTTTATTATTTAGAAATCTACATGATAAAGAATCAAAGAAATAAAATGTCCTAATTAAAATAGATATACTATTTATTTAAATCAAATTATTTGACATTAGTTTTTGTTAAAGTTAAATTAGAGAAAAATATATTAAAAAATAAATTTGTAATTATAAACTCACATCTTCCAATGAAAGTAAAAAAAATCAATAATTCAAACTAATTTTTATTAATTAACTCTTTGTATTGACTATTTGTAGGAGATAATATAACATTATTATGGTTGTGCTAAGTTAACCTATCTTTATTAGCTCCTAAAAATTAGTAACTATATATAAATAACTATAATTCAAACTAGTTTTTATTAATTAACTCTTTTTATTGACTACTTGTAAATATGGAGATAGTATAGCATTAATATGATTGTGTTGAGTTAACCTATGATTATTAGCTCCTAAAAATCAGTAACTAGATATAAATAGCTTTTTAATAAAAATAGGAAAGAACTTTTCAAAACATTTTAAAAACTAATAACTAATTTTCATAATAGTTATTAATTATAAAAGCTATATGTAAATGAGAGAAATTTAACAAATTTAGAAAAGAAAAGCTCTCACAATTCTAAAAACTAAAAACTATACAATAATATAATGAAAATCTAAACTCAAATAATGATACAGATATAAGTAAGTAAATATATGAAGTTAATTGTTTAACTCTTTGTATTGACTAATTATATATATGAACATAACATAACATTAATATGATTGTATTGAGTTAAATTTTTTTAATTATTTAGAAAAATACATGTTAAAGAATTAAATAAAGAAAATATTTTAATTAAAAAATATTTGTGCAACTTCCATCACTATCATTATTTTAATGCTCCTTTCCAATGAGCTATGCTCAATTGTAAACCAACTCTAGAAGGTAGAAAATTAATGGGATCACATTAACATAAGAAAAGACTTGAAGGGGAGCTTAAATAAATTGATTCATTTCTTTATACGAAACTTACTAATTATTATTTTCCTAGTGCACAAATAATACAAGCCAATAAGGTATGAAAATTATCTTCGAAATATTAGGTAGTAAATTAACGATGTGGAATATATAAATTAGCCTAACAATATGATAAAGAAAAATGGTTAACTATTTTTTGTAATCAATAACTTTGCACGTATTTGGTTTCTGTTCAATCTCGCATCATATAGAATTTATTTTTGTTAAACTATGGGTGGAGTCATTAGTGATAGTATTGAATTAATATGCTAGGGTGGAAAATTGTATTGATTTTTCATGAGTTGTAAATTAACATGTATGGATGAGGATTTCAAAGTGTGAGAATATGTATAGACTTGACAATTGTATGAAATCCTTTGTATCTACTTTATTCTAATAGTTGATTGATAAATGAAAATGCTATATGGAATTATCGAACATGTATGGGATTTTTTACCCATGCATAGTGTATGTTTTATTAAATCTTTGCTAAAGACTGGGTTGCGGTTTGAAAGAAGGAAACTATTATTATGACGTGACTTTTATTAAGTTTCTTACTCTCTTAAACACATGCAACCAAGATTAATTGCTAAGAAGTAAATGAAAATGAGAGTGTTAGAAGGTTTGGTTACTAACAAATAGAACTAAACATATACTATTCCTCTATAGTATACAGGAGTGAAACATAAAAAATAGATAACCTAGTATTGTAATTAGCTTGAGATTACAAGACCATATGCAGAGAAAAGGAAAATCACAGTAGGATACAATACTTACTATAGGTGAACATATTCATATTATTACATAAACACACATGTGAGTTAATATTTACATACCACGACAATGCAACGACTTAATATAGTATGAGGGAGAGAGAGAGAGAGAGATGAAATTGGGATTGTAGAAAAAATATAAATTTATCACTGTACCTTTCCATACTTAGAAATTCAAACAAAAAAATAGAAGTCCACAATGATAGTTAGAAATAACTACTATATTTTCAAAAACAAACATTTCTTGTAGATTAATCAAAGCTCCCATGCATTTCAATTATTGAACTATAATGAATGTGAATTTCACGCATTAGACACTATCATGGACAAGCACGGTAAATATTGGTTGCTTATTAGACAATGAACATGACATTATGGAAACATAACGGTATCACTAAATAAACATTTTATCTATACTATCATTGTTGGATGCATTCACGATAATCTAGAACTCACTTAACACGCATTTATAATCTGCTACCTAGAGTGGCTAGATTTATAACTAGAGATCATTAGTTTTGAGAACACAGAGGTAAAGAGATAAACATGAACTTGAGAAAATATAGTATAAATTGTGCCTTGGGTTATATATATATATATATAAGAATCCCTCTTCGCAAGGGTTCTCAAGATCATGTCTAAACATTACACACTAGTGTGGGTAGGATGGCTTGAAAAGAACACTAGAGGTACATTACATATTTGTAAAATCCATTTGTGCCAACATTTCAAAACACTAAAATAGCTAAATGATTTCGTTCCTTGAAGTGAAGGGAACCAAAATAGTTCACCAACCTGGAAAACTCATGAAGGGAGAATTTATTCTCAACTCGGATGAAAAATGGAAGCCTTCACCCTCGAATGCACCATTTTTGGAAATAAAGAAAAAAAATTGTACCTGTAATGATCAACCAAGGTTGTGATTAATAGAATATTAATTAAAGGTAAGGATTTGATAGTTGAAAAAAGTGGATATTGTATTTCTTACCTAGAAGTGTGCTGAATCCATTTTATGCAATGGTTTGTGGTGCTCGATAGAACTAGAAAACATGACACGGTTAATATTTTTCCATACTCATCATGTACCACACTAAACAAGAGAAATTCTTAATACACAATACATGTGAATGAGTAGTAGAAACCATGGAAAATAATAGAATGTTGGTTAGGGAGGGATTTGCGATGGCAAATATCGACAACAATGGAGGATCTGAGGCACTCGTGATATATGGAAATGGAGGGCATGAGGTGATGGCGAGAGTCTGCAATGAAGGTTCTGTGGAAAGAGCGAGTGTCTTTTTCTCCCTCCTCTAGAATGATGTGAATCAGATATTTGTTTCTCTTGAAAGGATGGAGAAAGCTAGGGTTTCACAACTCTTCATAGATGAGGAGATTGTTGACAATGGAACCATGTCTCTTGCCCGATTCATGGACGGAAGGATTTGGAACAATTATATTGAGCCAGATCGATTAGGAAGCCATGAGATCTCCCTCTGATTTCTTATAGACACTAGATTTAATTTGGTTACTATCTACGAAAGAGGGGATTTTTTATCTTCTAATCGATTTATGATCTTGGTTAGATATGAACCTGCAGAGTCATGTCAATGCACACTGAGATCTTACCTATGTTTTGTATGGGTTTGGATAAATTCACCTCTGATCACACTCGAAACAAGATCTCATCAAATTAGTGATATTTTTGTCTTTGTCGAAGTGGTTGGTTGTTTTGTCAAAGAAACAAAAATATCCTATATAATGTAATTCGATCTATGATAGATCTGTTCTTATTAGATCTAAAGTTATTTTCTTCTAGGAAATTCGGATCAGAATATAATCTATGGCTATTGGAACCCTTTCCGTTGGCTCAACCCTATTTCATCAGAGAACACAACATAGTATGGCTTATGCCCACAATGCAAACTTTGTTGCTGGCTTCTGAGGTGCCATATGTCACTGATATCAAAATTGTAACTTGCATCCCCCTAGATCAGGAAGAATTGGAAGACCAAAACACTTACCAATTTTTTTAAAGACCCCTGCCAGCAAATCAACATCAATTTGGGTACAAACATTTGGGAAAGTTTCTCAATTGAATCAGAATATCATGATGAATCTCGACTATCCACTGCACCTAAAAAACCTGATCTATGGTGGTAGATCTACGTAGGATGATTAGAGTCTTGAAGATTACAAATTAATTCATCCCCTGACCACCATCATCATATATATGAGACTAAGAGGTGGAGCAACAAGATCAAGTGAGTCAAAGGGAGCAGTTGGGGTTGTCCGATCTAGTCTACCCAAGTGTAAAAAACCAAACAAAGAACATATGAAGGGTGGTATCTCCTTAAAAAGCATTATATAAGGAGAACCAACAACTATAGAAAATATAGGAAAAACACCCAACGCCTTGAGTCCCTACATAGTGGAAAAATTGAATATTGTCAGAGAACTAGTAATAAATATTTCAGAAACAAATGATCTTTGCAAAACTTATGAAGCCCAAGCCAACATCTACATATTTAACACTTTCTATCCAAAGCCAATGGATCTTTCCATTGGATCCTCACAAATTAGACAACAAACTATGAAATACATCTTTTCTCCAAAGGATTGTTCACCGTAATATTTGCATTATGAGAGGATCAAGAAATTGTACTTAAGGAAGGCCCATGGTTTTGAGGATCAACAAAACTTTTCATTACGCCATGGTTCCAAGATTTTGAAGCAAAAACAATGGTTGTATAAAAAATGTTGGTGTGGGTTAGGCTTCATAACACCCCCCTACACTTTTGGCATGACCAAGTGCTATAGGGTGTTGGGAATATTTTAGGATGATACATAGAGACAGACACACAAAGAATGGAGGAAAGAATATATAATTTTTCTCTAATATGCATATAAGTGGACCTCAGTAAAGGCCTACTACATCACATATTATTGACACACAACAATCATAACTCGACTTAGTTCCTAGATCACAAGAACACAACCTTTAGATGTGGATTATGTCAAAACAACATGACATCTACAAAACATGTGCTGTGAAGTCAAGAAATAATCATGAAGGAAGAAGAAACCAGGAAATAAACCCAAAGGATGGAAATTTACCCCAAATGAACTAGATGAGGAAGAGGATAAGGTAGAAAGAGCTCCCATTTCCAATGTGGAAAACCATAAATCACAAGAAAAAGAAGGAAAGCGGGAAGTATCACAAGAACCAACTACGTTACATGTCACTGTGGAACAGATAGCAAGGATACCGGAAGAAAGGGATTCTAGTGGATACAAACGTCATCATGCATCAGACAATTTTGATTTAGATAAGGAAATTCCAAGAATAGAAGAAGGAAATTATCTAGCCATCATCTCCTCTCCATGTCAATGAGAATGGTGAAAGGATGAAAATATGAAATGGAGAAAAGTTTAACATTTTTTCTTCATCTGTTTGGTTGATTATTTTGTATGAAATTATGATCAGCAGTCTTTGACTAGATGATGGAATGCTTTCAAGCATATACAACATGTAATTTTGTTTTCATTAATAAAATTATGTTTTTTCCTTGGGAAAAAAAGTAGTAGAAATCGTGACCCAAATGGCGGATAACATATCTCATTAATGTGGTTGAATGTGTGTTTCTAGTTGGACCAAGAAGAGATCCCATCATGGAAATTAATTTATGTGGAATGACATATCACAAGGACATTAAATTTTCTATCCGACCGAATTTTTCCCAAATTGGAAATGACATAAGAATAAAGAAAAGAAAAAATTCTTGGAAGAAATGTAACTCGAAGAATTACCTTGGGCCAATGATGCTAGTCGATTTCCTATTAAACCACTAAGAGCAACAATTGAAATGAATTACCCCACACCTTGCAAATTTTTCATATGTAGTGCAAGAGGTTGAACAATAAACTCCACAAGTGTCATTTCTCTGGAAAACCTTATTGAAGAGAGTAAGAGTATGCTGAAAAAATGAAATATAAAACCAGTGAAAATGGTTTAAAGGAAATATAATATTTACCTTAAAATATCATCTTCCTAAGCGAAGTTGACCTACACAAATTCACACAGGATAAAATGAACTACCGAGAATGGTATATATGGACCTGGGACTCAGATAATAGAAAATTAAGAAGAATAATGTTACAGTAGACAAATTACTAACAAAATAGTGCATCTAAAAAAACATACATTTTATAAACCTTTAAACGAAAATAATTTGTATTTCCTTTACACAATGAGAAATGGAGAAGTCCCGTGGTGTTGGAGATATACTAGGGAAAACCATGAAATTATCGAGGGAAATTGGGTAAAAATTGGTGGTAAGAATTATACTAGATTCAACTGAGAAAGAAACAAAAGTATAATTTCCGCATAGAAGTGACGACCCAAATTATCTTGCATTCATACACCTAGACTAGAGAATTTACCTAAGGGAATACTTCTAGTTGGAAATGCCAAGAGCCATTTTTTATATACTACTGAGAGACAAAGGTAAAATTTAGGAAAATTTAGGCAACATGTTATGTAAAATAGAGAGTTATACTAAGAACCTAATATAATACAAATTTAAGATAAGGGAGCCAAGAATAAGTGCAAATGCTACCTACAAGTGGAGCACTAATTCGGGTGCATTCTAAATGCTACAACCTTACTTCTCTAGGAGGCATGAAGTGAATATCCCCGTAACTCATAGTAGATGTGGAGGAACCATCTTCCCCTGTAGAGGTACTCTACGTAAAGGTGATCTACAATGCAAAAAGTAGGAATAGAGGGGAACGTGCCATGGAAAATTAAGGTTACGGTTAGATGGGGATCCCAAGAAAAACTTTTACCCTTGGATGAAAAATAAGATTTTCTAACCGTTGGTCAAAACTTGGAGTGGGGGGTGTCATGTGATCAATTTGACTATCACGTGATTTCCTTAAACATAATCATTCACGATTCACTGTGTGTATCTCTATATTAGGAAAGTATCAATTAAAAAGAATAAATCACTTATGACCTAGATGGATCACGTAATTTCCCATTGGGGCATACAATGCCATGTAGTTGAAGCCATACAACAAATAATAATGCCAAGGTCATGAAACTGTCATTTTATTGTCATTAACATAGGAAATTACTTTAACAAACCATTAGTATACACATTCTTTAATAAAAAAATAGAATATTAATCAACCAAGTTAACAATTCTTCATTATTTAGAAAGCCACATGTTAAAGAATTAAATAAAGAAATTATCTTAATAGAAAAATATTTGTGCAACTTCCATCACTATCATTACTTTAATGCTTCTTTCCACTGAGTTATGCTCAATTGTAAACCAACTCTAGAAGGTAACAAATTTACACGATCACATTACCATCAGAAAAGACTTGTAGGGGAGCTTAAATAAACTAATTCATTTGTTTATATGAAACTTACTAATTATTATTTTCCTAGTAAAGAGAGACTACAAGCCAATAAGGTATGAAAATTAAATGGGAAATCTTAGGTCATAAATTAACCATGTGGAGTCTATAAATTAGCCTAATAATATGATAAAGAAAACTAGTTGATTTTTTTTGTTATTAATTACTTTGCAGGTATTTGGTTTCTATTGAATCTAGCGTGATATATAATTTAGTTTCATTAAACAAATGGTAGATTCATTAGTGTTAGTATTGAATTGATATCCTATGGTGGAAAATTGTATTGATTATGCATGAGTTTTACATTAACATGTATGGATGAGGGTTTGAAAATGTGAGAATACGTATAGACTTGACAAGTGTATGGCATCCTTTGTATCCACTTTCCTTTAATAGTTGATTGATAAATGGAAATTCTAAATGGAATTATCAAACATGTATGCGATTTTTTATGCATGCATACTCGACATTTTATAAAATCTTTGCTAAAGACTAGATTGTGGTTCAGGAGAAGGAAACTATTAGTGTGATGTGACTTTTCTTAAGTTCCTTACTCTCTTAAACACATGAAACCAAGATTAATTGTTAAGAAGTAAATGAAAATGAGAGTATTATAATGTTGGGTTACTAACAAAGAGAACTGAACATATATTATTCCTCTAAAGTATATGGGAGTCAAAGAATAAAAGTTAGATAACCCAGTATTATAATTAGCTTGAGATTACAGGATCATATGGTGAGAAAAAGAGAAGCACAGTAAGATATATTAGTATCTACGGGTGAAAATATTCATATTATTATATAAAAACACTTGTGAGGTAATATTTACATACCACGACAATGAAACTACTTACTATAGTATGAGGAAGAGCAAGAGAGAGAGAGACGAAATTGAGATTGTAGAAAATATATAAATTTATCATTGTACCTTGTCATTCTTAGAAAAAAAAAAATAGAAGTCCACAATGATAGTTATAGATGACTACTATATATTCGAAGTGACCATTTTTTGTAGATTAATCTAAGCTCCCATGCATTTCAATTATTCAACCATAATAAATGTGAATTTTGTGCATTATACACTATAATGGATAAGCATGGTAAATATCGGTTATTTAGTAGACAACGAACATGTTAGTAAAGATACATAATGATATCATTAAACAAACATTTTATCTATACTAGAATATTTGGATGCATTCACAATAATCTAGGAATCACTAAACAAGAATTTATAATTTTCTAGCTAGAGTGGCCAAATTCATAACTAGAGATCATTAGTTTTGAGAACATGGAGGTAAAGAGATAAATATGACTTTAAACAAATATAATATACATTCTGCCTTGGCTTGTATAGAAATATAGAAATATATATATACGCATAAATCACTCTTCTCAAGGGCTCTCAAGATCATGTCTAAACATTACACACTAGTGTGGGTAGGATGGATTCAAAATAACATTAGAGATACATTCCATAACCCCCAAAGTAATTTGTGGAAACATTTCAACACCCTAAAATAGTTGAATGATTTCATTCCTCGAAGTAAAGGGAACCACAATAGTTCCCCAATGTGGAAAACTCTTGAAGGGAGAATTTATTCTCAACTGGGACAAAAAATGGAAGTCTTCACCCTCGAATGCACCATTCTTGGAAATAAAATAAAAAAATTTGTACCTGTAACAATCAACCAAGGTTATGATTAATAGAATATGAATTAAAGGTAAATGAATGGACAATGGAAAAAAGCAGAGATTGTATTTATTACCTAGAAACTGTTGACTCCATTCTATTTAAAGTGTTCTGGTGCTGGACAGAACTAGAAAACATGACACGGTGAATTTTTTTCCATACTCATCTTGTACCACAATAAACAAGCGAATTTTTGAATACACAATACATGTTAGTAAGTTGTAGAAACCATGGAAAATAATAGAATGTTGGTTAGGGATGGATTTGTGATGGAAAATATCTACAACAACAGAGGATATGAGGCGTTGGTGATCTATGGAAATGGAGGGCGTGAGGTGATCGCGAAGGTCTGCAATGAAGGGCTTGTAGAGAGAGTGAGTGTCTGCGACTCCCTCATCTAGAACAATGTTATGAAACCAGCTCACAAAATGATACGAAAGATAGATGAATGCCTTAGAAAATGTTATGAAACCAGCTCACAAAATGATACAAAAATAGATGAGTGCCTTAGAAATCAGCCTCTTCGAGGGGGCAACCTCCTTTACATTACAAAAATGAATAATTCTTGGATGAATTAAATGACAAGACCTCCTTTCTATATATAGGAGTCTAAGGGGTCATAATATAATCAGAGCCCACATAACAATAATAATGTAAGGGCACAATAATAACAATAGTGGGCTTCTATGGGGCACGTAATAACAATATGGGGACTACTTGGGCACAAAAATATAATAAGGGAGTTGTACTAATAACAATAAGGGGTTACACTAGTAGTATAGTGACCTAACACACCCCTCTCCTTTAAAAAGTGTTGTCCTCAACGCTTCAGTAGTTCTTGATGCTTTTGTATACATTCTTGTCCTCCCATGTGTAATCTTCAGTGGGTAAGTTCTTCCACTTGATGAGATACTCTAAAATTGATCTATTTTGTAGCTATCAATTTCTCAGTTCTGTGATTGCTTCAGGTTTCAATAATATTTTTCCTTCCTTGTCAAGTTCTTGCAATATTGTTTAAACTGGGGCCTTCTGCAACTTTTGAACGAGTTCCCACTCCTTTGGGAATATGGATATATGTAAGGCCTGATGTTTGGAGGAACACTTCATCGAATCAAATGAATAGCATGATTATGATCACGAATAGGTGGGAGGCCTTTGGGAGTCTCAAATACCTTGGAATGATTGTACAAAACACTTTGGAAATCTGGAGAAATACATGATTTTGATGTGGAATCCTCTAGTGAACATAATAGTGCAATTACACCATGTTGTTCTTTATTAGAAGCTTTTTCATGCTGTTATAGTTGATTATCTTTCTAGGTTTTCCTTCGATACCCCTCAATCCAACTTCCTTTCCTTCCCAAAAAAATTTCAAGAAAAGTTCTTGAAAATGAAAAGCTATCGTACCCAAAGATTGTAGCCATTAGATCCCTAGTAAAACATCATGACCACCCATTGGAATGGAAAGCATTGGGCTATTCAATACATATTATCCCATGGATAGCTTGATATTATGGCACTTTCGAAAGCAATTTATGGTTCCTCCACTTGCAACCATCACTTGACACTCCGATGCTAGATATAGGAAGAAATTGAATTCCTTGGCTATCTTATAATCAATAAAATTATGGGTACTGCCCGAATCAATCAACACTCTTACCTTTTTCGTCTTGATATGTCCTTCTATCTTGATAGTTTGAGGAGTCGTAATTTCTTCCAATGCATTACAAGATATGGTCAGATTGATTTCTTGAGACTCAATGTGATCTTTCAGTTCTTGAACATTTTTCTTCTTGATATGTCCTTCTATATTGATATTTTGAGGAGTGGTAATTCCATCCAATGCATTACAAGATATGGTCGGATTCATTTCCTCTTTCTCAATGTGATCTTTCACTTCTTGAACCTTTTTCTTCTTGATATGTCCTTCTATCTTGAGAGTTTTAGGAGTGGTAATTCTTTACAATGCTTTACAAGATATGGTTAGATCAATTTCTTCTTTCTCTAGGGTTGGTTCTTGGTGTATATACTCTTCTTTTGACAGTTCTTGATCATTTTCTTCCCCCTCTCCACAATGAATGTAAAATAATTTCTTCTCAGCACACTTATGACCTTTAATGTATTTGTTATCACAATTGTAACAAAGCCCTTTTTCTCTTTTTTCTTCCAATTGTTGTGGTGTAACCCTTGTAGGTTGTGGAAGGCTAAGAGAAACAACACTTCCATCTTTATAGTTGTGAGGGGTAGACTTCCTTGTTGCCATAATTTTTATTTCCACTTTGTAACAAAACCCTTTTTCTCTTTTTTCTTCCAATTTTCGTGGTGATGCTCTAAAGAAGGTGTTGCTCTTTGTATCCTCATAATGTGCTATCATTTCCTCCGTGAAAATTGACCACGTAACAAACGAGAACAAAGCCCTTTATACCATAAAATTTGATCTGGTTGTAAATATGAAGATGCAATACATACCTTTTGTAACAGTGGTACACCATGTAGATCAAAATATTGCTCCATCTGTAGTATCCAATTTACTGGATCCTTTCCATCAAACTTCCTCATACCTCCTTTTCCTGATTTCAGGAGCTCGATCTTGAAATGGCTGTAACTCTGTACTTTTAGATCTCAAACTTCTGAAATTATCTCCTGTAGTAGCACTCTGAGTCCTCTTCCTAACCTGGCAAGTCTTATCAGAATTTGATTCTCCAAGAAAGAGTTATGCCTAATCTCCTAAGATGCCCTAATTATATAATGTTTCAGTAGAGGGAATTTGTATGACGTTCCACGTGTCATTGTTTTGACCTTCGGATCTGAAAACTATGCACAGAAAACTACAGTTTGTCCTCTTTCTGTAACTTCTTATGAAATTTCAATTTGTTTCTCAGAGAGAAAGTTATGAATATTTTCCCAAGGTCACCTGTTTGGAATGAAATTTGGGAGTCTGCAAAAGGGCCAAATTCCTCAGACCGTATCTCTGCAAATATAGCACAAAAGGCTCTGAAATTTCGATCCAAGGTTCATCATGATTTCAGCCCAAATGGGTTTTTTTTGTTTGCGTCAGAAACATTGTAGAAAAAAGTTATAGTGAGAATGACACGATGACTTGTTTGGAGCAGTGAAACCCTAGAATCCAAAGCTCTGATACCAAATGTTATGAAACCAGCTCACAAAATGATAGAAAAGATATATGAACGCCTTACAAATTAGCCTCTTCGAGGGGGCAACCTCCTTTACATTACACAAATGAACAATTCTTGGATGATTTAAATAACAAGACCTCCTTTCTATATATAGGAGTCTAAGGGGTCATAATATAATCAGAGCTGACATAACAATAATAATGTAAGTGCACAATAATAAAAATAGTGGGCTTCTATGGGGCACAACAATAACAATATGGGGACTACATGGGCACAACAATATAATAAGGGGGTTGTACTAATAACAATAAGGGGTTACATTAGTAGTATAAGGACCTAACAAACAATGTGAATTAGATATTTGTTTCTCTTCAAAAGATGGAGAAAGCTAGGGTTTCACAGCTCCCCGTAGATGAGGATATTTTTGACATTGGGACTGTCTCTCGCTGAGTTCGTAGATGGACGAACCTGTAACCATTGTATTGAGCTAGATGGATTAGCACGCCATGAGATATCCATCTGATTTCTTACAAACATTAGATTTAATTTGGTCATTATCTGCAAAAGAGGGTATTTTGTTATCTTCTAATCGATTTATTGTTCTGCTTTAGATATGAACCTACACATTCATGTCAATTCACACTCAGATATCACCTCTATGTTGTATGGGTTTGGATATATTCATCCGTGATCGCACTCGTAACGAGATCTCATCAAATTAGTGAGCATTTTTTCTCTATCAAAGTGGTTGGTCATTTTTGTCATGGCTCCATTAGAAACAAAAATATCATGTATAAATTTAATTTGATTTATGATAGATGGGTCCTTATTAGATACAAATTTATTTTCTTCTAGGCAAGTCAGATCAAAATAAAATCTATGGCTATTGAAACCCTTTCTGGCAGCTCGACCCTCTTTCGTGAGATAACACTACACAATATTGATTACACCCACAATTCAAACTTCGTTGTAGGATTCTAAGGCACCATATGTCATTGATACCAAAACCATATCTTACATCCCCCTAGATCAGGAAGAATTGGAAGACTAGAACACTGCCCAATTTTTTTTAAAGACCCCTACTAGCAAATCAACATCAGTTTGGGTACAGATAGTTCACAACGTTTCTCAATTGAAGCAGAATATCATGATGAATATGGGATATCCACTGCACCTACAAAACTTGATATATGGTGGAAGATATATGTTGGATGAACAAAGTCTTCAAGATTACAAATTAATGCATCCCATGACCACATCATCTTAAATATGAGACTGAGAGTTAGAGCAACGGGATCAAGTAAGTCAAAGGGAGCAGGTAGCGTTGTCAGATCTATTATATCGAAGGGTACAAAACCAAACAAATAACATGTCAAGGGTGGTATCTTGTACAAAACATTCTACAAGAAGAACCAAAAACAATAGAAAAATCCAAAAAAAAACACCCAACACTTCGAGTCCCTCCATAGTGTAACAATTGAATTACATCTAAGAACTGTTCATAGATATTTTAGAAATAAATGATCTCTGCAAACCTTATGAAGCCAAGCCATTATACGCATATTTAACAGTTTCTATCCAAAACCAATGGAGTTTTTTCATTGGATCTTCACAAATCAGACAACAAACTTTGATATACATCTTTTCTCCAAAGGATTCTTCATCATAATGTTAGCATCATTGGAGGATCACGAAATTGTACTTTAGGAAGGCCCATGGTTTTGGGGATGAATGAAACTTTTCATTACCCCATGGTTTCCAGATTTTGATGGAAACACCATGGTTGTATAAAAAACGCTAGTGTGGGTTAGGCTTCATAGCAACCCTCTACACTTTTGGCATGACCAAGTGCTATAAGGTGTTGGAAATATTTTAGGATGACACATAAAGACAAACACATAAAGAATGGACGAATGAATATATACTTTTTCTTCAATATGGGTAATAGTCGAGTAAAGACCTTTTGAATCACTTTAATTGACATACAACAAGTAGAACTAGACTTAGTTCCTATATTTGGAGAGAACAACCTTTACATGTCGAATATTCTGAAAAATATGACATCTACAAAACACGTGACATGAAGTCAAGAAATAATCATGAAGGAAGAAGAAACGAGCAAAGCAACCCAAAGGATAGGAATTTACCCTAGAAGAGCTAGATGAGGAATAGGATAAAGCAGAAAGAGCTCCCATTTCCAATGTGAAAAATCATAAATCGCAAGAAAAAGAAGGAAAGGGAGAAGTATCACAAGAACCAACTGATATACAATTCATTGCGGCACAAATGGAAAGGATGCAAGAAGCAAAGGTTTCTAGTAGATACAGACATCATCACACATCAAAGAATTCTAATTTAGATAAGGAGATTCCAAGAATAGAAGAAGGAAATTAGCTAGCCATAGTCTCCTCCTCTCCATCTCGAGGGGAATGGTGAAAGGTTGAAAGAAATAAATGGAGAAAATTTCAACTTTTTTTCTTCATCTCTTTGGTTGATTATTTTGTATAAAATTATGAATATCAGTCCTTAACTAGATGATGGAATGCTTTCAAGAATCTACAACCTATAATTTTTTTTACATTAATAAAAATACAGTTTTTCCTTAGGAAACGGCAACAAAAATCATGACCCAAATGGCGAATAGTATATCTAGGTATCGTGGTTTAATTTATGTTGCTAGTTATACCAAGAAGAGATCCCAACATGGAGATTAGTTTAGGCGGGATGACATATCACCTTGAAAAGAAATAAGGACATTAAATTCCTATCTGAGCGAATTGTGCCCAAACTGGAAATGACATAAGCATAATTAAAAGAAAAATTCTTGGAAGAAATGTAACTCAAAAAATTACCTTGTGCCAATAATGCCAGTCAGTTTCCTATTAAACTACTAAGAGAAACAGTTGAAATGAATTACCCCACACCTTGCAAATTTTTGTTATGTAGTTTAAGAGGCTAGAAAATAAACTCCATAACTGTCATTTCTGTGAAAATCCTGATTGAAGTGAGTAAGCGTATGCTGAAAAAATGAAATGTAAAACCAATGAAAAGGGTTTATAGGTAATAGAATATTTACCTTAAAATATCGTCATCCTAAGTGAAGTCGACCTACATGATTTCACATTGGATAAAATGAACTACATAGAATGATACATGTGCACCTAGGACTCGGATAATAGAAAATTAAGAAGAATAATGTTACGTAGACAAATTACTAACATAATCGTGCATCTAACAAAAAATTTGATTTGATAAACCTTTGAAGGAAAATAATTTGTATTACCTTTATGTTGTGAGAAATGGAGAAGTCTCATCGCGTTGGAGGTATACTATGGGAAAACCATGAAATTATAGATGAAAATTGGGACGAAAATGGTGGTAATAACTATAGGAGATTGAATTGAAAAAAACAAAATGATAATTTCCCCATAGAAGGGACAACCCACATTAGCTTGTGTTCATACACCTGGAGTGGAGAATTTATCTCAAGGAATACTTCTAGTTGTAAATGCGAAGAGCCATTTTTCGTATACTATTGAGAAACAATGGTATAATTTAGGAATATTTCAGAAAAATCTTATGGAAAATAGAGAGCTATAATAAGAACCTCATATAATACAAATTTAAGAGAAGGGAGCCAAGAATGAGCACAAACGCTACCTGCAAGTGGGGCACTTGTTCTGGTGCATTCTAAATGCTGCAACCTTACTTCTCTAGGAGGTAGGAAGTGAATATCCCCGTAACTCCTAATAGATGTGGAGGAACCCTCTTCCCCTGTAGAGGTGATCTACAATGCAACAAGGTAGGAATAAAGGGGAACGTGTCATGGAGAATTAAGGTTAGGGTTAGAAGGGGATCCCAAGAATTTTTTTTATCATTGGATGCAAAATGCAATTTCCTC
This sequence comes from Pinus tabuliformis, assembly GCA_031772625.1. Lineage (NCBI taxonomy): Eukaryota > Viridiplantae > Streptophyta > Pinopsida > Pinales > Pinaceae > Pinus > Pinus tabuliformis. Next base: position 814,453,120 of record CM062804.1, on the reverse strand, counting down.
ACTGTTGATCAAAACTTGAAGTGGGGGGGGGGGGGGGGGGGGGGGGGGGGGGTTTTAAAGTGATCAATGTGACCATCACGTTTCTTCAATGAACATAATCATTCATGAGTCACCGTGCACCCCTCCATATTAGGAAAGTATCAATTAAAAAAAATGCATCACCTATGATATCGATGGATTGAGTAATTTCCCATTGGGGCATAAAATGCCATGTAGTTCAAGCCATAAAACAAGTAATCACCAAGTTCATGAAATTTTCATGTTATTTTCATTAACATAGGAAAGTGCTTTAACAAACCATTAGTATATAGATTCTTTAATAAAAAAGTAGAATATTAATCAACCGAGTTAACAATTCTTTATTATTTAGAAAACTACATGTTAAAGTATTAAATAAAGAAAATATCTTAATTAAAAAAAATTGTGCAACTTCCATCACTATCATTAGTTTAATGCTTCTTTCCACTCAATTATGCTCAATTGTAAACCAACTCTAGAAGGTAAAAAAATTAACAGGATCACATTACCATAAGAAAAGACTTGAAGGAGAGCTTGAAGGGGAGATTAAATTAACTAATTCCTTTCTTTATACAAAGTTACTAATCATTATTTTCCTAGTGCAAAGGGAATATAAACTAATAAGGTATGAAAATTATTTGGGAAATATTAGGCAGTAAATTAATGATGTGGTGTCTATAGATCAACCTAACAATATGATAAAGAAAGTTTTTTGATTTCTTTTGTTACTAATTACTTTGGAGTTATTTCGTTTCTGTTGAATCTCGCGTGATATATAATTTATTTTCGTTAAACTATTGCTAGAGTCATTAGTGATAGCATTGAATTAATACCCTATGGTGGAAAATTGTATTGATTTTGTGTGAGTTTCACTTTAACATGTATGGATGAGGGTTTCGAAGTGTCAGAATATGTATACACTTGACAATTGTATGACGTCCTTTGTATCCACTTTCATCTAATAGTTGATTGATAAGTGGAAATGATATATGGAATTATCAAACATGTATGGGATATTTCATGCATGCATACAAGACATTTTATTAAATATTTGCTAAAGACTCAGTTGTGGTTGAGAAGAAGGAAACTATTATTGTGACATGACTTTTCTCAAGTTCCTTACTCTCTTAAACACATGCAACCAATATTAATGGTTAAGAAGTAAATCAAAACGAGAGTGTTATAAGGTTGGGCTACTAACAAAGAGAACTAAATAGATACTATTCCTCTAAACTCTACAGGAGTCAAAGAATAAAAAATAGATAACCCAATATTGTAATTAGCATGCTATTACACGACCATATGCTAAGAAAAATAAAAGCACAGTAGGATATAACAGTAACTACAAGTGAGCATATTGATATTATTATATAAACACACCTATCAGGTAATATGTATATACCATGACAATGCAATGACTTACAATAGTATGAGGAAGAGAGAGAGAGAGCAAGAGAGACGAAATTGGGATTGTAGAAAATATTTAAATTTATCACTATATCTTTCCATACTTAGAAATTAAAAAAAAATAGAATTCCACAATGATATTTATAGATGACTACTATATATTCAAAAGTGACCATTTTTTGTAGATTAATCTAAGATCCGATGCATTTCAATTATTCAACCATAATGAATGTGAGTTTTTCACACTAGACATTATAATGGATAAGCACAATAAATATTGGTTGCTTAGTAGACAACGAACATGAAAGTAAAGAAAAGGAATGATATCATTAAATAAACATTTTATCTACAATAGCATTATTCGATACGTTCAAGAATATAATCTACAACTCCCTAAACAATAATTTAAAATCTGCTAAACAGGGTGGCCATCTCCATAACTAGAGATCATTACTTTTGAGAACACAGAGGTAAAGAGATAGCTATGAACTTAAGAAAATATAGTATACATTATGCCTTGGGTTGTACATATATATATATATATATATATATATATATATATATATATATATATATATATATATATATATATATATATATATATCCCTCTTCTGAAGGGTTCTCAAGATCATGTCTAAACATTATAGACTAGTATGGGTAGGGCAGATTGACAAGAACAATAGATGTACATTCCATATCCCCCAAATACATTTGTGCCAACATTTCAAAACCCTAAAATAGCCGAGTGATTTCATTCCTCGAAATAAAGGGAACCACAATAGTTCACCAACCTAGAAATATAATAAAGGGAGAATTTATTCTCAACTAGGATGGAAAATGGAAGCCTTCATCCTCAAATGCACCACTCTTGCACATAGAATAACAAAACTTGTACCTGTAACAATCAACCAAGGTTATGATTAATAGAATATTAATTAAAGGTAACATAGTCAACAGTGGAAAAAAGCGGAGATCTCGTTTCTTACCTGGAAGGGTGTTCGCTCCATTCTATCCCAAGGGTTGTGGTTCTCGACAGAACTAGAAAACATGACATGGTCAATTTTTTTCGATACTCATCATGTACAACAATAAACAAGGAAAATGTTTAATATACAATACCCGTGAATAAGTAGTATGTTAAGTTATGGTATGCTCTATTCTTGTAACAGTTTACTTCTTTTTCTTATTATATTCCACAGATTAGAAATCACATGTACATAAAGTAAAGTGCAGATAGAACATTAAACGATCAACAAAAACAAGCCAAGACAAGAGACACAAGATGTGGCGCCTACCCAGGGACAAACCCCACAATGTGTGGGGAAACCCTTTGATCAAATCTTCTTTTATTTTCAATAATTCAGTAGAGAGAAATAGTACAATAAATCTGATTCATATCAGCAGTAGCAAACCATAGATCAGCAGCATCAGCATTAGCGGCTTCATTATCAAATTAGGGCAGACGATATCTCACAAACCGACTGTCGTATTGACTTCATTCCACCACCAAACGTTGCAGATTCCAGAGAAGGTTCAAATGAACCTAGAGCATAGTTCAGATGAGGAGATCTTCTAGGCCACGTAGGTCAATCTTTACTTCTGTAGTTGCAGCTTTAGTTTCAGCAGTTTCTGGCTTCAAACTAGGACAGTGGATATTTTGCAAACCGTTCATCGGATTGACTTCATTCCACCACCAAAAGTTGCGGCTTTCATAGGAGGTTCAAATGAACCTACAATGTAGTTCCAAAGAGGAGATATTATAGGCCACGCAAGTCAATCTTTACTTCAGTAGTTGCAGCTTCAAGGTGTGAGCGAGAGACCCATTTCTGTGCAGTAGAAAGAGACTCATTTCTGCATAGTAGAGAGAGAGAGAGATGTGATGATATGAGTGAGTCCAAATGAGGAAAAGTACTCTTATATTTATACACAACTTTGGTGTTTGAATAGATGCGACTATTGGGCTTCTGATCCTACATGAGTTGTAGGTCAACTTGATAATAATTCCATAATCAAAATAAATTCATATCTCCATGAATACTTTATCAAAATCAGATGATATTTATATCAATCCTACACCTCTCAACGAGAGGAATCTAATAAAAATATTATCAGCCATGAATAAGATGACCCACATGAAGTTTTTCCCTAGTTTCCAATTTTAGCATAGTAGAAACCATGGAAAATAATATAACATTGGTTAGGGAGGGATCTGCGATGATGAATATTTACAATAATGAAGGATCTGAGGCATTTGTGATCTATGGAAATGGAGGGTGTGAGGCAATGGTGAGGGTCTACGGTGAAGGGTCTATGGAGAGGGTGAGTTTCTATGATTCCCTCGTCTAGAACGATGTGAATCAAATATTGTTTTCTCTAAGGATGAAGAAAGCTTGGGTTTTGCATATCTCCATAGATGAGGAGATTGTTGAAATTGGGACTGTGTCTCTTTCCAAATTCGTGGATGGATGGATTTGAAACCATTGTATTGAGCTAGATGGATTAGGACAACATGAGATCTCCCTCCAATTTCTTACATATATTAGATTTAATTTAGTTACTATCTACGAAAGAGGGGATTTTTTATCTTTTAATTGGTTTATTTTTATGGGTTAGATATGAATCCAGAGAGCCGTGTTAATGCACACTCACATCTTACCTATGTCTTGTATGGGTTCGGACATATTCATCCATGATCACACTCGCCACAAGATCTCATAAAATTAATGAGATTTTTTTCTCTTTCGAAGTGGTTGGTGATTTTGTCATGGCTCTACTAGTCTAAACAAAAATATCATGTATAAATTTTATGCGATATATGATAGGTCTATGCTTATTAGATCCAAATCCATTTTCTTCGAGGCAAGTCAGACCAGAGTAAAATCTATGGCTATTGGAACCCTTTTCGGTGGCTCAACTCTCTTTCGTCAGAGAATACAACACAATATCGCTTATGCCCACAATGCAAACTATGTTGCAGGCCTCTGAGGCACCATATGTAATTGATACCAAAACCATATCTTACATCTCCCTAGATCCAGAAGAACTGGAAGATGAGAACACCATCTAAATTTTTTTAAAGACCCCTACTAGGAAATCAACATCGGTTTGGGTACCGAGCAATGAGAACAAGTAAGTTAAAGGGAGCAGGTGTGGTTGCGAGATCTAGTCTACCCAAGGGTATAAAACCAAATGAATTAGATATCAAGGGTGGTCTCTCCTACAAAAAATTCTAGAAGGAGAACCAACAACTATAGAAAAGCCATGAAAAAAATTGAATGCTCTGAGTCCCTACATAGTGGAACAATTCAATTACGTTCTAGATCTGGTCATAGATATTTCATAAACAAATGATCTCTATAAAACATATGAAGCCCAAGCCATGATTGGCATATTTAATAGTTTTTATCCAAAACCAATGGATCCTTTCCATTGGATCTTTGCAAATTAGACAATAAACAATGTAATACATCTTTGCTCCAAAGGATTCTTCATCGTAATGTCTACATCATCGAAGGATCGAGAAATTGTACTTAAGGAAGGCCCATGGTTTTGGGGATCAAAATAACTTTTCATTACCCCATGGTTCCCTAAATTTGATGCAAACAACATGGTTGTATCAAACATGTTGGTGTGGTTTAGTCTTGATAATGCCCCCCTACACTTTTGGCATGACCAAGTGTTGTAAGGCATTGGGAGTATTTTAGGATGATACATAAAGACACACAATCAAATAATGGAGGAAAGAATATATAATTTTTCTTGAATATGCTTTGAAGTGGACCTTCATAAAGGCCTTCCTTATTTCATATAATTGACACACAACAAACAGAACTTGACTCAGATCCTAGATTTCGAGAACACAATGTTTAGATGTCGAATGTGTTGAAAAACATGACATCTACAAAACACGTGCCCTAAAGCCAAGAAATAATCACGAAGGAATTAAGAAACAAGGAAAGAAACCCAAAGGATGGAAATTTACCCCGAATGAGCTAGATGAGGAAGAGGATGAAGCAGAAAGAGCTCCCATTTCCAATGTGGAAAATCATAAATCACAATAAAAACAAGGAAAGGGTGAAGTATCACAAGAAACAACTGATTTATAGGTCACTCCGGCAAGGATAGAAAGGATACGAGAAGCAAAGGATTCTAGTGGATACAAACATCATTGTGCATCAGAAAATTTTGATTCATATAAGGAGATTCCAAGAATATAAGAAGGAAATTAGCTAGCCATCGTCTCCTCCTCTTCATGTCAAGGAGAATGGTGAAAGGTTGAAAAAAGGAATGGAGAAAAGTTAAACCTTTTTTATTCATTTTTTTATTTGATTATTTTGTATGAAATTATGATCATCAGCCTTTGAATAGATGATGGAATTCTTTCAAGCATCTACAACATTTAATTTTGTTTTCATTAATAAAATTATGATTTATGCTTGGGAAAAAAGTAGTAGAAATCATGAACCAAATGGTAGATATCATATCTCGGTAATGTAGTTGAATTTGTGTTGCCAGTTAGACCAAGAAGAGATTCGACTATGGAAATTAGTTTTGGTGGGATGACATATCACCTCGAAAAGAAATAAGAACATTAAATTTCCTATACGGGCGAATTTTGCCCAAACTGTAAATGGCATAAGCATAATTAAAGGAGAAATTTCTTGGAAGATGTGTAACTCAAAAACTTACCTTGGGCCAATGATGATAGTCAATTTCCTATTAAACCACTAAGAGAAATAGTTGAAATGAATTACCCCACACCTTGCAAAATTTTCGTATGTAGTGTGAGAGGCTGAACAATAAACTCCGGAAGTGTCATTTCTCTAAAAAACCCGATTGAGGTAAGTAAGAGTATGTGTAAAAAATGAAATATAAAACCAAATCAAAGGCTTTAAAGGAAAGACAATATTCACCTTAAAATATCATCATCCTAATAGAAGTCAACTTACACAAATTCACACTGGACAAAATGAGCTACCCAGAATGGTATATATGCACCTTGGACTCAGATAATAGAAAATTACGAAGTATAATGTTACGGTAGACAAATTTCTAATAGAATTGTTGGGTCCCTATAATACTAGTGATTACCCCATTACTATTGTAGTTATACCCCTTATTAATATTTTTTTGCCCCTATTGCCCCCATATTGTTATTACTGTGCCCCATAGAATCCATCTATTGTTATTTTTGTGGCTTTATATTATTATTATTAGGTCGGCTCGATTATATTGTGACTCCTTAGACTCCTATATATACAAAGGAGGTTTTGTCATTTGTATCATCCAAGAATTGTTCATTTATGTAATGTAAAGGAGGTTGCCCCTCGAAGAGGCTGGATTCTAAGGCGTCAATCTATCTTTTCTATCTTTTCTTGAGCTTGTTTCATAACATTTGGTATTAGAGCTTTGGATTCTAGGGTTTCACTGCTCCAAACAGGTCATCGTGGAATTTTCGCTATAACTTTCTTTCTATGACGTTTCAGAAGTCACAAGAAAAACCCATTTGAGAAGAAATCGCGCTGAACCTTGGGTCTGAATTTCAGAGCTTTTTGCGTGACGTTTGCGTAGATATGATCTGAGGAATTTGGTCTTTTTGGAGACTCCTGAATTACATTCAAAATAGGTGACCTGGGGAAAATCGTCATAAAATTCTCTATGGGGATCGGATTGAAATTTTGTAGGAAGGTACAAAAAGAGTATGGACTGCATTTTCTTGTATGCATGTTTCAGATCAAAAGGACGAAACAGTGACTCGTGGCAGGTCACACAAGTTTGCTCTACTGAACTAGTCTATAAGCGAGTCACTGTGGGAGATTTCACATAACTCTTTCTTGGAGAATCCAATTTGAGTCAGACGTGTGGCATAGGAAAGAGGACACACAGGGCTACTACAACTCACAAATTCGGAACTAGATGATTGGAAAGTATAGAGATACATCAGAGGCAATATCAAGCGCCTACAAAGTGAAAAAAGGTGTGTATATTTTCTTAAATTTTTGCTTAAGCTAGGTTTGAAAATTTATTCTCAAGGAATTCAAAGGGCATAGTAGAGCATTATTATCGATAGCTGATGCCCCGAGGAAGGAAAATGTAAACACCTAGTAATGAGCCTAAAAGCTCTAGCATGAATCATGAAGAAGAGGAAGAAATACAACATGATATATCAAAATTACAACACCAAGTGCAACAACTGTCCTTGCACAAAAAGGAACAGAATCTAAGATGGGTGGTTTAAAGAAGGATGTAGAAGCTAAGATGGATGGTTTAAAGAAAGGTGTAGAAGCTAAGATGGACTGTTTAAAGAAAGGCGTAGAAGCAAAGATGATTGACGTGGAAGCTAAGATGGATGATTTGAAGATAGATTTGAAGACAAACATGGACGAATTGAAGATAAATATGAATAAGTTGCTACAAGAAATGGTCGCTAGGGGTGAAAGGGTACTAAAGGAAACTCATGATGAGAACAAAAGAAATGTTAATCATGATTCCATAGACGATAATGTTGGATTGAAGACTCACCATATTCCAAAAATCGATATGAGGAAGTTTGATGGTAAGGATCTTGCCACATGGATATTACAGATGGAGCAATTCTTCGATCTCAATAATGTGCAAAACACACAAAAGGTACGTATGGCAACTTTATATTTGGAACCAAATCAGTTTGTATGGTATCAATGGCTTTGCTCTCGTAAACCATTTATCACTTGGGCAATTTTTACGGAAGAATTGATAGCACATTATGAGGATACAAAAAGAAACACTTTTTTTAGCAAATTGATAAGTCTCAAACAAAAGGGTTCAATAATGGAGCACATTGAGGAGTTCCAAAAACTGAACATAAGGGTAAAAGATATTCCAGAGGAGCATAGGATTGATTTGTTCATAGGGTCTTTAAAGGATAATATCCAACATGATGTTCACCTTTGGGAACCTGATTAATTAGAGAAGGCATTCAGGTTAGCAAGAAAAATTGAAAGCAAAATTATGGCAACCAGGAAGCATATCACTCACTACTATAAGGACGGAAGTGTTGTTTCCCCTAGTCTTCCACAACCTATAAGGTTAACACCACAACAATTGGAAGAAAAAAGAGCAAAAGGGCTTTGTTACAGTTGTGATAGAAAATACACTAAAGGTCATAAGTGTGCTGAGAAGAAATTATTCTACATAGATTGTGAAGAGGAAGAAGAAAAGGAGCAAGAAAGGTCAAAAGAAGAGGATATACTCTAGGAACAAAGCCTAGATGAAGAACAAATAAATCCGACCATATCTTGTAATGCATTGGTGGGAATTACCACTCCTCAAACCATCAAGATAGAAGGACAAATCAAGAAGAAAAAGGTAATAATGTTGATTGATTCCGGAAGCACCCACAATTTTATTCATTGTAAGGTAGCAAAAGAATTGAATTACTTCCTATATCAAGCATCAGAGTGTCAAGTAATGATTGCAAATGGAGGAACAATAAATTTCTCTGTAAAGTGCCATAATATAAAGCTATCCATGGGAGAATATGTATTGACTAGCCCAATGCTTTCCATTCCAATGGGAGGTGTTGATGATGTACTAGGAGTCCAATGGCTACAATCCCTAGGTACAATAGCTTTTAATTTTCAAGAACTTTTCATCAAATTTTCTACGGAAGGAAAGGAAGTTGAATTAAGGGGTATTGCAGGGAAACCAGGAAAGATAATCAGCTCTGATAGTATGACAAAGCTTCTAAAAAAGGAGCAAAGAGGTTTAATTGCACAATTATGCTCACTAGATGTGTCCAGATCGAAATCATCTATTTCTCCAGATCTCCAAAAAGTCCTGGACAATTATTCCAAGGTATTTGAGACTCCCAAAGGTCTCCCACCTATGCATGATCATGCTCATGCTATTCATCTGATTCCAGGAAGTGTTCCTCCAAACATCAGGTCGTACAGATATCCCTATGTCCAAAAGAGTGAAAATTAATGTATGGTTGTAGAAATACTAGAGGCTGGTATAATTCAACCGAGTCAAAGTTCTTTCTCTGCTCCAGTAGTATTGGTGCACAAGAAGGATGGATCATGGCACATGTGTCCGGATTATAGGGAGCTCAACAAGCTCACTATTAAAGATAAGTTCCCCATTCCTGTCATTGATGAATTACTGGATGAATTGCATGGATCAATTTACTTCACCAAGTTGGATCCTCATTCAGGATATCATCAAATCAGAATGAAGACTTAAGACATTCCAAAAACATCATTTAGAACTCATGAGGGTCATTATGAATTTTTGGTCATGCCTTTTGGCCTTACCAATGCACCTTCAACATTTCAAGGTTTGATGAATTCAATTTTCAAACCATTCCTTAGAAAATTTGTGTTAGTATTTTTTGATGATATACTAATCTACAGCAAGTCTTGGAAGGATCATGTTGAACATGTTGGCAAGGTGCTACAACTATTGAGGGAGAAACAATTATATGCAAAAAGATCAAAATGTTTCTTTGGAGTCCAGGAGGTGGAATATTTGGGTCATATTGTATCTCATGAAGGAGTTAAGGTAGACCCTAGCAAAATTAAAGCCATTAAGGAATGGAAAATCCCCACATCCATAAAGCATCTGCGAGGATTTCTCGGGTTTATAGGGTATTATCGCAAGTTTTTTAAGAATTATGGGAGAATAGCAGCACCTCTAACAACATTATTGAAGAAAGATGCATTTTCATGGACTTCGGAAGCAACAAAGGCCTTTGAACATCTTAAAGAGGCAATGTGCCAAGAACTGGTCTTAGCTGCACCGGACTTCACGAAAACCTTTATTGTGGAATGTGATGCTTAAGTAAATGGAATTGGTGCTGTTCTAATGCAAGATGAAAGACCCATTGCTTTTGAAAGTGATCCAATCAAGGGAAAGTTTTTAAGCAAAGCTATTTACGAGAAGGAAATGTTGGCAATACTCCATGCACTTAAGAAATGGCGACCCTACCTAATGGGTAGACACTTCAAGGTAAAAAATGATCATGATAGCCTTAAATAATTTTTACAAAAAAGATTATCCTCTTAAGAGCAACAAAAGTGGGTCACAAAGATGTTGGGTTATGACTTTGAAATCATCTAAAAAAAAGGGAATCAAAATGTGGTGGCAGATGCACTCTCAAGAAAGGATGAGGATGTGGAAGCATTGTTGTGCGCCATTTCTATTATCCAACCAGATTGGATAAACGAAGCAAGGGAGGAATGGAAGAATGACGAAGAAGTGTGGGCACTTATTCAAAATTTACAACAAGATTCCAATACGTCTGGTACATTTAGCAGGCAAAATGATTCGCTATGGTACAAAGATCTCTTATACCTTTGTAAGAATTCCCGGCTAAAACAAAAGATTCTTATGGAATTGCACACTTCTCCCTTAGGAGGGCACTCAGGAATTTTAAAAACTTACCACAGGGTTAAGAAGGAATTTTTTTGGGATGGCCTTAAATCAGATATTCAAAAGTTTGTGGCTGAATGTTTGGTTTGCCAAAAAAATAAAGTTGAAACAATTAAGACACCAGGTCTATTACAACCTTTATCCATTCCAAGCCAACATTGGGAGGAGGTTTCAATGGATTTTATCACAAGTTTACCCAAGTCTAAGGGAAAGAGAGTCATCATGGTGGTAGTTGACAGACTTACCAAGTATGCACACTTTTGTGCATTATGACATCCATTTAAAGCCAGTACAGTTTCTACTGCATTTATGGAAACAATTCAAAAGCTACATGGAAACCCAAAGATTATTGTAAATGACAGAGATCCCATTTTCACTGGAAATTTTTGGACAAAATTATTTTCTTGTCTTGGTACTCAGTTAGCTCATAGCTCATCTTATCATCCTCAATCTGATGGGCAAACTGAGATAGTAAACAAATGTTTGGAAGGATATCTTCGTTGCTTTGTATCTGATAAACAGACACAATGGGTCAAATGGTTTCCTCTGGCTGAATGGTGGTATAAGACTTCCTTCCATACAGCAACAAAAATGACCCCATTTATGTCACTTTATGGGTATCAACCACCATCCATAACATCATATTTAAGAGAAAATTCTAAGGTTCAGGAAGTGGAACATCACATCGAACATCAGCAACAAGTCCTCCAACTCTTAAAGGATAACCTCGTGTTGGCACATAATAGAATGAAATAGCAGGCAGATCAACATCGCAGTGAAAGAAGTTTTGATGTAGGTGATTGGGTATTCCTACGGCTACAACCATATAAGCAAATGTCCCTCAAGCAAGCTAAGAAGGATAATAAATTATCACCAAAGTATTATGGTCCATACAAGTTGTTGCAAAAGATTGGTATTATGGCATACAAATTGGAGCTTCCTGCAACTTCTCGATTGCACCTAGTTTTCCATGTTTCATGTTTAAAGAAGGTTATGGGTGCCAAGCTCCTAGTTCAAACAATATTTCCAGAACTTGACGAGGAAGGAAAAATTATATTGGAACAGGAAGCAGTCACAGAAACAAGAACTCGACAGCTACGAAATCGTTCAAGTTCAGAGTATCTTATCAAGTGGAAGAACTTATCCACTAAAGATTCCACATGGAAGGATGAGAACTTTATGTAGAAGTATCCAAAACTACTCAAGCATTGAGGACAACACTTTTTTGAAGGAGAGGGGCATGTTGGGTCCCTATAATACTAATGAATACCCCATTACTATTGTAGCTATAACCATTATTAATATTGTTGTGCCCCTATTGCCCCCATATTGTTATTACTGTGCCCCATAGAATCCCTCTATTGTTATTTTTGTGCCTTTATATTATTATTGTTAGGTCGGCTGGATTATATTGTGACTCCTTAGACTCCTATATGTAGAAAGGAGGTTTTGTCATTTGTATCATCCAAGAATTGTTCATTTATGTAATGTAAAGGAGGTTTCCCCCTCGAAGAGGCTGAATTCTAAGGCGTTGATCTATCTTTTCTATCTTTTCCTGAGCTCGTTTCATAACAAGAATAGTGCATCTAACAAAAAATTACATTTGATAAACCTTTGAATGAAAATAATTTGTATTACCTTTATAGAATGACATATGGAGAATTCCCATGGTGTTGGAGATATATTAGGGGAAAACCATGAAATTATCGAGGAAAATTGAGAAAAAAAATGGTGCTCAGAATTATAGAAGATTCAATTGAAGAAAAACAAAAGGATAATTTCCCCATAGAAGTGACGACCTAGATTAGCTTGCGTTTACACACCTGGAGTGGAGAATTTAGCTTAGGTAATACTTCTAGTTGTAAACGCCAAGAGCCATTTTTTGGATCCTAATGAGAAACAAGGGTATAATGTATGATATTTTAGGCAAAACATTATGGAAAATAGAGAGATATACTAAGAACCTCATATAATGAAAATTTAAGAGAAGGGAGACAAGAATGAGTGCAAACACTACTTGCAAGTGGAGCACTTGTTCTGGTGCATTCTAAATGCTGCAATATTACTTCTATAGAAGGTAGGAAGTGAATATCCCCGTAACTTGTAAGATGTGTAAAGGAGCCATCTTCATCTATAGAGGTGCTCTACAATGCAACAAAGTAGGAATAGAGGGGAACATGCCATGGAAAATTAAGGTTAGCGTTATATGGGGATCCCAAGAAAAATATTTACCGTTGGATGCAGAATGATATTTCCTCACCGTTGATCAAAACTTGGTGTTGGGGGGTGGGGGGGTTCATCTGATCAATGTGGCCATCACGTGATTTCCTGGAAAATAATAATTCATGAGTCATTGTATGTCCCTCCGTATTAGGAAATTATCAATTAAAAAAAAATCCATCACTTATGACCTAGATGGATCACATAATTTCCCATTGGCGCACACAATTCCATGTAGTTCAAGCCATAAAACATGTAATAACGCCAAGGTCATGATAATGTCATGTTATTGTCATTAACATAGGAAAGTAATTTAACAAACCAATAATATACAAATTGTTTAATAAAAAAATAGAATATTAATCAACCAAGTTAATAATTCTTTATTATTTAAAAAACTACTTGTTAAAAAATTAAATAAAAAAATATGTTAATTAAAAAATATTTGTGCAACTTCCATCACTATCATTACTTTAATGCTTCTTTCCACTCAATTATGCTCAATTGTAAACCAACTTTAAAAGGTAACAAATTAATGGGATCACATTACCATAAGAAAAGACTTGAAAGGGAGCTTGAAGGGGAGCTTAAGCAAACTGATTCATTTCTTTATATGAAACTTACTAATTATTATTTTCCTAGTAAAGAGGGAATAAGGGCCAATAAGCTATGAAAAATATATGAGAAATCTTAGGTAGTAAATTAATGATGTGGAGTCTATAAATTAGTTCAAAAATATGATTTTTTTCGTTATAAATTACTTTGGAGGTATTCTGTTTCTGTTGTGTTATAGAATTTATTTTTGTTAAACTATTGGTAGAGTCATTAGTGATAGTATTGAATTAATATCCTATGGTGTAAAATTGTATTGATTTTACGTGAGTTGTAAATTAACATGTATGGATGAGGGTTTCAAAACTTCAGAATATGTATAGACTTGTAAATTGTATGGTGTCCTTTGTATTTAGTTTTCTCTAATAGTTGATTCATAAATTGAAATTATATATGGAATTATAAAACATGTATGGGATTTTTTATGCATGTATACTGGACATTTATTAAATCATTTCTAAAGACTGGGTTGCGGTTCAGAAGAAGGAAACTATTATTGTGACGTGACTTTCCTTAAGTTCCTTACTCTCTCAAACACATGCAAACAAGATTAATTGCTAAGAAGTAGATGAAAACAAGAGTGTTATAAGGGTGGGTTACTAACAAAGAGTGCTAAACATATACTATTCCTCTAAAGTATACAGGAATCAAAGAATAAGAATTAGATAACCCAATATTCTAATTAGCTTGAGATTACAGGACCATATGCTGAGAAAAGAAAAAGCCTAGTAGGATCTAATAGTAACTATAGGTGAAAATATTCATATTATTATATAAAACACCTTTGAGGTAATATTTACATACCACAGCAATGAAATGACTTGCTATAGTATGAGGAAGATAGAGAGAGAGAGATGAAATTGGGATTGTACAAAATATATAAATTCATCACTGTACCTTTCCATAATTAGAAATAAAAAAGAAAATAGAAGTCAACAATGATAGTTATAGATGACTACTATATACTAGAAAGTGACCATCTTTTGTAGATTAATAAAAGCTCCCATGCATTTCAATTAATGAACCATAATGAATTGGAATATCATGCATTAGACACTATAATAGATAAGCACGGTAAATATTGGTTGCTTATTAGAAAATGAACATGACAGTAAAGAAAAATAACAATATCATTAAATAACATTATATCTCCAGTAGCATTGTTGGATGCATTCAAGATAATTTACAACTCACTAAACAAGAATTTATAATATGCTAACTAGAGTGGTGAGATTCATAACTAGAGATCATTAGTTTTGAGAACACAAAGGTAAAGAGATAAATATGAACTTAAGAAAATATACTATACATTGTGCCTTGGGTTGTACAGAAAAAGATATCTATCTATCTATCTATCTATCTATCTATCTATATATATATATATATATATATATATATATATATATATATATATATATATATATATATATATATATATATATATATATATATATATCCCTTTTCTCAAGCGTTTAAAGATCATCTCTAAACATTACAGGCTAGTGTGGGTAGGACAGATTGACAAGAACATTAGAGGTACATTCCATATCCCCTAAGGTCATTTGTGCCAACATTTGAAAACCCTAAAATAGCTTAATGATTCCATTCCTCGAAGTAAAGCGAACCACAATAGTTCACGAACCTGGAAAAATCATGGAGGGAGAATTTATTCTCAAATGGGACAAAAAATGGAAGCCTTCACCCTGCACCATTCTTGGAATTAAAATAAAAATATTTGTACCTATAACAATAAACCAAGGTTATGATTAATATAATATTAATTAAAGTTAAAGGATTCCACAATGGAAAAAAGTGGAGATTGTGTTTCTTACCTGGAAGGGTGTTGACTCCATTCTAACAAAAGGGTAGTGTTGCTAGACAGAACTAGGAAACATGACGCGGTCAATCTTTTTCCATACCCATCATGTACCAAAATAAACAAGGGATATTTTTAATAAAAATTACGTGTGAATGAGGAGTAGAAACTATGGAAAATCATATAATGTTGGTTAGGGATAGATCTGCAACAAAAAATATCTCAAACGACAGAGGATCTGAGGCACCGGTGATCTATGGCAATGGAGGTAGTGAGGGGATGGAGAGAGTTTGCGATGAAGGTTATGTGGAGAGAGCGAGTGTCTATGGCTCCCTCCTCTAGAATGATGTGAATCAGATATTTGTTTCTCTTCAGAGGATGGAGAAATCTAGGGTTTCACATCTCTTTGTAGATGAGGAGATTGTTGACATTGGGTCTGTGTCTCTTTCTTAGTTCATGGATGGATGAATTTGGAACAATTGTACTGAGCCAAATGGAGTAGGAAGCCATGCTATCTCCCTTTGATTTCTTACATACATTAGATTTAATTTGGTTACTATCTACAAAAGAGGGGATTTTTTATATTCTAATTGATTTACTGTCTGGGTTATATATCAACCTGCAGAGTCGTGTCAATGCACGCTCAGATCTCACCTATGTTTTGCATGGGTTTGGATATATTCATCCGTGATCACACTCAACATGAGATCTCATCAAATTAGTGAGATTTTTTTCTTTGTCGAAGTGGTTGGCTGTTTTTTCATGGCTCCACTGGAAACACAAATATCTTATATAAAGTTAATTCAATCTATGATATATATGTCCTTATTAGATCCAAAGTTATTTTCTTCCAGGAAATTTAGATCAAAATAAAATCTATGGCTATTAGAACCCTTTTCGGCGGCTCAACCCTATTTCGTCAGAGAAGACAACATAGTATATCTTATGCCCACAATGAAAACTCCGTTATGGGATTCTGAGGTGCCATATGTCACTACAATCAAAATTGTATCTTACGTCCCCATGGATCATGAAGAATTGGAAGACCAGAACACTATCAAATTTTTTTTAAAGACCCCTGCTAGCAATTCAACCTCAATTTGGGTACAAACATTTGACAACATTTCTTAATTGAAGCTAAATATCATGATGAATATGGGTTATCCAATCCACCAGAAAAATCTAATCTGTGGTGGAAGATCTATGTAGGATTATCAAAGTCTTCAAGATTATAAATTAATACATCCGACAACCACCATCATCCTAAATATGATACTGAGAGGCAAGTCAATGGGATCAAATAAGTCAAAGGGAGGAAGTGGGGTGTCGGATCTAGTCTACCCAAGGGTACAAAAACAAACAATGAACATATTATGGGTGGTCTCTCCTACAAAAACATTCTACAAGGAGAACGAAAAAGTATAGAAAAGCTAGAAAGAACACCCAACACTCTGAGTCACCGCATAGTGGAACAACTGAATTATGTTCGAGAACTAGTCATAGATATTTCAGAAACAAATGATATCTGCAAAAGTTATGAAGCCCGAGCCATCTTCTCTGTATTTAATAATTTCTGTCCAAAACAAATGGATCTTTTCCATTGTATATCATAAATTAGACAACAAACTATGAAATACGTCTTTGCTCGAAAGGATTCTTCATCGTAATGTTTGCATCATTGGAGAATCGAGAAATTGCACTTCAGGAAGGCCCATGTTTTTGGGGATCAAAAAAACTTTTCATTACCCCATGGTTCCCTATTTTGATGCCAACACTATAGTTGTATAAAAAATGATGGTGTGGGTTAGGTATCATAATATCCTTCTACACATTTGGCATGACCAAGTGCTATAAAGCGTTGGGAACATTTTAGGATGATACATAAAGAAAGACACACAAAGAATGGAGTAATGAATATATAATTTTTCTCGAATATGCGCAGAAGTGGACCTCAGTAAATTCCTTCTAGATGACATACAATTGGCACACAACAAGAAGAATTGGACTCAATTCCTAGATTTCGAGAACACAACCTTTGGATGTCGAACATGCCAAAAAACATGACATCTACAAAAAAAATGCCTTGAAGGAAAGAAATAATCACGAAGGAAGAAGAAATCAAGAAAACAACCCAAAGGATGAAAATTTGCCCCTAATGAGCTAGATGAGGAAGAGGATGAAGCAGAAAGAGCTACCATTTCCAATGTGGAAAGTCATAAATCACAAGAAAAAGAGAAAAAGGGGGAAGTATCAGAAGAACCAATTGATTTATAGGTCACTGCAGCACAAATAGCAAGGATACTATAAGAAAAAGATTTTAGCAGAGACAAACGTCATCATGCATCAGACAATTCTAATTCAGATAAGGAAATTCCAAGAATGGACGATGGAAATTAGCTAGCCATCATCTCCTCCTTTCCATCTCAAGGAGAATTGTGAAAGGATGAAAAAAATAAATGGAGAAATGTTTAACCTTTTTCCTTCATCTTCTTGGTGGATTATTTTGTATGGAATTATGATCATCAACCTTTGCCTAGATGATGGAATGCTTTCAAGCTTCTACAACATGTAATTTTGTTTTCATTAAAAAGCTTACTATGTTTCCTTGGGAAAACAGTAGTAGAAATCATGGCCTAAATGGAGGATAACATATTTGGGTAACATGGTTGAATTTGTGTTGCTAGTTATACCAAGAAGAGATCCCACAATGGAAATTAGTTTAGGCAAGATGGTATATCACCTCAAAAAGAAATAAGGACATTAAATTTTCTATCTGAGAGAATTGTGCCCAAACTCGAAATGACATAGGCATCATTAAAGGAGAAAATTATTGGAATAAATGTAACTCGAAAACCTACCTTGGGCCAACAATGCTAGTCAATTTCCTATTAAACCACTAAGAGAAAAAATTGAAATGAATTACCCCACACCTTGCAAATTTTTCACATGTAGTGCAAGAGGCTCAACAATAAACACGAGAATTGAAATTTCTCTGAAAAACATGATTGGAGTGAGTAAGAGTATGCTGAAAAAATTAAATATAAGACCAATGAAAAGGATTTAAATGAAATATAATAATTACCTTAAAATATCATCATCATACGCATAATATCATGATCAATCTAGGCTACCCACTACACCTACAAAACCTGATATACAATGGCATATCTATATAGTATGATTAGAGTCTTCAATATTACAAATTAATGCATCCCACGACCCCCATCATCCTAAATATGAGACTGAGAGGTAGAGAAACAGGATCATGTATGTCAAAGGGAGCATGTGGGGTTCCCGGATCTAGTATATCCAA
Organism: Pinus tabuliformis; assembly: GCA_031772625.1. Classification (NCBI taxonomy): domain Eukaryota; kingdom Viridiplantae; phylum Streptophyta; class Pinopsida; order Pinales; family Pinaceae; genus Pinus; species Pinus tabuliformis. Next base: position 814,434,323 of record CM062804.1, on the reverse strand, counting down.
GGGTAGAAAACCAAACAAATATCATATCAAGGGTGGTCTCTCCTACAAAAGATTTCTACAAGGAGAACCAACAAGTATAGAAAAGCTAGAAAAAAACTCAATGCTCTGAGTCCCTACATAGTGGAACAATTGAATTACGTATGAGAACTCATCAAGGATGTTTCAAAAAATAAATGATCTTTGCAAAACATATGAAGCTAGAGACATCATATGAATATTTAATAGTTTATATCCAAAACAAATGGATCTTTCAATTGGATCTTTACAAATTAGACAACAAACTATGTAATACATCTTTGCTCCAAAGGATTCTTCATCGTAATGTTTGCATCATCGGGGATCGGGAAATTGTGCTTTAGAAGGCCCATGGTTTTGGGGATGAATGAAAATTTGATTACCCCATGGTTCCAATATTTTGATGCGAAACACCATGCTTGAATGAAAAATGCTAGTGTCGTTTAGGCTTCATAGTGCCCCCTGTTACACTAAAATTTGTCACCACGACTATTTGTAGTTAGTATGGCTCCATCAACTGTCATACTATCCCTCCTTGGCAAGTCTTATACCTCTGCTCTTCATGTCAAACCCCAAGAAAAAGAGGAAGTCCATAAAAAGTCAATTAACTCTCGTTACGTAGTTTCTCTTACCCTTACCTGGGTGTACGCACCTCAAGTTCACAATACCTACGTACTTGTATGCTCTGTCTATAAAAGGGTGGGTGCATACTCCTGTAAAGGTCAAAAGGCGCGAGTTTTACTTCAAAAAAGTTACTTGTGGTCGATTCTAGAGCATTCTAGAAGATGGTTTGACGTGTATTGAGCGCTTCCAGATGGTTCATGCATCCCTATGGAAGAGGAACTTATCGCATCAAGAGGGGAGCTATCCCATTGAAAGAGGGGCTTATCCCATTGATGGTGGACCTGATTAGCTTCCTCTAAAGCATTATAAAAGTAGGCATTGGGCCAGAGGGAGGGGAGGTTCAAAGCTGAACATTCCTAAGGGTAGATGTTGCTGAAATTAGGACTCCCTTATAGAGCTTGAGAGGAGAGATTCCCATCCTTTCTTAGCTTCATTTGGAAGTGGGTGAGCTGATCAAGGTAACGGAGAACTCTTGCTGGACCCTGGGAGGGACCTGCACAACACCAAGGCACTGGTTGTAATGGTTTCTTTTGTTTCCACTTAATACAATTAAGTTCATTTTTCTCAACAAGTTGTTATATATAATTTGTTTCATATACTCCTTGGTCTTTATGATGAATATGTTTTATTTTATGAGTTATTTAGGTGCTATGTAATCGTTTGCTTGTTAGTGAATGCAAGTTTCAAAGAGAAGGAGGAGCTCGTCTAGATCAGAGAGGCTGGACTGCTACAAATAGCATTGGACTAAAGGTATGCTTTAAACACCTGGTTGCTTGTATTGTAAATGCATATTTAGGGAAATATAGTGCTTGATTGTCTTGTTTGTCACTAGAAAGCCATAGCTTCTAGGGAGGTCGGTTTTGTTCGCAAAATTGACTCTTTCCGCATGACAAAATGGAACAACTCCCACGAGTCTTTCCAAGATTTCGAAAGTAAACCTTCATTTCATCCACCTGGTTGAATGCAATGAAGCTTGGGGGTCATGTACCTTGATTTGCGTCATTATGCTGGGGGCATGCGAACTTATAACAAGCATAGTTTTTTGTTTCAAGCTTGCATAAACATGAAACTGAATCCGAGCATAGTTCTTTTCCTATGTCAAGCTCGTTAAAAAATGAAACTAATCCTCCTCTAATTGAGTGGAGAGTTTGACTAGATCTCATAAATGTTAAGTTGTATATTTAGGTTAGTTATTTCAGTTTTTTGCATAATTTTCTTACAGTTTAGGTCGAGTCTTTCAAATGATCTCGTAACTCAACCTTCATTTCATCCAACTGGTTGAATGAAATGAAGCTGGGGGGCATGCGCTCTAGCAGTTACGCTTAGGGGGCATCAAGCACAGTTTCCTCTCTGTTTCAAGCTTGCGTAAAAATGAAACTACTTTGAAAGCATAGTTTTTCTCTGTTTCAAGCTTTTGTAAAAATGAAACCTATCTCGAGTCAATTTTAGTTATTTTCAAGACTTGTTAAACTCATGAAAATCTCGAGATTATTTTGCTATCTTTCATTCTCGTAAAACAAATGAAAATGCCGAGTTCTTTCCGTCGTTTCCTGCTCATAAATTAAATTGAAATTCGGCCATATGAGTACATTTTTATCATTTTTTCGAACTCATTAAAACTTACGAAAAAGTGACACCGTAGAGTCATCTTTAAGCTCTTTTATGAGTCCTAAAACATGAAAAGGTCGCCGAGTTTTTCTTTTTAAACTCGTTAAAATGGAACTAAAAAGATGGTCCACTTACAGCTCTTTTCCGACTGCAAAAGTACGAAAAGATTGCCGGATGTTTGTCGTTTCAAATTCGATATTGGTTATAAAACGACGTGTCGTTGATCGCTTTTTTACTTTTTTGGATCAGTGACACTAATAACAAAAGGTACTCCTTGGTCGTAAAAGATCAAGCGGTTCTCTCAAGTATTATTTTATAGTTTTTCGGGCTTGGGAGACACAAATTTATGAAAAAGGTCAACCGTGGAGTCTTCTTAAGTTTTTTCAGACTCTCTAAAATTGAAAAACGTCGAGTTTCTCCTATACTGGACTCGTTAAAATTTCACAGTAAAGGACCTGTTCGATTACAAACAGCAACGGACCACTCCTTCTTAGGGTTCGAATCTAAACTAAGTTGGACTCATCCGAAGGATGAGCTTATAATCAAGCATATGTCATCCTCCTCAAGCTTGTAAAAAAATAAAGAGGTTCTTTCCAGAAATGGTGGGGGAAAAGAGAGGAAAATGAGCCTATTTGTTATACTTTGTCTCAGAAAAACCTTATCACCACTCTTGATCACGACACTTTTTATTCACCTGGGTTGGGAAATCCTTTGCCTAACAGTTGATCAAACCACATTGAAAGTCTTCAGCCAGTTTCTGGGTATTAACTTTGGGTCAATTGTCACCAAGCCATCTGTTGTGTCGTTATGTGTTCAAGAGGTCACTGCAAATAAACCATTCATCTGCAAAATACCTGTCATCCATTTTGACCATCGCTGAGTCAGTCCTTACAGCTACATTTCTTCAACTTGATCTATGATTTCGTGTTGTGGGCTTGCCTGCAACGGGTCGCTTTCTATCGAAATCCGCACATTATCTAGAAATATGACCTAGAAATCATCAGTACCTTGAAATCTGCATGCATCAATGGCAGGTTTCTTGCCTTTGACGACAGTTTACATCATTGACTTTCGATCGAAGGATTCCGTGACATGTTCGACATCAACACATTCATTCACATCTCATGGATTGTACTGGGTACTTTGAGAACCATTGACATCACTGGTGGTCTCTCTCACACTTGTTAACAGTTTACATAATCGACTCGTAATCAAGTGGTTTCTACCATGTTCGAGATCAACTCATTTATTCACATGGATAGAATCGTACTATTTCGGGAAGTAGAAATGAAGACCCTGGATCTAGTTTCCACCATCTAGGCTGCGAGGAGTTTTGTATTCATTATACAGTAGACTAATCATAAACAGATGGCTGCGTCCATACTGTGTCTACATGAGTATATGATTATGATGTACTGTGAAATTATTCCTGTATCAGAGCAGTAGTTAGTTTGTTAGTTAATGTTTTCAATCTGAGTATGGGAATGCCTACCTCAGCGATGATATGATCTTATATATGAATTTTGTGTTGAATATTTGTAGGTTCCAACTGGGCTTTCCACAAGATAATCCTTGAAATGATAAAGTACTTCACCCTTCCTAGATGATATGAAACCCTAATCTACTACATGCTTCACACTTTAGGGGGCAATATGTTACACTAAAATTTGTCACCATGACTATTTGTAGTTAGTATGGCTCCATCAACTGTCATACTATCCCTCCTTGGCAAGTCTTATACCTCTGCTCCTCATGTCAAACCCCAAGAAAAAGAGAAAGTCCTTAAAAAGTCAATTAACTCTGGTTACACAGTTTCTCTTACCCTTACCTGCGTGTACGCACCTCAAGTTCACAATACCTGCGTACTTGTACGCTCTGTCTGTAAAACGGTGGGTGCGTACTCCTGTGAAGGTCAAAAGGCGCGACTTTTACTTCAAAAAAGTTACTTGTGGTCGATTCTAGAGCATTCTAGAAGATGGTTTGACGTGTACTGAGCGCCTCCAGATGGTTCATGCATCCCTATGGAAGAGGAACTTATCCCATCAAGAGGGGAGCTATCCCATTGAAAGAGGGGCTTATCCCATTGATGGCGGACCTGATTAACTTCCTCCAAAGCATTATAAATACAGGAATGGGGCCAGAGGGAGGGGAGGTTGAAAGCTGAACATTCCTAAAGGTAGATGCTGCTGAAATTAGGACTCCCTTATAGAGCTTGAGAGGAGATATTACGATCCTTTCCTAGCTTCATTTGGAAGTGGGTGAGCTGATCAAAGTAACGGAGAACTCTTGCTGGACCTTGGGAGGGACTTGCACAACACCAAGGCACTGGTTGTAATGGTTTCTTTTGTTTCCACTTAATACAATTAAGTTCATTTTTCTCAACAAGTTGTTATATATAATTTGTTTCATATACTCCTTGGTCTTTATGATGAATATGTTTTATTCTATGAGTTATTTAGGTGCTATGTAATCGTTTGCTTGTTAGTGAATGCAGGTTTCAAAGAGAAGGAGGAGCTCATCTGGATCGGAGAGGCTGGACTGCTACAAACAGCGTTGGACTAAAGGTATGCTTTAAACACCAGGTTGCTTGTATTTTAAATGCATATTTAGGGAAAGATAGTGCTTGATTGTCTTGTTTGTCACTAGAAAGCCTTAGCTTCTAGGGAGGTCGGTTTTGTCCGCAAAATTGACTCTTTCCGCATGACACCCCCTACAATTTTTGCATGACCAAGTGTTCTAAGGCGTTGGGAATATTTTAGAAGATACATAAATATAGACACACAAAGAGTGGAGGAACAAATATATAATTTTTCTCGAATATGTGTAGAAGTGGACCTTAGTAATGGCCTTCTAGATTTCATATAATTGACACACAACAAGAAGAACTAGACTAATTTCCTAGATTTCGAGAGCACAACCCTTAGATGCCAAACATGTCGAAAAACATGGCATCTACAAAACATGTGCCTTGAAGCAAAGAAATAATCATGAAGGAAGAAGAAACCAGGAAAAAAATCCCAAAGGATGGAAATTTACCCCAAATGAGCTAGATGTGGAAGAGGATGAACTAGAAACAACGCCCATTTCCAATGTGCAAAATCATAAATTGCAAGAAAAATAAGGAAAGAGGGAAGTATCACAAGAACCAACTGATTTACAGGCCACTGCAACACATATAGCAAGGATACTAGAAGAAAAGGATTCTAGTGGATACAAATGTCATCATGCATTAGATAATTCTGATTCAGATAAGGAAATTCCAAGAATAGAAGAACGAAATTAGCTAGCCATCATCTCCTCCTCTCCATCTCAAGGAGAATGGTGAAAGGTGGGAAAAAAAATGGAGAAAAGTCTTACCCTTCTTATTCATTAATTTGGTTGATTATTTTGTATGAAATTATGATCATTAGTCTTTGACTAGATAATGGAATTCTTTCAAGCATCTACAACATGTAATTTTGTTTTCATTAATAAAATTACTATTTTTCCTTGGGAAAAAAGTAGTAGAAATCATGACCCCAATGGTGGATAGCATATTTGGGTAACGTGGTTTAATTTGTGTTTCTTGTTAGACCAAGAAGAGAGCCCACCATGGAAATCAGTTTAGGTAGGATGGCATATCACCTCGAAAAAAATAAGGACATTAAATTTCCTATTCGAGCTAATTTTGCCCAAACTAGAAATGACATAAGAATAATTAAAAGAGAAAATGATTGGAAGAAATGTAACTCGAAGACTTACCTTGGGCCAATGATGCTAGTCAATTTCCTATTAAACCAATAAGAGAAACAGTTCGAATGAATTACCCCACTCCTTGCAAATTTTTCATATGTATTGCAAGAGGCTGAAAAATAAACTCTACAACTGTCAATTCTCTAAAAAACCTGATTGAAGTGAGTAAGAGTGTGCTAAAAAAATGAAATATAAAACCAATGCAAAGTCTTTAAAGGCAATAGAATATTTACCTTAAATAATCTTCATCCTAAGCCAAGTTGACCTACATGAATTCACACTGGATAAAATGAACTACCCAGAATGGTACATATATACTTGAGACTCGGATAATAGAAAATTAAGAAGAATAATGTTACGATAGAAAAATTACTAATAAAATAGTGTAGCTAACAAAAACTTACATTTGATAAACCTTTGAACAAAAATATTTTTTATTACCTTTACGTAATTAGAAATGGAGAAGTCCCATGGTGTTGGAGATATATTAGGGGAAAACCATGAAATTATTGAGGGAAATTAGGAAACCAATGGTGGTAAGAATTATAGCATATTCAATTGAAAAAAAAAGAAAAGGTAATTTCCCCATATAATTTATATATCCAAATTATATATCCAAGAGATTATTTAGGTCTCTAGACAATAAAAAAATATATTTTTCCTCCATTGGTGTATTCAATGGGATAGATGAAACCAACCTGCTTGATCTTATCGATTTCAGCTTTGATAGCATCACGTTTGGAAGGCTAGATAGGTCTTTTATTTTGGAAGATAGGCATGGAATCAAGCCAAGTGTATATGTGATGTTCAAAAATTGTTTGATCAAGTCCAAGCATTTCATAATTAGGCAAGGTGAAAAAATCATAGAATTCTTTGAATAACTTGGTGTAAGCATAAATTTCTTCTGAGGTGTGTTATACCCCCAAGATGATATTTTCTTCAATCCCTGGTTTATTCAAAATGTTAATTTTTATTGTAGGGGAAATATTAGCTATATTTCCTTCTTCAAAATAATATAGTGTTGGAATGGTATTTCTAAACAAATCAAATTCACCATGAATGAAGTCTTGTGACTCCACAACATATTGGTCATGGGTTTGTTACGGAAGGAAGTGCGTACAATGGTGCATATCATCCCAAGGATAATTCGAGTTGGTTATGGCTTCCATAATGTATTTATTAGAATGGAAAATGAGGGAATTGGAGGAAGAGATATCACATGATGAAGAAGAGCTACCAGAGAGACAAGTATCACATATGTTAGGAGACATATGACTAGTAAATGGAAGATCTACTGATGTTGAGACTAGAGTGTTCATCGAAGAAGGTTAAACATAATAATAATAGAAGACATCAAGGGACTTCCAATGCATCGATCGCATGGACAATGATGGTGAGAGAATGGTAGAGGTACTATCCTTCATCTCGACATCATGGTGAGTATCACAATGGGTGGTTGAGAGGCATCCTATTCTAGTGTAGGAATGGGACTAGAATATGCAGGGAGAGGAGAGGTGGAATCACTACGAGAAACCTCTAATTCATGAATCACTTTAAATGTATCAATAAATATTCAAAATCATTACAATGATGAGAAAGATGACCAAATAATCACACAAAGCAAAAGGGTGATTCGTGCATAATGATCTATTATTCTTAGCTGACTAATATAAGGTGCCAGGGACCTTAGGAATTTTATAATTAGGGAGAGTATTAGAGACCAAATTCTTGATATCAGGGAGCTTGGGATAATTAATCGTGGCATGACCAACAAAGTCACACATAGCACATGGAGGAATAGGCTTTGGTGGCGTAGGAGGAGCTGGAGTTGCTAGGGGTGCCTTGTCTTTGGTTCCCTTTTTCTAGGATTTGTCCTCATCCCCACATGCTTTCGCAATAGGAGTAGGTTTCTATTAAGGTTGTTGTGTAACTAAATAAAAATTAGAAGTGGGAAAATAATTTTTACTGAGGTAAAAGTAGTGTAATGTTTGAGTTTATTGAGGGGAGTGTTTGTGGGAGGATCAATGTACCAGATTGGGATCCTTACAGTGATGTTATGTAAACTAAACATAGCCATGAGAGGTGTAGAATAAACTCCCCAGGGTGGAGATATGAATGGTATCTCACTAGAAGGATAATGGCATGGGGGAACAACTCCGAGATGGTTAAGACCTGGGGAACGGTTTCAGGCGAAAATGTATTAGGAGAGACACAAGTAGAAGGAAAATTTCCTTGACGAGTAATAAGAAAAAGATGGGTTGAGTTGGAAATAATAGGTTGTGGAGGTGTTGTCTACTATGAAGGCATACCATATCATTTTTCGACACCCCGTGATGATTGGAGGATGCGAACACTACATGAGATAGGCTCAAAAGGAGTATGTGGTGGACCATAATAAGCACCAAGAAAACTAGAATTTTTGTAGACCCCACGAGAGACATTGGTGAAGGATGAGAAATTCTTATTACCAGTCACTAATGAGAGATTGGATTGAGGTGAATTATAAGATTTGGGATCGTATTACATCAACTGATCGACAGCAACGATATTTCCATTGTGGGGAAATCATATCTTACAGTGAACTGCAAATGCAGAAAATGCCATAGCATAGGTATATTTATGACCTAAAAATGTGTTGTAATCTAAGGGGGCATCGATGACTTTGATATCAATAGAGATAGTCTTGCCGATAACAATGATTAGTAGTTGCAATATAAGCCAAGTGGCTATGAAGGATGACCATCCCAAGCATAGAGAGTAATGGTGGATGGGGACATATCTGGGGAACCAGGTCACTTCTGAAAACTAGCATCCATCACATAGGTGGAGGCACCTTCGTCTATGATAAACCATTGAACAGTGGCGTTTCTAATGGAGACTGGTATTTGAAACACAATGGAGGAAGGTAGGGGAGGATTTCTGACTTTCCAACATGAAAGAAAATCATATTATCATCTTGGGGATCAACAACACCCAAAGAAGAAAGTAGAGATTTCCATTGGGATCGGCACATTTGGAGAACTTCCAGTGTTGACATGGCAATAGGAGACTATGCCAAGTCATCTACTATGCTATAGGTATGGTTGGCTTTAGCAGAAGAAATGTTTTGACATAGCATAACTTTGGGGATATTGGGAATAACCTCTACCTTATGTAGAGAGATTTGTAAGGTATCATTGGATGATGATAAAGCCTCAGTGGAAAATTGTGATTGGGACTCATTTGTTGACTCAACAAGTGGCTTTTCATATTGTTGCGATCGTGTCTCGAGGTATACTTATGCGGTATTGACATCATCATAATTCTTCATTAGAATTTGGTAATCATGGTGACCAGATGGGGGAGCTGTGGGAGCTTCCCGACCTTGTGTAGGTTGAGAAACAATATATTTTTGGTGAGAATAAGGATTGGTAAGCATTTCTAGTTGAGATGAAGTAGGAGGAGGAGGAGCTATGGGTTGCGATCCTCGAAAAGAAGTTTCTTGATCTTCCCATACTTGGCACATCTAAAGTAAAAGGAGACACTCATGAGTATAATGGAAATATATGTTGGAACATGCACAAGGCTTGTTTGTATGAAGAACTTTTTTTTCCTTTGGTTGTTTTCACTATCATGGGTTTCTGGGACTAGGATGGGGTACCTAAGGTGCATTGGTTGGTGGACCCTGGCTACATTTATTATCTTGAGATTGTTGGTTTTGGTTACCTTTCCCCTTCTTCCTTTTATTGGGTTTGGGGAGATTGGTTGTGCTCTCCTAAGAATACACTTGACCCTATGGAGGAGGTCGCTGTTAGGGAAGAAGTGGAGTAGGCATGGGGTTTGGGGCACTATTTTCGAAGGGGTTCGAGCATTCGGTGTGAATAATGAGAGTAAGTAGATGGGGAATCATTAAGATAAATAGGTGGTGCAACAGTTGGTCTTGGCATCTTTTGTTGCGGATAGGGATATGCATATGGCATGTTGGACATGGATAAGAGTCTCCATGTGGAATATTGGCAGTGAGATAGGTGTAAGAGGAACTCGTCCCTCCTTGGGCTTCACCATAACTCATCAAAGGTGGAGAATATGGTTGAGGGTGTGAAATGGTTCCAACTATGCCATCTATGGAATGAGATGCCCCTGGTGCAATAGTAGCACCAAGCTGAGGTAGATTGGGGATGATAATATAAACATAACTTGATTGACCATTGATCATATAAAATTTCAAGGCTACTTGGAGCACATATTCCTTAGATGAGGGGATGTGTGAAGCAACATATTTAGCAATGGGGGCCAAAAGAGATACAAGGAACCAACCCATATAGACACGGTCTTTGAATTCAAAAGCTCTACCTATGCTCCTCCTTTTACGCTATTTCTGAACATGGTCAGATACGTGAATGATAGAAGTTTTATGAAAATAAGTCAATAGTTTGGTATCGGTGTCATAACAAAGAGGTAATTGGAAATAGGCAATAAATATTTAGTAAGAGTCAAAAAGGTTGAATAAGTAGCTCTGGTTTGATCGACATACCACTTAGCAGGAACTCGTGTAAGAGTGCATTGGAACAAACAATGATAAATGGAGTCTTTAGTAATATAATTGGATGAAAACCACATATGGAATGAGTGAATATTATTGGTGGGATATTCTCTAGGATTACCTTCAAACTTAGAGATGCCTGAAGGAAGTTTAGTAGGCATAAATAGCCAATTGGGATCATGGAGAAGAGGATCGTTGATGAGCTAACTAAAATAAGGGAGACTCAATCCAGCCATAAAAGGAAGCAATGGAGGAGAAGTGACCACACCAGTGGGGGTTGCTCTTGTGGAGTTACCCTAGTTGTTACCTGGGCTACCACCTTGGTTTCTTACACCAACATTAGTGCATGACATGGTCGTTGTACAGGGTTGAGAAGACACAGAATCAAAGGAAGAACCGAAAGAACCAGTAGAATTGGAATAATAATGATGACTCGATGGAGGATTGGGAAGATGTACTCTAACTCGACGGGGATGAGGAATATGTCCTAATGGGAACTGAGGGTGAAGGCCTCGAAGCCTCCGTGACAAAGACATATATGCACAATAATGTCAAGAAAATGACGACTCTAAGGACTAAAGGGTGATGGTAGGAATAAAAGAGAAACAAAAGACAAGAAAAAACCTAGTGCAGTGGTGCGAAGTGTAAACTAAATATATTAATGATGTTACTCTAATACAAGAAAACACATCCTATCAAAGAAAATTACCTCTAGCCTATAGGTTTTCTAAATCCTAAGACAATCCTAAATCTATTATTTTAGATGGCCTTCCAAAGGGCTTCTTTCTTTACGAAATGTAATAACCACAAGTAGAGATGTCCAAAGAAAGGTAGGGCAAAGAACCAACTGCTTCCCACAACCAGTGCTAAAAGGTGTTTTCCTATGATTGGTTACTACGATTACATTTGTCCCACGGGGGTTTTCGAGTCGTAAGAATCTTGGTAGTCATCCAACACATAAGATTCCCTCCCATGGGTTGGGCAACCCAGAGGAGAGTCGTTCTCATGATGACCTAGCCTAACACCCTCTGAATCTGGTTTCTGATGCACTCTGGATTTGGACCATGGGATGGTGAAGTATTTTAAGTTCCCTAATATGTCAACTTATATGTCTTAATGAAAGTGATTGATAGGTGTTATTGGAATCCTATTGCATTGATCCTACACCTAAACTGAAAAGATTGTTTGGCCCTAATGTCCAAGTGGGCTTAACCTATGTAGGTTGAATTATTAAGGTGTAGTGTTTCAAGTTTTGCCTTGGCAGTGTTAACGAAGTTGATGTTCACTTAGGGTGTGAATGTGTGCAAATAATGTGTTGAGTGGATGAGTTAATTGAGCATTTTTTATGATGTCATGTGATGCAGAAAATAAAGTGCTGAAATACTGTAAATAATGCTAAAAATGAGAAAAATTAAATATCCAATCAAGCACACAAAACCCCACCCAAAAATGCTATCAAGCACCTAAGAAAGAGAGGGAAAACAAGCTACTCAAAGACACATAAAATGTCTAAAACACATAATATCAAAAGGATTGAGATCTAGAGGCACTAATCTACTGTAAATGGTCCAGACAATCAACAAAAGTAAGAGGTTAAAAATCATGCAAAGGATAGGTGTGAATCTCTAAAACCTAAGATGCTCAATGGGATCATAAGGGGGAAAAGGAGAAACCCAAAATGTAAATGGAGAAAATTTGAAATAAACCTGTCCAAAAGTGTTGAAAAGTAATGGATCAAGCTCTTAAAATTAGTGGCTAGGAATGTTGAAACCCTTGACTCCTCACTCAATAAATATTTTCTTAACAACGTGGAGGTGTACTCTAAAATGTAGGGGGAGTTTTCCTTCCTAGAAAGAGGAAAAATAAGATATTCTATGCCTAGGGGAGTCTGAAAATAGAGATGAAGTACCCTTCCCAATCTACACACAACACTCTTGGAAAATTTGAAAAAGTTCTAAAAATTTTCTAGAAAAATTCCAAAACGCATGTGTTGACCTAGAATAATGGAAAACATAGTTTTTGGGCCAAAAAGTGCACTCTCGAATGCAAATCTCGGGTTGAAAAGTGTGTTTTTCTCTCAAGACTCTTGGTCATCAAATCACGGACATGTTTTGAAGTATCCTACTCGGATGGTACCTGTGACCCCACAGAAAGAACCAGAAAACCACCATAATTCAAAAATTTGACAAAAGAGGAAATAATACTATAAATAGAAATTGAGACGCTAAAAACAGCTATAGGGAACCTTGAAATTTACTGAAACTTTAGACACCCAAGAATTATGTTATTACACCAGTGGAGATCCCATGTGTTAGTGTGAAATTTCATGGAAGGTGTACCAAAAGTACTTCACTTAAGTCACTAGGTGACACATTACCCTAACAACAATTTGTGACTTGTTACGCTTCAGAGCTACGATAAAACTTGGAAAACCTGCAATAAAAATAACATATATGATCTAAATAGTAAACAACAATATAGATATCCAATGCAATAACTCAAATGGAAATAATTTCAATATGAATAAATCTTTTATTGATAACAACTGGTGAAGGATATCTACAAAAGGGTCTACAAATCCCCCTCTGTGGGATGGGTCCTTTGATGTCCTTGATGTTTCAATAATCAATTCTCTCTCTCAATATGTGAAAAACCCAAAACAGTGTGGAGAACTCAAATGGGAGTTCAAATGAAAAGAGCTCATAATATTGATGATGATAATGATCATGCTGAAGAATGAATGAAAGAATTTCATATTTATAACAAAGTATTGAGTTAATATAAAAAATGGAGAACAATAAAACAATATTGACCAAATCAAAATCTAACTCTTAGGAATACTTTATTTTATTTTTTGGAGAGGCAAAAGATATTCAAAATGGTCAAATAACTTTATTTAGAAATAATTAACAAATAAAATGATTTATTAATTATTTCCTTCAGATTAAGAAGAGAGTGAAATTAAAAGATGCACAAAGATAGGGTTTGTTAAGAAAAACCATGGTTGCGTACCATGGATGGGTGACAGTGGGGGAGCTCAACTCCCTCTTACAAGAAGGCAGTGTCGAAACCGGGAGTTCGAGAAAAGGGAAATAGGAGAACAAGAATGCACAGGGGTGGGAAGGTAAGCAGGAAGAAGTCAAAAAAGAGAAGCGAACAGAGGGATAAAGTTAGAAAGCGGAGCATAGAAGTAGGGCAGGACCATGTAAACCTAGGGCGAACATCACACCCCGAGTGGTGTTAAGTGATCTAGCGCTATAGGCGCATAGAGAGCACATGGTGAATTATGCAGTGATATGTAAATTCATGCAGTTATGGCCTACAAAGAAAGCTTTAAATGCATGGATAATTAATCATTGGAAACCTAAGGGAGACATAGATTTGCACCTTGGATCCAAGGCTTTTTCACAGTCATTTTTACTAACATAGAGGCTAAAGGAAGGGCGTTTGAAGGAGGACCGTACTTCTATGCTGCTGTAGGCCTCTATATGAGGCCATGGATGATGAATTTTGTCTCAGAAAGAGAGACATTTACTTCGATTCTGGTTTGGGTAAGACTCTATTCCCTACCTCTGGATTATTGGAAACTAGAATCATTGAAAGGCATAGGAAATAAACTAGGGTATGTTTGAAAATATTAGAGGTCACACTCTGGGGAAAATACACCTCCTTTGCACGTATATGTGTAGAAATCGATATTTCAGGAGCTGTACCAAATGAGATAATTCTAGAAGTGTACGATGAAGAATGGGTGCAGACAGTGGACTACGATCATGTCCCTTTCGGGTGTCGAAAAAGCCATGAACACGGGAATCTCTTCAGAGACTACCCTTTAAACAAAATCTAGAGCATTATTAAAGCCACCATAGGGAAGGAAATAGGAAGTTTCACCAAAATGGGAGGTAAAGGTAGATGAGGGAGAAAGAACTAGAGAAAATATAACGGGGAAAAGCAGCTTAATCAGAATAGGTGCAATATTTTAGCAGAGGAAGAGGGGCATGATAAAGAGAACCACGAACTAGAGGATAGCCATGTAGAAAAGGAAAAGGATGATAGCATGGAGGATAGAACTAAAAACAACCAACACAAGGAGGATCTGCCAAGCACTATGGAACTTGACAGGGACCAAGAGATGACCCCAAGTGAAGTAGGAATTGAGGCATGAATTGTAGGATATTCTTGAAAGGGAACATCTCAATCTGGAAAAGTTCCTAGAGCAAGGACAAACCAAAGGAGTGGAGTCATTACCTCAAGAGGAATTTAACAGAGTGCAATAGCTATTCCTCTAAAGAACTCAAGAAAAATGTTTGGGGGTGAAAAGAAATTATGATAGTTAGGATGACAGAGGAGTTAAAATGATGGAGGTAACAATGGGAAAAAATCCCAAGAACCCGGGTAGGAAAAGAGGTAGAAAAAGACAGAATGTGTTGCTAATAGAGTGTGGGAAACTCATGATCAACTCAGGTAAGATGAAAGACCTAACTAGTTATTAATTTACAAATATTTTTTAATGAAGCTCACAACATGAAATATTAGGGGTCTAGGGAGCAAAAGGAAACAAAGAAATCTTAGTAATAGAATGAAAGAGGAAAATATAGATATGATATTTATCCACGAAACAAAATGTTCAATTGACAAAAAAAGACAAATACATAGCAAATGACTGATTAAATATGAATATCTAGAAGTTAAAGAGGATAATGAAACATGAGGAATTCTCACACTTTCGAAGCCTCAGAGAATAGGTATTCTAGATGATGAATCATCCAGGAACTATCTACCAATGGTGATCCAACCTTTGGGAGACAAGGAAGTTTATTTAATCACAAATGTTTATGGTCCACAAAAACCTAAGGATAAACTCAGGCTTCTTACCTCATTGGAGGAATTAAGAGAAAGACATTCAGGTATCCCCTGGATTCTGGGAGGGGACTTTAACATGATCAGATCTCTCTCGGAAGAAAAAGGTGGAACCAGATCACTTGGCAGAGATTCCATAGCTTTTTAGAATTTTATAAACAACATGAGGCTAGTAGATACAAAGACTAGTAATGACCTCTTCACATGGAATAATAAAAGGGGAGGAGAGGCTCAAGTGGCCTCAAAACTAGAGAGATTTATTATCTCAAAGGACCTTATCCTTATAGGTACTGACTTGTCAACTATGATACTCCTTTATGGTGGCTCGGATCACTGGCCTATTCAACTTGAAGCGTCCTTTATAGGAACTCCAAGAAATAGACCTTTCAGGTTTGAAAACATTTTGCTTACCCATCCTGACTTCATTAGCAATATTGAAAAATGGTGGAGAAAGGATATACAAAGGTGAAGGTATTAAAATGTTCCTTCTGCAGTAGAGATTGAAACACATCAAACTGAAGCTTAAATATTGGAATAAGAATGAATTTGCTAACATCTTTGAAGCAAAAAAAGTAGTTGAGTTGAAGCTATAGGAAATTAATCAAAACCTCATCACAGAAGGCTTCAACGTGGAGAGAAATGAACAAGCTAAATATCATCAATAGGAAAGGGGAGGATTATTAAAGTAAGAGGAGATATTCTGGAAACATAAATTGAGGGTACAATGGTTAAGAGAAGGATAAAGGAATACAAGGTTCTTTCATAAATCAACCATGGATCATAGGTTCCATAATAGAATCTCAAAAATCAAAGATTCTCAAGGAAATCAACTCAACACCCACAAAGAAATAGAAGCTTCTCTGGTTCAAAATTTCCAAGGAATAGCAGAGGAACCTCTCATAGACAGATCACAATTCATCAATGAATTCACAAGGCACATTCCTAAGCTGGTGACAAGAGAAGACAATTATAATCTAAATGAACCCGTGAATGAAGAGGAAGTTATCGAAGTAATCAAAGAGATGAAAAATGGGAAAGCGATAGGTCTGGATGGTTTCAATGTTGACTTCCTCAAAGCATGTTGGGACATTGTCAAGCACGACATCTGCAATGTGGTGGAGGACTCAAGGAAAAATGAAACAGTTTTGAAGGCGCTCAACACCTCTTTCATAGCCTCGATTCAAAAGAAGGACAATGCCATAACACCAGATAGATTTAGATGAATATCATTATGCAATGTGGTGTACAAAATCATCTCCAAAATAATTGTAAACAAGCTTAGGTTCGTTCTTCGAACTCTCATGTCTGAGGAGCAAACTGGATATGTGGAGGGCAGGCAAATTCTCAACAACATCATTCACGCTCATGAGGTGGTGCACTCACTCAAGAGCAATAGGTAGCCATGAGTGATTATTCAACTTTATCTAGAGAAGTATTATGATAAAATAAGTTGGGCATACATCACGGAAGTTCTAATTGCATATGGCTTTCATCATAACTGGGTAAGATGGGTAACGGCTCTGGTAACCACATCCAGTTTTTCAATCGTGTTAAATGGTTCGCCGTCCAAAACATTTAAACCTTCAAGAGGGCTTAAGCAAGGAGACCCACTCTCTCCCTTCCTCTTTATTCTCATGATGGAAGGGTTGGGAAAAACTATCAAATTTGCCAAAGCAAAAGCAAAAATCTAGGGTATCAAACTTACCCTGAATGGAGATACTCAAACCCATCAACAATTTGTGGATGATACCATGTTGCAAGGGATACCCACGGTCAAGGAAGCTCTAGCCTACAAGGAAATCGTTATTGACTCTGCAAAGGCTGCGGGTATAGAGGTAAGCCTAATGAAATCAAAGATTTTATTTTTTAACATTGACATTTCTATTAAGAGAAATATCTCTAGAATTCTAGGCTTTCAAAGAGATAGGCTACCCTCCAAATATTTGGGAGTATCACTACGAGACAAACCTCTGAGCAAAGCAATTTGGGAGCCTGTTACTAATAAACTCCAAGATAAAATCTAGAAGTGGACAAAGAGGTCTTTGAATTTAGCAGGAAGACTTGTGCTCACAAACTCTATCCTCCAAACGATCCTCATCTTTATGTTTCATCCCTTCCAGCTCCTAAAGGAGTCATGCAACAATTCAAAAATATCCAAAGAGATTTTCTTTGTGGTAAAGGGGAAGAGAAAAGAAAATGGGCTTTAGTGGCCTTGGATAAGATCTATAAACCTAAGACACATGGAGGCTTAGGGCTTGATGACCCTAAAACACTAGACAAAGTCTTGAGGGAAAAACTATGGTGGAGATGGCTAAAAGAATCGGCTTCCCCTTGGGCCAAAATTTGGAAACAGAAATATGCAAACAATTGGCAAGAAAGGGATCATATCAGAATGTCTGAGTTCATTAAAGGCTCCCGCATTTGGAATAAATCCTGGGAGAACAGAGAAATTGTACAGAAACATAGCTTCTGGGAAATGAGAGATGGAAACCTTGCTTGGTTTTGGGAAGATAGTTGGCAACGAGAACCTAAATTGTTTAAAGAAGAATTTATCAATATCAAGAATGAAACTGACAACAGAGGGTTACTCAAGGTAAATGACTTTTGGGATCTAGATAAAAGAGAGGTAAAATGAAGAATATGGAAGAACCTGGCTTACAATGATGATTCCCCATTGAAGGCACAGGAAGAAGCTTTAAGAACCATCTTAGACCAGAGAAAGATTATGATTGTAGCATCTTCACACCAACTAAGATGGGGCAAAAACAATGAAGGCAACTTTAATCTTAAAGAGGTCAAACGAATGTCCCTTGGGTTGGACTTTCCAAACCCTGATAGGGTATCGAAGGACCTATGACGGAACCAAAGATGGATGAAAATAAAACTCTTCACATGGTTAGTGCAACAAAAAAAAAATTCTAACTTGGGAAAACGTCAGGAAAATAGGAGTATCTGGTCCATCTAGATCCCAGCGATGTGAACTACAAGAAGAAACTATGGATCACCTACTCAACCTCTGCTCTTTTACCTCTACCTTGTGGAGCTGGGTAGCTGCAATATTCAAACAAATAGAAAGGGATATGGGTAGCATTACTAGCTCTTTGAAGCAATGTAGGAAAATATTAAATATGGACTCTTAATTAGTAATGTTGAGCGTGTCATTAACGCGCCGGTAGCTAGATAGATTAGAAACAATCGGAGGAATTTCGCGAGGCAAACAACTAAGAAGTTAATAGAATATCGGACCCGAAATACACATGAATGGTGACTTAATAAGGTTTT
Organism: Pinus tabuliformis; assembly: GCA_031772625.1. Taxonomy (NCBI): domain Eukaryota; kingdom Viridiplantae; phylum Streptophyta; class Pinopsida; order Pinales; family Pinaceae; genus Pinus; species Pinus tabuliformis. The sequence continues at coordinate 814,415,680 of CM062804.1, read as the reverse complement.
GGGTCCGGTTTGGATGTTAAATCCCATGGAGGTTTTGTGTCAGGGCTGGGATCGCAGCCATCTAGGGGATTTTGGGCGGACAACATGCCCGAGGGTTATTGTGCCTGGTGAAGCCAAAATCTCTTAGAGCATTAACCCATAAAACATATCGGGTTCGATTTAACATTTATTGGGTGTGCAGTTATGCTCTCCGAAATCGTTTCCCGACTGTAAGATCTCTTGAAGATGATCGTATGGTTTGGGTGAGTGTTGGCATTTCGGAGGTATTGCGGTTTTGCTTGGTGGGCCCTTAGCCTAAATTGTGGGCCTTTGGCTCGTTTTCCATGGCTCTTTGTGGACCACTCTGCCTTCGGGCATTTTGCATAATATGTTTATTGTTTTTTAAGAAAAATCAATAGAAGGATCGACTCTTATTCCATTAAAAAAAAGAATAGAGTGAAATTGAAATAATTATTAAATAGTGATTTCAAAATTATTATAATAATGGAAATAAGGAATAGAAAATAAATAGTGATTTATTTAATTATTCCTAGAAGATTTAGTCAAATGTGGCAAGGAATAATTACCAAACAATGATTTAATAATTATTCATAGAGAAAATTAAATAAGTAATGATTTATTCAATTATTCTCATGGGGGTTTTTTGGTTTTAATCAGAAAAATAATTTAATAAAAGTGGTTTACTAAATTATTTACCATGGTGAAAGTTATTTTAATATGGTAAAATTAATCCTACATAGTGTATTTTGGTCCACCTATTTAGAAATGCATAGGTGATCATTTTTTGGTAATAACACACCCAATCAAAATGACCACTTATTTTAAAGATATTTAATATTGAAGGAATAAATTTAAGGATTGGGCATGAATTGTAAAGTAATTATCATTTTAACAAGAGTGTGTGTATATATATATATATATATATATATATATATATATATGGCAGAAGTTGGATATGTAACATGCAAAATATGAGAAAGTCACTAAAAATGAGTAGGCATTTTAGAATAAAACTAGTCCAATGGAGTTTGCAGAGGAAGATGTGACATTCAAAGTGGATTATAAGGATCATGGAGAAAGTACAAATCCCCATGGTCCAACCCCATGGATGCCTTAGTACTCTTAGAAAGAATAACTGTGGTGGTATTTCATTCAAGCCACATTTATTATCATGAAGAATGAGATATTTAATGAAAAAGGTTTCAAAAGTGAAAAGGATGTCGAAAACATGAATAACTTAAGCATATTTTGAATGAGGATAAATTAAATAAAAAATTGAAATAGTTGGTTCATGAAGAGATATCTAACATATAAAGATATATTTAATTTATGGAGAAGAAAACTTTTATACCATTTAGTTTATGGAAATAAAACATTAGAAGAAGAAGAAATTTATGAACAAGGCTTCAAAAGGAAAAAGATTCCAAAAATTTACCTAACACATTTAGGTTCAATTTAGAGGTATTATATTTCCTAGAGCAATTTTTTTTTAATAGTGTAAACTTTGAAAAATATTTATAATTTGAGAGATTTGAAAATTGAAATTATTACACATCCTATTATTTTTAAGTAGTACACTGATAATTTTTTTTAACCATCCTCTTGGATAAAAACAAATAAATTTTTAAAATATGATTGGTCTATAAAATGAACTTTTGATTTATTATAGTAGCATATAGACTCTACAAAGGATTTATGGACAATTATTTATAGGTTATTGTTGAATTGTTTCCTAGATACTCAACTAAGCTTAGTGGTATCTAAGTGTGTAACTTTAATCTAAAATCACCCAGTTTCACTGCCATCTTAATTTTATTACTCCCATATTAGGTAACAATTTATTAACAAGGAAAATAATTTTCTGTAAAACATGTTTTTATTTTTAATCAATGTTTTGTTTATTTTATCATTAGGATTCAAGTGTTTCATCTACATGAGTTTTTAAACGATAGTTATTTTATATTATTTGTGGATTATTCTTATGCAAAATGATAATCTTCATAATATGTAGGAGACATTTGTTTTGGGAAATTTTAAATGAGTAAGAGAATAATTCATCAACGACAAACAAAATATAAACCAAAAGCAATTATATTTATAGATTCAGTACCAGAGTTATAGTTACAGTTTCTCTTTTTATTATTACGATCTTGTTTATCGATTCTTATCTTTCACGAATTTGTATTTTAGTTGTTACAAATTATGATTTTTGGGTTACTAAGATGAGGATCACATTGTGTATAATATTTATTGGATATTGTGATTTTGTGTTGAAGAAGTCTCAATTGGGAAAACCTATAAGGGCATGATTTAATAGAGGAAGGAAGAATAACAATTGAGCAAGAAGGATGAGAAAATAACATTGATTCTCATTCAACAAGTATTGGATGTGAATTAATAATAATGAACTACTGGATATTGTTTTCCCACCCCTTTTTGGAGCTCGACCACTAGGGAAACCCTAGTTTTTGTTGTCCCCTATTTAGGGGTGTTGAACATGCTTTCATTTTGTAGTCGTTTTCCCCAATTTCAGGATGTCAAACCTATTTTTGTGTTATAGTTTTTGGTGTGTGTGGAGTGAGTGATTAAATTCCCTGGCCACAATTGCCTTGCTAGTGTGGCTAAAACTAATTACCCACTTGGGTCATTTGTTGGGTGCTTGGTGGAGTGTTGATATGTCATGGTCATTGTCTTATTATTTTGTTCCTTGGAATCTTAGTAGGTCTTCCTATTACAATATTTTTCTATTCATTGTCACTGCTACCTTTTTTGTTTCCCACGAAAGGTGCATTTTTTTTGTTTTCTTTCCTTGTTGTTGTTCAATGTTTCTTTTTCCAGAAGCTAAGGTTACATCATTGACACCTAGATTTAAGTGTAAGTGCCTAATTTGAGCTCACTATGTGGGGTCTAGGGTTATCTTGTTGAATGTATGTGACTTTTTTAGGCATTGTATAATGATTTTAGGATTAATATGGTTTTATTTATTATATATGACTACAATTATAGGTGACCTATTACTTCTCCCTTTGAGCATAGGTTTTTTGATACAATATGTTGTATTTTATTATGCAATTCTTGGCTTATAACATTCTTTCAAATATTGCAATAATAAGAAACTATATAGAAGCTCAAAATATTCTAGAAATCACATACACTGAAAGGTGAGCATCACTAATTAACAAAGTGTTGTAGTTTTTTATGAATGGACTATTGTGAAAAAAGAACTATAAGATTTTCATATTGAAAAAATACTTGGAGAAACTATGGAAGATCTTATAGAAGTGAAAGAAGATAGACAATAAATGGAGAGTGTAAATATCATGGGCACTACAAAGATTCGTTTTTAGGAATTTGGAGAAGAAAAAAGTGATCATGTACAAGATGTAGAACATGAACTCGGTGAATATATTGAATCCCACAATGAAGATACACATGTGGAAAATGAAATTGAAATTGAATTTGAAAGAAAAATATAATTGGAGGAGAATGTAACAAAGGTTGTCACTAGTAGAAGATGAGAAATTAGTGACTAGGTGACTAAAAAAGTTAATCATTGCAACTTTTCTAAGAAAAATACTACAGAAAATGACTAATATTTAGTGACCCACCTAAAATGACTAACATAATGACTAATTTAGTCTAGGGTTAAAATATATGACTAGCTAATAAGTAATAGAACTAAAAATGAATAACATGAATTCTTAATTTAGTCTAGCAACAAATATATTACTATATAACATGTACTACAATAATACAAATCAATTGTTTATGTTATTCATTTTAGTTGTGCATGGAAACTTCAAGATGACGGATGAAGATCCATGTGAAAATAACCTAGTAAATAATATTTTCCTAGCAAGAAACTGGAGAGTGTGCTTGGATTTATAAAGTAAACACATATCACAACTTTAAAAAAAGAGACTTAAAAGTGTGCCTCTATTTGTAACATAAACAAATATCAAAACTTTTCATGGTAATAAATTTAACCTCTATCTCTAAGGGATCTTATAACCACCTCAAGGAACTAGGAAAAATATAATGTGATTGGTGTGAATATAGTTCATAACCTCTTGTCACCATATTAATTCAACCCTAATTCGAGAAGGGACAAATATAATTATTTTTATTCATTGATGCATGTGAAATATGATCAACCTCATGGAGGTCATTAACAAAGGTTGTAAATAATGAATTCTTGAGATCGTCTTGTGGTCATGAAATTTTGTTGATGGGAATGCAAAAAAATTTCCTTGTTTGAAATAAATCCCAATTAGTTATTATTGTAATAAGAAACCACAAACCCACATTGAAAGCTTAATCAAGAAACACCTTTCCCAATTTCCTCGACATTGAGAAAACTAATGATATAATGATATAGATATTGAAGATTTTTGGAGGTTGAGTTCACTAACCACCTCAGTCTTGTTAGTTTATCGTAATTGAAGGGTTAAGCTCCTCAGCGGTTGAGGTTGAATCCATCATTCACTAGTACCGAGTTTATGGTATCTGCAGGGGACAAATTGTGGGTTTATAATGGTTGAGTTCACGAGTATTTAAAGTGAATAGTTCATCATTTTGTTGGGGTAGAGTTTCATCATTTTATAAAGCTCAAATAATTATAATAAAATAATTTTCTTATTTCATGGAACACGAATTTATCCAGTGCGAGAACGAAAAATTACCATTATGATTTGGGTTGAATTTCTTGAGCTAAGAGGAGGATTAGTTGATGGTCAAAGGCATATTAATTGTTCTTTTGCGATTGCAATAGATAAGATTATTTTCTAGGCCAAATCACATCAATGAAGAGGGTCAAATTTCCTTGCCAAATTCTGAGTGAAAGGGTTGATAAATACAATATTCTCGGTAGGCATTTTTCTTAACTATTATTTAAAATTCTTCGAAGAATTCCTTCAATAAAATAATGGCAGAGTCGTAGAGTTTTCATTTATGGTCTACACATTTTATTTAATTGTTGGGGATTCTAGTGATGTGAAATTTGTGTAAGTTTTAAGGAGATTTTGGAAAAAAAATATCATGTTATATATTTCTGGATTAAAACCTTTGAAGTTTCAGCAAATAATAATAAATGAATAATAAATTTTATGAAGGGCTTGGAATGTTGTTGGTCCTTTGAGGTTTAGTCAACACGAAGCCTTTAGTTTTCATCTTCATTTTTCTCCGGTTCCACCCTAGTGCTTGGGTCTGGCCCTTGGCGCTTTAACAGTCCTTACTTTCCATGATGGCCATGGAAATTGGGTGGTACCTCCATGGTCACATGTTTCTTGACCACTTGGTCAGCCGTCAACTATCCCCTTTGTGTACAAAAACACCATGGGTTAGTGTGCCTACGATAAAGTCAGATACATTAGAGTTGTTGGTGCCCTAGAATTGCATATACAACTATAATATGTTGTTTTATTGTCTTTCCTCTATCCCCTAGAAAGGATCTCAAAATTTATTAATCCTTTTTTTATCTCCGTTGTTTATTCTATGTAATAGGGAAAATAATTTTGTTCCCTAGTTCACCCAAGGGGTCCATATAATTTCATGAGTATACAACCAGATAGTAACAATAAGTTATAATAATTATTAAGATAAAATGTGAACAAAATTGAAAAGAAAGAGATGTAGCTCTCGGGTGTGGCCTGCACCTGGAGACTACACTCACCGAAACAGAGAGATCACTCTCGTACACTCTATGTTCATCAATGAAAGATTACATCATTAAATACAATACTAGGAATTAGGAAGTTGCACCCAAACCCCTAAACTTTAGGAACTAATCCTAAACTAGGGAGAACGTTACAACAATGTAACCATTTTCTCCATTAATACAAAATAATATTAATTATTTTTTAACTCCCCCCCTTAATGGAGAAAGGGTTCTCCTAGACTCCTAGCATCTTTCTAAACAATTCAAATTTCACTCGTGCAAGAGGCTTTTTGAAAATATCAGCCACATTGAAACAAGTTTTACAATATTCAACAGCAATTTCTTTTGACTGTATTTTATCTCTAACAAAATGAAACTGAGTGTCTATATGTTTGGTGTTTTTGTGAAGCACTGGACTGTATGCTAATTTAATGGTGCTCTGGTTGTCGCTTTTGATGGAAGTGGGATTCTTCTGTTCTTTTCCTGCATCTTTGAGAATCCTTCTCAACCAGATCGCTTCACATGTTGCTGCACACAATGCTTGATACTCAGCTTCACATGAAGACAAGGCTACAATACTCAGCTTCTTACTGCTCCAAGCTATGACCCCGGAACCTATGTTGAATGTATAACCTATGATGGACCTCCGATCATCCAGGTTACCTGCCCAGTCTGAGTCTGAAAAACCTGCTAGAGTGACATCAGATAAATCAGTGTATAAAATACCATAATTAACAGTACCACAAAGATACCTTAACGCACTCTTTGCTGCTATCCAGTGACTTTCAAGTGGTTTCGACATGAATTGGCTCAACACACTAACAGAGTATGCCAAGTCAGGTCTGGTTGTTGTAAGATATATCAAGATACCAACCAAATGTCTGTACATTGTGGCATCAACCTCCTTAGTGCCATCGTCACTGCTCAATTTCAGATTCTGCTGCAAAGGTGTCGTTGTTGATCTACACTGATCCATACCAAACTTTTCCAACAGATTTCTGGCATACTTCCCTTGGGTAAGAAAAGTTTGCCCTGTATCTCTGCATACTTCTAATCCCAGATAATAGTGAAGGCTTCTGAGATATTTCATCTCAAAAACTTGTGCCATAAGCCTTTTGATTCCTCTGATTAAATCATCTGCATTTCCTATTATAATCATGTCATCCACATACAAAGAAATCAAAATAATATGCCCCTGATTATTGTACTTGGTATACAAATTTGGGTCATTTAAACATCTATGGAAACCATGATCTACAAAGAAAGAATCAACCTTTTCGTACCAAGACCTGGATGCTTGCTTTAAACCATATAAAGCCTTTTTCAATCTGCAAACAAGATGTTCCTGCCCCTGCTTTACAAACCCTTCTAGCTGTACTAAGTAAATTTCCTCTTTTAAATCACCATTTAAAAATGCAGATTTAACATCAAGCCGGTGTAATTCCCAATTACATTTAGTAGCTAAAGCAATAAGCATTCTGATTGTATTTAACTTTGCTATAGGCGCAAAAGTATCATCAAAATCTATACCTCCCTACTGTGAATATCCTTTTGCAACCAGCCTAGCTTTTAACTTTTCTATACTTCTGTCTGCATTCATTTTTGTTTTAAACAACCATTTGCATCCTATGGGTGTTTTATTCTTAGGCAGCTCAACTAAATCCCAAGTATCATTTCTAAGAATTGATTCCATCTCTTCATTCATTGCAGCTCTCCATTCCTTAAATTGACTAGCTTCTTTGTAATTAGAGGGTTCTACAATGTTCAAAACCTTTGACATAAAAGCATAGTTTCTCAATTTCAATGGTGATTGAGTCTTCCTACCTAACCTCCTTGGTAGGGGACTTACCTCAAATTTGTTTTCTTTTGATATAACTGGGCTTGCATTATCACCTTCTTGTTGTTCTTCTTTTTGCTCTTCTTTTTGCTCTTCTTTCTACTCCTGCTCTCTTTCATCCTCGCTGCTTTCCTCCAACAACAATGGAATGTGCCAATCATCACCAACGTCATCTTTCCCTTCCTGTACCTGTTCGTGAAACACTACATCCCTGCTTGCAAATGTCTTACGAGACTTAGGATTGAACAATTTATATGCTTTAAATTTTGTGCCATAACCAACAAAGATGCATTTCACAACTTTAGGATCTAATTTCTTCTTATCAGCTTTGGGTATATGGGCGTATGCTTTTGACCCAAATACTCTTAGATGGTTTACTGCTGGTTTAAATCCATATAAAGCTTCAAAAGGGGTTTTGAAGCCAAGATACCTGGTAGGACTTCTGTTCTTCAATTATACAGCAGTATTAATAGCCTCTGCCCAAAATCTATTAGACAGACCCTTACCCTGTAACGTGCTCCTTGCGCACTCCACCAAGGTTCTATTTTTGTGCTTTGAAACTCCATTCTGCTGTGGTGTGTGTGGCATTGTATACTGTTGAACAATCCCGTGTGATTTGCAGAATTTCATGAATTCCTTTAGCTTGTATTCTTCCCCTTGATCAGATCGGAGAATTTTTATACTCTTACCAAACTGCTTTTCCACCAAGGTTTTAAATTCTATAAAGCACTGGAAAGTCTGACTTTTCTTGTTCAAAAAGTAAACCCATGAATATCTAGTGCAGTCATCAGTAACTAACATAAAATAATATGCTCCTCCTAGCGACCTTATCCGCATAGGTCTGCATACATCAGTGTGCACTAGTTCTAAAACATCTGTTCCCTTCCTCCTATCATGCACAGGAAACTGTTCTCTATGAATTTTTCCTAAGGCACAACCATCACAATTTAACTGAATATTACGAAAGATAGGGAGTCCCTTGACCATACCTTTCTTCTGCAATAACATAGGTCCTGCAAATTCACATGATCAAACCTCTGATGCCAGAGTTGTTCGGCTGTCGATGCTCCTGCAACCATGGCTTGCTTTGGTATGCTTTTTGCATCGAGTCTGTATAGGCTTCCAACTCACATGCCCATTGCAACTATTTCATTCCTAAAATCCTTTATCACACAATGAGTCTTGAAGAACTCGTCTTGCATATCTTGATCAGCCATCATGGATACAGATATCAGAGTTTTCTTAATTCCAGGTACATATAAAACATTTGTAAGGTGACTAATTTTTCCATTTGGTAACTTAACTAAAATCACCCCATGACCTTTAATCTCGTATCCACTATCATCTCCTAGATATATTTTTGATCCATTTATACTTTCTTCAAGACTATCAAAAAATTCCTTTTTACCTGTCATGTGAGAGGATGCTCCGGAATCGACATACCAAATATCATCTTCATTAGATGCTGAAAGGGCACAGTCGACTGTGAACAGTCAAAATTCATGACTGAAGTCTTCTTCTTCAACAAAGTATCCTCTGTGCTTTGCATTTTCCTGCCTCCTCTTTGCATCATCAGCCTGCTTCTTATAACATTCACTCTGTATATGACCCTTCTTTCCACAATAATAACATTTCTTTTTAGAACGATTTGCAAGCATACCTTTATGAGAATGCAGATTCTTATGTGATGTTCCTCCTTTCTGCTTTGTTTGTTGTTGTGACTGCTTTTCATTGGATGATCGCCGTTTCGCCATCAGTGGAAGATCATCACTCTGGGGGTTCAAGTTCTGCCGCCGCTCCTCCTCTTGCTGCAACATCCTAGTGAGATCATCAAATGAGGGCGCTTTCTCCCTTGCCGACACTCCAATGATGAACGTTTGAAAATCATCATGCATCCCGTTCATTGTGATTGCAACAAGATCTTCATCAGACACCGCCACTCCGATGGCCCCCAATCCGTCTTTCACATCTTTAATTCGCGCAAAAAATTCAGTAGCAATCTCCCTTTCGTCCATCCTCATTGAAAATAGCTTGCTTTTAAGTGCCAAGACTCTGCTTGTATTCTGGGTCTCATAACGACTTTTGATTTTCGTTCAGATGTCCGCAGACGTTTTACAGTCTCTTATGTGTGCAATGACATTGTCTTTCACAGACATCTTCAACAAGACCTTGGCCTTGTTCTCTCGTTTTTCCCAATCTTTCCCCTATCACCCTCCGTTCAGCTTCTGCTCATCGCCTGTAACTATGGACCAATCATTTGCACCCTCGAGCAGGTCTGGATCTTAAACTTCCAATTCGTGAAGTTAGATCCATTAAGTTTACTAGACTCGTTAAGGTAAGATTCCATCGTATTACTCATTCTGAATCTACCCAACAACAAAAAAAACAATACCTGTCAGATCGATCTGTCACCTCTGCCACTGATCTACAGTGTCTGGCAATCCCGCTCCAACGAGAAAATTCGGCGTTTCCAATATAGCCGAAGAATTGATCTGATCAAAATTGATCCGATCTGCCTCGCCCAAATAGATCTGCAACTTTGCCGATCTGCACCCCTTGCAAACCGCCAAACGAAGTTGAGGCTTCCCCCAGATCCCCTTGAAGGAAGATTGGCGCGTCGTCAATCAGCGTGCGAAAAATCCCCTTTGTGTTGGTGCTTTCTTGAGCGAAAAATCTGCGCCAATTAAAAATCGGTTACAGTATCTTTTCTGGCATGATTTCCTCCTTAAATTTCGCGCCAATTGGATGTTCTGGCGCTCTGGCATGATTAATCCCAACAAATTTGTGCTAATTCTTCCTTCTGGTGCTTCTGTCAGTGCAAAAAGCACGCCAATATCCTCTCCACTCAGGAAAAAAATATCTGAGTCCGAGCCAGGTGTTCTGCAGTCCACCTGCTCAATTGAGCACAGAGCTCTTGTGTACACGCGGCCACAAAGGCACTTCAAGCCACACAGGCAATTCTACCACACAGGTAAGCTAGCTACAAAAAAGGCACTTCAGCCACACAGGTGTGTTATAGACATTTTCGTGCCTTATAGCTCTAAGCATGAAATGTCCATAAACCAAGGGATTCTAAGTCCCTATAAGTGTTGTTCCTGCCCCTAAAGGAACAAGGTCAACCAATTACAACTTCTCCCAGAAGTTCTCCACCAGAAACTGCTCAGAATCAGTCAAATCAGGATCATTTCAGCTGCTCCACTAGCTACCTGCGTTGCATAGCACCCCAGTACACTAGCTAGGTGCGTTGCAACGCACCTAAATGCACTACCAGGGTGCGCTGAGTGGGAAATGACAAATTTCAGTGTCATTCCGCTAGGTGGGCAGACAATGGAAGCTTCCAGAATCTTCCTCAATGACACTTGCCTCACTGAGTTCGACCAAGGATGAGTAAGAGGTTCTCAGTCTCCAAGTGGAAGAAAGAACTGACAGAGAGAGGCCACAAGTCAAATCATAAGCTGACTCATCCTCTCTGCATACATCTATATATGGATCCCTCATCCCAGAGATCCAGAGGCTGGAATTTTGTACTTTGCAGAGAATTGTTGTTGGTTTTGAGATTGAGATCAGTGCATTAGGTGCTTTATGTTTTGTTGGAGGTGAAGAAGGGATTCCTTTGCTAGGAGGTTGATGTTGGATCGGGACTCACTTGGTTGTATCTCCTCCTGGATCTTCTTGTTATATCAATAAAACTATTTGAGTTTCTCCTACATGCTTGTGTATCCATGATGTTTTGTTATATTTGCATGTTTAGCTTAAATCTGATCCTAAGCTATTTATGAATGTAAATCTATGTCTTTATGTAGCTTTCCTCTTCTGTGATCTTGCAGGAACTTGGTGAAGCTGGGCAAGTAAGGGAGCAGGTAGCTGGAAGCTGTCAAAGAGAAGAGAGATTGGATCAAAGGACTAGCGAAAGACACAGGTTGGTTCATCCTATTCCTCTTCGTTTACAATTCATAAAGAAGAATACGAAAGTAGTTTTCCTTGTTTGTTGCTAAGGCACTATCACACCTTAGTGGGATAGGGGCGTTCTGAGTAGACACTTTTCCCAACAACAAAATGCTGACTCCACTGGGGAGCGTGTCTAGTTAGTTTGTCTGTGTTTCTCTTCTTGTTTGTTTCATAAACACAGAAGTGGCAATTGAGCTGCATTTGCCATTATCAAATGCAAAGTAGACACCTGCTACTTCAATCCACTCACTGGATTTGTTTATGATTAGAACAGCTGATTCACAAATGATCTGATTACACTTTGTGATAGCTCTTAGTCCTCCTTTAAATCATCCCTCTGATTTTACCTTACTGATTGCTTTTACTCGGCCAAAAACCATAGATTAAACTGCAAACCGTGACCCAGAACCCGGATAGAAGTCTCGTTTCTGCCCCAGCGCAGGCTCTGTGAAGAGGTTCTGCATTTCGACGCAGGTCCTGAGAGGGCTACCTGCGCTGCAATTCAGTTTCTCTGTGCAACCGGTGCACTGATCAGCCTTTGCCCTGTGCAGTTGAGGTTATTTGCTTCATTTTGTCCAGTTTTCTCTCTGATTTTTGCAGCCTGTTATCAGTGTGTGTACCTGTCTGAAAACCTTTTTTCTTTGCCTTAATTCCGCCTCCTTTGTACAAAAAGACTGTAGATGTTCTTTGTGTGTTTGTTACATCATTTACAATTTTCCATTGAAAGAGTAAAATAGTCATACTGTCGTCCTTGGATTTAGATCTGTCGTAAGTGTCGATTTTGATCTTAGGAGAAAGTTTATTTGTTGTTGACAGTTGATTATACTTTTACTTTTACCTTTGGTTTGAATTTGTCACTTTCTAGTGTCGAAACGAGAGTTTATTTCAAAATCATAGAGTGTCATAATATTCTCTACCTTTTTGATTTCAAAAAGAAGCTTGTTTGTGTTTTTCACTTGAAAGAAAATTCAGATTTGTACATCAACTTTCTTTTTAGGCATCAATATTAAAAAAGTGAAAACAAATACATGCATATGTGCATTTTCATATTGATAGTTTGTATGGCTTGATTTAGGAAAAGTGCATCTACAGTGTGCTCTTTGCTCTTTGAGAAAAGATTGTGTCTTTCTTTTCCCCTTGTAGCTAGGATTTTCATTGTTGAAAAGAGATAAAAGCTTGCTTATCATCTTTAGATTGAATTTAGGAATTACATCTACATCTCGTGGTGATCCCAAAAGGAAAATTTCTAAGAAAGATCAACTTAAAATAAATTGAATGAATCTAACAACGCTTTGGAACTTAACGCACAACATAGAGGTCTAGGCTAGAGACGTGTTCCGGCGTCGTAAAGCCTGGTAACTGTTGTCCTCACTGATGGTTGGGTGATTCCTCCACTGTGAGACGATAAGTGCCAGTATGGACTTGTGCTCCCACGTACCGTCGAGTATATATTGGGAGACCCCTATAGGCTTAAAACCTTTTATCCATAGGAAGCCATGTCGGCCGCCCTACTAATCGCAATGCACCGAACACAGCATTCGGGAAGATTGACTGTCGTACCGTAAAACGTATTCTGCAGTTTTGTGATTGGTTTGGCACACCCTCTACCTAGATCTCCAGAGCAGTCCCTTTCATTCCTTTTCAGACTCCTTAACGGAAAAGGTCCATCTGAGCACTTGTCAGTTCAGGCTCATTAAAAATCGAAGGAGACTAGAGTCATCTTTTGTTTTTTCTCGACTCTTAAGAACTGAAAAAACAAGTTGTGTCCAAGAGTCTTAAAATTTATTTTAAATGGAATATTCATACCCTTTTCCTACGTTGATCTTAGGTTGAGAAAATGGAGTCTACCAACCAAGGAATTCCCCTTGGTGGAAATCCTAGTCCCTTCTCCTCTTGGGGAGATGTTGGTGCACCCCATATGGCCACATTGTCGCTTCTAGGACTGACAATTGGCTTGCCAGTCTGGCTCTTCTCAACCAATGTCGTTTAGAACACCACTATTCCTGAACAATCGAATCATCAGTTACACCAGTCCAGAGTTACCCACCAACCTTCTACTTCATCTAATTCTTCCTCTCCTCCTTCCTCTTCGCTTGATGGGGCTCACAAAGCCAAAAGTCAAGTTCCTAAGGAGAAGAAGGAAAAGAAGAAGAAAGAGAAGAAGAAGAAGGAGCCAAAAGCGAATGGGGGCAAACGAGTGTCGTCTAACGAAAATCAGCACACTGCACCGACCAGGCCTAAATCGCCATGTGTCATTTGCAAGGGAGACCACTTTCACAGAGATTGTCCTTGCATCCCTCGGATATTAAGGGACTGGTCTCCTCGTTTGCACAATCTGGTGTCGTCAACCTCTGATGGCCATGTTGAAAGCACACCGTCAACTAGCGAAAGAGAAGCCCCAGGACAAAAATGGAGAGTTATATCTCCCTGTAAATTGTGCGAAGGTGATCACGCCATCCACCATTGTCCCTTCTTAGACGAAGCTAAAAGAGTTTTGGATGGTCGTCCGGTTTCACCGTTACGACTTCCTCCTGGATATAAAAAACTCTTGTCGATTCCTTCGTTAGTTGAGAATCCAGCTGGCCCGCTCAAGTGGTCAGCTTAAGCGCCTGTCATTGAAGACGAACCAACTGAATCCATACCCGACGGAAGTCAAAAGGTCGAGGCGGTAGTTCACCCGGTCTTGCCTTCAGAGGTTTTATCTTCGAATGACACAGTCACTGGAGAGAATAAGGATGACACCGTCCAAATTCTCTTCATCAACACAGACTTCGACGAACACGGGGGCAACCTACCCATTTCTTTACCACAGGAAGGAAGTTCGTCAGAGCCGTACCCTGCCGTCTACTCGGTCCCACCTCCAAGCAACCTAGTTGTCTCCTTTGACTGGAATCAACTAGGCAGACCCCGTTTACCAGCAAGCATACCATTCAGAATTATCGTCCAAATCTATAGAATGGTCATGGCTGGTACCATCATAGATGAGGGGGCTTCTGTGAGTATCCTTTCCTCTACTGCTTGGAAAGCGCTTGGTTCGCCATCGCTTTTTCCTGAGATGAGAAATCTGACAGGCTTTGATAAAGGAACCAGTCGACCTTTAGGGATCCTCCCCAATGTGCCCATAACATTGAAAGGGAAGACAATTCAAATGAACGTAATGGTCGTTCAAGGACCCTTGGATTATAACCTACTCCTTGGATGAGACTATATTTATTGCATGGGAGCCATCGTCTCCTCACTCTTTAGAGTAATGTGTTTTCCGCACGAAGGAAGAGTGGTCAAGCTCATAGACCAGCTTTCATTTCTCGGATAACGCATAGCAAATAGTCATATACCATCCCTAAATGGTCTCTTCACGCAAGAAATGTCTCAACCCCCAGTCCGTCCTCCCGATGAGCGCGATTAATTCGGAGGGATATGACTGAAACCCAGGGGGCATGCGTCCTGGTCTGCTTCGGCAGGAAAACTTCGGGTATAGGGTAGGTTTCCGCGGGAGAATATGACTAGTCTGTACCCCGTCCGTGGGTGGAAAAGGGGTTATTCTAGAACAAGATTCTTTTGTCAAAGTTATGTGAGTTGACAGAACTGAGTCAATCACCTTTGTTTATCTCGGTAGACATCGCCGAAGAAGTGTTTTGTTTGCATCGCGAATCGAGCAATCTTTGGTAACCTGAAAGACGTAGGCCTTTCCTGATAGAACAAATGTTTTGTCTACAAATTGAGGGGTAACCTTGAAATCGTATTTTATACCTGGGGGCATGCAAACCTTTTGGAATGCAAGCAAGGGGCGGCTATTTATTTTTTAAATTTTTAGGTCCTCCCTTTAAACCCGTAGGCTAACCCTTTAAACTCGTAGGATTAGTCGTTTCCTAACTTGCAGAAAGAAAGGATGTGGGGCAAAAATTTAAATGTTGCCATTTTATATGAGACATTCTTATCATATGACTGGATTATCGAGCAGTTTTAGCACATAGTTCATGCTCCTTAAAAAATAAACATAAGACCGAGCAAGTGTTTCAATCCGCGTTTAAGCTCATTAAAAAATGAACTATCCTCCGGTAAATAACCACCGTGAATGTAACATTATCAGCCATTAAAGCCTTGGTCGTGTTTGCACCGTCACCTCCACTTTTCCATTGGCCGATCATTCACCTCCATTTGATTGTTTACCCATTTTGAGGAACAGTTGCGAAGAGTGATTTCACTAGCCATCCTTGTGACACTGTCGTGATTGGAAAATTCCAACCCTTACCTGGAATTAGCTGCTACCCATTTTATCACTCGTTCCTCAAAAGACGAGTCTTCTTTAAGCTCTTTTCATTTGACTTGTAAAATATGAAAAGATTGCCGAGTTTTGGCCTTCCAGATCGTTAAAGCGACCGGAAGTGCTATCCCTCCTCTAGATTTTAATATTTTTGGACCTAAGGGATTATTGCACAAAAAGATCGAGCGCTTGTGTTGTTCAGCTCGTTAAAACTATCGAAAATTCATCCCTTCTGTATTGTTTTATACTTTTTCGGACTTAAGGGATTAGATGATGAAAAAGGAATTTCGGAGTTAACTTTACATACCTTTTCACACTCTCTAAAAATGAAAAGGACCGAGTTATCTTTGTCGTTAGACTCGTTAAAAAGATTAATAGCGAAAAACTTGTCTTTAGACGAGAACGAGTTTCACTATCACTAGGCTCGTTAAAACATAGCGATGGGTTTGCCCGAAGGGAAAATTATAGAACAAGCATATTTATCCTCCTCAAGCTTGACAAAAATAAAGAGGTACTGGTCAGCAATGACTAGGGAAAAATTGGGAAGAAACTCAGAGAATCTTTATTGGTAGCAAGTCGCTCTTGAACATGACATTTCCACTCCGTGCCTGAGTCGGGTTGGGTTGTTTCATTCACCGGTCACATCACCATGGTCACGCCATACCATCCACATTTGGGGTAAATGCTACCAATCCATCACATAAGTGTCGCCGACATGTTCAAGACAAGTCATCCAGAGAAGTCACCCGTATCCCATCCACTACCATACATTATACTTCATTTCTTCATGACTGCCATCTTGAACCATATATCATCAGATCGTTTTCACCTCCATCAAAATCATTTGCTTCATTCCGTGTCATTGATGTGGGGTTCATCAAGGCCCTCCTTTGACGGATCGCTTCTTGTCGACATCAGCTCATTATCCAAGAAGTTGATCTACGAACACCCCATTGAGTACTTTGAATCTTGCATGCCTCAATGGCAAGTTTCTCATTTCCAGCGACAGGTATACATCAATGACCTTCGACCGAAAGATTTTGCGTGGTGTTCGATGCCAAGTCCTTTATTCACACCACGTGAATTGTACCGCAGTACCTTGAGGGTCATCATCATTATCAGTGATTCCTCTCACGCTTGTTAACAGTTTACATCATTGACTGGTAATCAAGCGATGTCTTTCCATGTTCGACTTCAAAACATTTCTCACATGGATCGACTTATACTTCGAGTGAAGATCGGACGAGATTGAAGACCTCGGATCTAGTTTCATCCATCTGGGCTGCGATTTATATTCAGGAAAAATAAAAACATTGACATGTACAGCATTGCAGCACAGATAATCATCCTACCAAAAGGATGATGACTTCATCAAAAATCATCAGTCTACCATCAGACGATTGTCTGTCCTGTGTACATAAAAATGAATTTATAAAGCTGAGCATGGGAATTCCCGCCTCAGCTAGATCATGAAAACAATATGAAGATAATGTATTGTATTGTATCTTATTACAGTCTCCTCCCAGCATTGAAAGAACTTTGGATCCTCCTAATAAAGCATTTCACCCGATAAACGGCCTCATACTTTAGGGGGCAACTATTATAGACATTTTTGTGCCTTACAGCTCTAAGCATGAAATGTCCATAAACCAAGGGATCCTGAGTCCCTAAAAGTGTTGTTCCTGCCCCTAAAGGAACAAGGTCAACCAATTACAGCTTCTCCCAGAAGTTCTCCACCAGAAACTGCTCACAATCGGCCAAATCAGGATCATTTCAGCTGCTCCACTAGCTACCTACGTTGCATAGCACCCCAGTACACTAGCTAGGTGCATTAAAACGCACCTAAATGCACTACCAGGGTGCGCTGAGCGGGAAATGACAAATTGCAGTGTCATTCCACGAGGTGGACAGACAATGGAAGCTTCCAGAATCTTCCTCAATGACACTTGCCTCACTGAGTTCGACCAAGGATGAGTAAGAGGCTCTCAGTCTCCAAGTGGAAGCAAGAACTGACAGAGAGAGGCCACAAGTCAAATCATAAGCTGACTCACCCTCTCTGCATACATCTATATATGGATCCCTCATCCCAAAGATCTAGAGGCTGGAATTTTGTACTTTGCGGAGAATTGTTGTTGGTCTTGAGATTGAGATCAGTGCATTGGGTGGTTTATGCTTTGTTGGAGGTGATGAAGGGATTCCTTTGCTGGGAGGTTGATGTTGGATCGGGACTCACTTGGTTGTATCTCCTCGTGGATCTTCTTGTTATATCAATAAAACTATTTGAGTTTCTCCTACATGCTTGTGTATCCATGATGTTTTGTTATATTTGCATGTTTAGCTTAAATCTGATCCTAAGCTATTTATGAATGTAAATCTATGTCTTTGTGTAGTTTTCCTCTTCTGTGATCTTGCAGGAACTTGGTGAAGCTGGGCAAGTAAGGGAGCAGGTAGCTGGAAGTTGTCAAAGAGAAGAGAGATTGGATCAAAGGACTAGCGAAAGACACAGGTTGGTTCATCCTATTCCTCTTCGTTTACAATTCATAAAGAAGAATACGAAAGTAGTTTTCCTTGTTTGTTGCTAAGGCACTATCACACCTTAGTGGGATAGGGGCATTCTGAGTAGACACTTTTCCCAACAACAAGGTGACAAAACATCAGGCTCACCCAATCTGAGCTCGGATACCAAGATAAAATGTGAACAGAATTGAAAAGAAAGAGATGTAGCTCTCAGGTGTGGCCTGCACCTGGAGACTAGACTCACCAAAACAGAGAGATCACTCTCGTACACTCTATATTCATCAATGAAAGATTACATTATTAAATACAATACTAGGAATTAGGAAGTTACACCCAAACCCCTAAACTTTAGGAACTAATCCTAAACTAGGGAGAACGTTACAAGAATGTAACCATTTTCTCCATTAATACAAAATAACATTAATTATTTTTTAACTTATTACTACAATTATAGTTCACAATATAACTCTACAGTCCCTCAAAATATGATTCAAATGATATTAACATGACAACAATACTATATGATTTACCACTATATAATTCAACGGTTCGTCATTAGATAGTCTAAGTCCACAATTACAATGAAATTATATCTGGTTTCATTAGAAACTAAATAGTTCAACATTTTATGACCCAATACTTCACTACTCTAATTTCTACTATATGACATTGTCATATAAGAAATAAAATCTACTTCTCGATTTAATGAACCTAGGCCTTTAGGCAATTCAAACTCTTTCTTGTTGCATGCCCCAAGTAACACCTTCACTGACCTCTAGTTTTACTTTGTTGCAACTGATATTAAGTCCATTTGCATCAAAATCCTGAACAACAGAAGGTTCCTTGTGAAGATTGCTCCAATTTCAACTTTTCACACGTAAGCTTGAGTCATTTTGTTAGCCACATACACAAGATTTTATGCCACAGGAACTTGTTTTCAAAGCCTCGTGATTATCGCTTCAACCCTAACCCTCGAGCCTTATCCACAATATGTTGACTAACCAAGCGCTTTGATAATTGGACCTATGCACTCTAAAGTAGTCCCAAAACCTTATCTTGTGCCATAGATCAACCACCGAACTTAGACAGAGTTTTGATCTACGAAACAAGCAACAAAATCTTCGTGGGAGCTACCATAGGGGGTCAGCTTATATTCTTTACTGTGACAGAACAATCTAGTGAGTCATAGAGAGAGACTTTATTTCCACAAAAATGGTATTCCTCAGAGCCCAGAAAGTTAATATCCCACAAAATTAGGGTTTTGTTACCAACAGAAGACAACCATAGAACTTGATACCTATAATACCAAGATAAAAAAACTTGATACATAGACATAAATTATTTTTTACAAGATTCTTTGTTCAAATAAAATATTAATCATCATAGACATTTCTGGTTCAGTTAGAAGTCATATTCCCAGACAGATGGAAGAAAGAGAAAAGTGTCAAATAGAGTGGAATATTTCAACACAGAAATTGAAAAGGGACAAAGGGGTCTTAAAACCCTCAGAGAAAATTCTCAAAAATATAATGAGATAATCTCCAATGGCACACCAAAATGAATTCAATCCTCCTATATTTATAGATTTCAAAGACGGATCTCTTTTACTTAATTTATTCAGTAAATTTTACTGGAAGCCCCAATTTTGAGTTTATTTTCTCAGCTGCCCCAAAACATGCCCATAATTGGATATTTTGATCTTTCCCTCTTCATTGAGGACTGTAGGCCTTCATTCATCCTTAATTTGTAGAGGAAACTAAATTTTGTCTTAACTCTCAAGAGTGTAACCAAATTGACAATTTTAGAGAGTTCTAAGACAATATGGTTCTCGAGAATCAATATGTTTTCCTCTGCTAATACAAGTTCAAAAGAAGTTACACAAACTTGCTACAACTATTACTGATTGACATCTCATTATGTCATGTATTAACAAATTCACAAAGTCTCTAGGAGTCGTTTTCTACTACTATTGATTGTATTTTCATATTCAAAAGAAAAAGCAATTGGAAGAGACAGCCTTGCTTCCTTTTAACTTTTTTGAAAGTTCTATTGGAATTGCCTCTAACGATATCGATATGTAGTATGACAAATTTGACCATTAGATACATAGTTATGTATTTTTTATTAATTTTTCAAATTTCCCTAAATGGTGGATGACTAACATTTAAATATTGGACTTTAAATTGGAAATCTCATTAAAATTTTAACGGTTCTTGATGGTTAACATTTGACAGTGACAAGCCATAGTTTTTTCCTTGGGCTCTTATTTTGGATATAAACTTAGATAATAAGATCAAGAGACTAGCCTATAATATGACACTGTCTAGGTATAGTTAGTAAATTTAATATGTAGATGGATATAAATATATGGGGATTATTTTTCCTTCTAATTTTTTATCTCTTCCCATCAAGAAAAATGTCTATCTAAGAAACTTCTCTTTTTATAATTTTAATGCTATAATATTTTAGGAATATACTAAAATTTGTCTAAGAAAATAACTCAAAGAAATGCTTCCTAGAACCATATTCCATGTATATGTGATATGATATTAATGTGATTATGAATAGAGTATGCAACTTTCATTAAATACATCTGATAAGACATCAATAAAACATAGCTATCTAAAACATTTTCACCGTATTTACCATTTATGCACATGATCAATGTTATTATCTTTCTTTCTTCACAATATATGGTGTGTTTAAGTCATCTACTTGTTTTTCTTATGCAATATGTTTGGAAATACTTTTTTTTTTAAACTCATTCTATTTATGGTTCCAATTTGTGGAAAATGTTTTTTTGTTAATGCTGCAATTATTATTTTACATATTTATTTTATATTGATTTTATTTAGAAATTCAAAAGAAAAATCAATTGGAAGAGACAAACTTTCCTCATTTTAACTTTTTTGAAAGATATATTGGAATTGTCTCTGATAATATCGATATGTAGTCTGACAAATTTGACCAATATTATACACATCGTTGGGCATTTTTTATTAATTTTGCAAATTTCCTAGGGTAGATGGCTAACATTTAAATATTGGACTCTAAATTGGAAATTTCATTAAAATTTTAATGGTTCTTGATAGATAACATTCGACAGTGCAAAACCAGAGTTGTTTCCTTGGGATCTTATTTTGGATATAAACTTTGAGAATAAGATCTAAAAACTAATCTATAATATGAAATTGTCTAGGTAATATTCCTAAATTGAAAATGTAGATGGATACAAATATATACAGATTTCTTTTTCTTCTCATTTTTGAGCTCATCCCAACAAGACGAAGATGAAATGTATATCTAGAAATAATTGCGAATCAACATTTCTTTTTATAATTTTAATGTTATAACATTTTAGGAATATAGGAACCTTTGTCTCAGAAAATAACTCAAATAAATGCTTCTTATAACCATAATTCATTTATATGTGATATGATGTTAATGTGCTTACAAATAGATTATGTAACTTGAATTAAATAAATATGAGAAGACGTCACTAAAACATAAATAACTAAAAAAATTTCACTATATTTACTATTTATGCTAATGATCAATGTTATTACATTTCTTTCTTCACAATATATGGTGGGTTTAGGTCATATACTTTTTTTCCTTATGCAATATGTTTGGGAATACTTTTCTTTATAAATTCATTATATTTATGGTTACATTTTGTGGAAAATATTTGTTGTTGATGCTACAATTATTATTTTACTTATGTGTTTTGTAATTATTTAGTGTTTATTTTGTTCATTGATGATGTTGTTGTATGGACATGCACCACAAAACTTAGATGTGAAGAAAATCATTGTATCTTAACTGTTTTCTATGTCGAATTCTTTCTCCCCAATGATAGGTATTTAAAAAATAGCTTGAGAAATGGATAAATTAAAATAATTTCGTGACCCAACTTCACAGTCAAATGACTCTTTTAAAACCTTTTTCCTTCATAAGGAAATTGATGAAGGTATTATGTTCTATATATCTATGAGTTGTTTGTAGTGATTGTGGGTAGATAAGTAAATAATATTAACATCCAACAAAATATCACAAAAATGCGTCAATGGGACTATAAAAGTATATCTATTGTTAGTACAAAGTTGGAGTTAAGGCATCTTCTACTAAAAGAACAATGATATAAGTTATAAGAGCTGGGAAGGGACTAGACACTATATGTCTAGCTAGTAGAAGATAATGTACATAAGGTGTTGGTACAATAGAAACTTTATAGATCAAAGGCTACAAAAAATGATACTAATCTAAAGAGGATTTAAATCCCTATTGGAGTTGGTGGCTAAGGATGAGTGAGAAGACCAAGAAGTGGGATTGTTGTTCAAGTCATGAAGTAGTGTGAAGTGTCCATTACATTGCCTCTTTCATCAAAAAGAGAGAATATGTTAAGCATTGATGGGGATGGGGGCAAGGATGAGGGATGTGATTGAGATCTCGGCTTGTTGTTAGAGTTGTGAATCATTGCAAAATAGTGATCCATTGGTAGATTAGATCCATAAGGGAGTGACTATAATTAAGTTGTTTGGTTGTATGTATTTGGGGGAAAAATAATATGGGAGCTTTATGATCCTAACATCTAATGTTGATGGGAGGAATATGCTGATAGGAAGCTAAGTCCTGACCACTAAGTTGAACCTGGTGAGTAGTATGTTCGTAGGTGTGGAATTTGATTTTGGGGCCACTTGGAGGTGGTTTTCTACTTTAATGGTGGTGTATTTCCCTTGATCAAAAGTAGGATGGCCCTTGCAAGAGGGAGTCAAGAGGAGAAAATAGGTCTCAGTGATCTGTGCCTTGATGTATCCTAGGTATCTAATTATTACTTGTTGATCCTCTTAGATGTCACAACTGAGAAATATGAGGTGATGCTCTTTAAGGTGTGTGACTCATAATGAATGATATCTATACTTGCAAAATTTTCATGAAAGGAGTAAGGCATTGTTGTTTTGGGTAGTAGAAGAGGAAATGGAGCCTCTCTTGAATCTCAAAATAAGCATTGATATCTATCCTGATATCGTAATGGAGGGGACATGAGGAAATAAGATTTATTGGAATTTTTGGCACTTGTACAAAAAATGGACTATATTAAAATACAGAATCAGAAAAATAAAAATACGCAAAAATTTTTGCACTATCTATATCCGTAAGTCCCTGGCTATAGCCTATATTTCTAGGAAGAGGTAATCCAAATACATATGGAAATCTAAACCCTTGACTAGGATTGTGTATATATTACAAGAAAATTAACTCGTTCAAACCATATAAATTAAAGAGGACCATCCCAACCAAGCCTATATGTGAGTGCCTTGATATCTTGGTTTTCCATTCTTTATGATTGAGGTTTTTGACGCAACTACCTTTTGTGATTGCAAAGAAAAAATAAGGAGAACGGGACATGGTGCCTCTACATTGTTTAGAATGTTATTAGAATGTCAAACCATGATAATATTTATTTTCTATACTCTTGAAATGTCTTATTTCATTTCATATTTGTTATCTTATCACGTAGTTTTTTTTCCCAGTTCTCTGCTAATGACCGCCTCATATTTCTTTTGTTGATTCCTAATCTAGCTAGGATTTTTTTTCCTACTTTTAATTTCTTGAGACGAACCCATCCTAAGATAAAAAAATGGATTTGGATTAGAAATAATATTAGTGGGCACTCGATAACCCACTTTCCTATCTTAAAGGCATGGCTAGCTTATTATTGTGTTTATGTTAAGCACCTATTGCAAACTTGCATTTTTTAATGTTGATATTTATTGGGTCATTTCACAAGTTATATTTCAACAAATCATATATTTATGATTATTTTAATTGCTCCCAATTCCTATTAATGTTTGTATACCATCATTAAGATCCATTATAGTGAGTGTACTTTTCCAATGTCAAGTATGAATTTGAAAAATTGCTGACCACAAAGTTAGTTTTTCAATTCATTATCATGGAGAAAATACAATCCTGGATAACTGGATATTAGTTGATTACAAATAAAATGCATCTCCATCATCTAAAAGGTTTCCATTATTTTGATCAATTACATGTTTTGGGGTTATGATCCTATACAAGTTTTTTTGTTTAAAATTTTCATTAATTGAATTTCAATGTTTTTCAGAATCAGGGAGGAAAAGGCGAAGACAAGGATGCAAGGTGTGTGTGAAATTTTATTGTGGGTAAATAGGAGTACAAAATTAAGGAGCATAAAAATTTTGTGAGGGAAAAAGCACCACGTCTTGCCAACATTTTCAAGAGTATGTTTCTAACAACTTGAGGTGCACATGAGTGCTCTTTTTTATATTATAATGATCCTATATCCTATTTTCGAAGTTCTTTTAATAATAATTGTTATTTAACTTATACATTTGAATGTAAAACTATATTTGGTATGGGTTCCTTGTTTACTCTGGGTAATTTTGAGGATACATAAAGTGACGATGAAGAAATGACAATGCATAGTGGGAGTAATAATTCTTTCTTAAACCACTGATTGGTATGCGCCAAGTCATGCAAGATAGAGGAGAGAGGGTTCGACTAGATGTCATGGTGGGCTGAGGAGAGGGAAGTCAACCAGATGGCATGATGGGCATAAGGAAGAGAGGTTGGCCAGGGGCCACGGGAATCGGCAAGCAGAAGTGGAGGAACGAGCAATGCAGGACAGGAACAACTATCAAGGCGGGCAGAGGAAAGAGAAGCTAACAAGATGGCATGGAGGGTATAGTGACACAGGATCAGACAACTGGCACAGAAGCCGGCAAGTGGTGAGGGGGAAACAAGAAATTGACAGCACGAACATCCGATGGTATGAAATAATTAATGAATGGAATTTATGGGAAAGTATGTGTACTCCCATCCTAAGACCCACACGCAAGAGGAAGGGCGACAGATAGTGGAGAAGATCATGTGGTGTGCTTCTTGGAAGGGATGTCAGGCATGTGGACGAGAAAACTAAAAGGAAAGGTGGTAAGGTCAAGAAAAATTTGCATGGAGGAAGAAAATGCATGACACACAGATGGAGGTTGAAAGAGTCAAGTATTGGGGGATGTCGACGAGTGTTCAAATTTTTGCCTAGAAAACCTGGTATGTGCTCCCTGTCTTCACTTGTGTTGGTTCGAAAAATATGAATTGGAATCTGTGAAGACTTCAAATAGAAATAGGCACTGTAATGAATCATTTAGATGATTACTAGTTAATAATTATGGTGTTCCCTATCGATTTAGGAACTGAGGCCTCTCGGTATCATTGGGTAATTGGCCTATCAACCTATGGTGGGATTGACTGGTTAGACATCCCAGGAGGGGGGAAGGACATTTGGTTTTCATCTTAGGGAAGCTAGGTCATGGGTTAGAAGGAGAATGTTGGGTCAAATTGATGCCAGAAGCATCATCCCAAGCGGCTTCAACTATGCCTCTCAGAAAACAAATTTAGGCAGTTTAAGGATGGGTATGTGGATTGAGAGGGAAGCATTCAAATAAAACTATGGGACGCTTGAAGTGATATATTATCGTGGTACCTCCTTGGGCCCGTTGGCCTAGTTGCAAATCCTTAGTCTAATTTCAATTCGAGATCTAGAATGGGCTTGCATAAGAGGGTGCAGTAACTGGCCCCAAAACTGAGGAATGGAGAATGTTCAAATTGGGCTTTGGCCCAGCTCCTTTGAGGGGATTCACTGACGAAGGGTATGAATCTTATGGCCTAAGGACAAAAATTTAGTTTGGTGGGAAAGAGAGAAGCATTGTCTTGCCATCTCGGGTGGCGAAACCTGGGAAAGAAAGAACTTCAGGAAACTGGTTGGTAGGATCAGGAGCATACAATGTTGGAGATGCACAGTGGTCTTACTGGAGCCAGACAGAGGGGAAATTCAACTTCTCATGGGAAGCAAAATGGAGGATGGTGTTGTCACTATCCTATGAAACCTTGAGGGAAGTGTGTGGAACCTAGGTGTCGATGGGGGCAAAAATGGTAAAGAGGGAATGAAGTGGATGAAAGAGACCGCTCCTGAGTAGTCTCATCCAGATTTGGGGAAGCATGCTTGGAATCCTGAAAGGATCAAGGCCATTCTTAGGCTGAGTATCAAAACAAGAATATAAGGAATTATGTCAAAATCAAGACCAAATTACAGAGCATAAATTATTATGTGTTCACTATGGAAAATTTGATGATGGTTCATGATGTTTTAATTCTAGTTTCTGTTATATGTAGCTTAAAAAATTGTGTGCAGAAGACTTTGAGGGCATGACACTTGAACCACACCAGTCACTACCAAGCCCCAGTCCAACTGAGCCACTTGGACCAAAAAGTAAAAAGCAGCAAGAAGAGATGGATGGCGAAGGAAGGAAACAAACAAGGAAGGAAAGGAAATAGAAGATGGGGAGAGACAGAGGAAAAGATAAAAATCTTGGAACCGACTACAAGCAAAGGACCGATCAAAAGAGGTAGGAAAATATGGAAGCAAAGTATCCAGAACCTTATCAACACATACTACGTAGGAAACCCAACTAAGGTGAAATATGTCATCTCTGAATGGGAAGGAGAACTAAACGCTAACATCAAAAATGAAGAGATTCAGGTAGAGGAAAGGGAGATAATAGACAACAATGCAAGTAATACCAGAGGCTGCCAAACTTTGTTTCAGCAAACCATCCAACAGTATTGGGTCATGAAAAACATCCTCGCCCGTGCTATGACCACCTATAAGGAAGGAGAAGATCCAGAAGAGGATAGACCAAAAGAGCGAATTATGAGGGATCTTCAGAGGGAGATACAATCTGTCCAAATGTAGCTCTATCAAAATAACATCTACTTGAATAAGGTCGAACAGGGTCTCCACAATATAATGTGAAGTGAATTTCTAGGATCAAGCGCAAAGGCCCTAGCCCTAGTTGATTCTTCAGATGAATGAAGCAACCTTGCTAGTTTATTTTTGTTTTGATGACAGTTAGCATTTAATTTTTCAGCAAGAAAGATATAAAAGATAGAGTCACCAATGTAGCACGGATGATTAGAATAACCTTTTTCAATTTTTGGACAATGTTTGATGCAGACGAGTGGCCAACAAACCTGGTTTCCTGCGGGTAGGTTGAGGCCACCTGTAGTTTTATTGAAATCAAACTTATTATTATGAAATATTAATAGAAAATGGAATATACCAAGCTTACAAAAAAACAAAAACAAAATAAAAAATCCTTTCTGAAATAGTCTTTGTATAATATTCTCTACTGAGCCAATGAAAAATGACTTCTATTGTGTTCTTACTATTTCACTATATTTATGAATCTTACATTTATAGGAGATATCTTCCATGTAAATAAATAATAGAGAAGTAGATGCATTCAATGTTAAAACAACCAAAATTGGCAAATATGTTTGTAGCATATGCATTATGATATCAATTTATGGTATGTCCATGTTATGTTGTCAATACCTTGCTCCAAATAGTGCGTAGTGTTGTTGATATCCAGAGGATATGGTAGGACTTAAGGTCCTTCACGAGCCTGATAGTGTAATGGAAGGAGGGGTAGTTTTATTGACACTCAAGGATCATAATATTCTTGTTGGTGATGATTTTAATGATGGTATGTTGAATTTGTGTGCCACATCATAAATTTTTACTTTACCTAAAATGGTCTCTGTATTCCTCTTTCTGTTATTTTTGGGGATTAAAGATTCGCTCATTATGTTGTCATCCTACTACAACAATTTATATTCTAGAAAACATTGAAATTGGAGAGAAAAAAGTAAGAAATTAATCCTACAAAGTAGCTAAAAACAAAACTGGGATCTATAAATACAAGTAAGCTAGATATTTATTGGATAATCATTTTTTCTAAATGTTTTTAATTTTTATCTTACAAATTTCTCACTATTGTTTTGTGACAATTTTCAAAATGATATGAATACTATGAAATCAATTCTTCCTAAATATGATTACCCTTTTAAGGAGGAGGTGAGTTTTTCCCTTGATGTTCCAATGTATATTGTTGAGATATTTAGTCTATTCACAGCTTTTCTAACATACTCAATGCCTTTGCATTCATTTTGTACCATGTTTATTTGAAATTTTTGCAAATTTTTTTTAGGGGGTAACTATAGATAAAATGGGAGTTATAAATGAATAAGCTCATAAAAAACTAGACGGGGTATGTTGGATTCATATTTTTCATAAGAATTTTATAGTAGGTAGGTGTGTGAGTTTTTTAAATGGAACTACTTCTATCAACAAAAGAACCTCGAAATAAAACTGGTACTTTTGTACTTAGCTAACGAGTGGCTTCAATACTAAAAACTACTTAGTGAGTCGCTGGCCATGATAATTGAGATTTCATACTTCCTACTTGTTAGGAAAGTCTTGTGCTCAAAATTTCCAATAAAATAATAAAAAAATCACAACATCCTACAACTTTATGAAGAATATCTTCTTACTTTTCAAGAAAATGAGAGTTAAAGGATTGTTTTGTTGCTCACTGACTTGGAGGCTCCTATATAGGATTCCATACCCTTGGCCATTTTTCCTTCTTGTAGGAACTTACGGGGTAAGTTCCTTAAATAGAACACCAAAGGACATCACTCAGAAATAGCTCACAGATTGGTACATCAGTTATCTTGACGTGGTTAAAACCCTAAAAGAGGGAAACAGTCCATGACCTGAGCCAATGTGTCCACTTTGGGCAATTTATTAAAGTAAAAGAAATAAAATTTACATAAGATTCTCTCATGAACGGTCGCTTTAAAAATGACCCTCCATGCTCTTTAAATAGAGATCATGGACCAATCAAGGGTTACGGAACAGATCAAGTGTTAGTAATACCGAGGAGAGAATGAACCATCGAATCACTTCATGTATGGAACATATCGTGACTGTTGGATTGCAAGTTAGAAAAAGTACATAGTAAAGAAACACACTTTACCTATGTATGCACTAGAACAAGTTATACTCGACTATTTCCTATGTGTCGAAATATCCTAAAATCCCCCCTTAAGAACAACTTGGGATAGGATTGAAGGATGTATGAAGATGACACAATAGGATAATGAAGGAGGCATTATAGCCTATACCCCCTTAGTGAAAACTTCCTTAACTCCAACCATAAAGCGAAGTTTAGTAAAATTCGTTGCTGTGAGAGCCTTTGTAAAGATGTCTACAACTTGATCATCGGTTGAAAAATATTTCACTTCAAGAACATGGTGATTAATGAGCTTTCTAATGAATTGCATGTATAGTTCAATGCTTTTTTTGTGCTGATGTTGGACTAGATCTTTGCATAGTTGAATGACACTTTGATTATCATACCAAAGTGCAGTTCAATGCTACTGTTGAAAACCAAACTCTCACAAGAAGTGACAAAGTCACAGGGATTCCTTATTAGCTTCTACGACATCCTGATACTCTTCTTCTGCTGAAGAAATAGAAATGGCACTTTGTTTCTTGCAAGCCCATGTAATAGGTCGAATCAAGAGTGAATACATAGCCCGTAGTAGAATTCCGATCATCAGGGTCACTATCCCAATTGGAATCAGTGAAACCAACCAATAGAGTCGACGATTCTTCATTGTATTGTACTAATAAAGTATTCTTTTAGCTTCTTTCCAATGACTTTCATGTGGGTTTTGCATAAACCAAGAAATAATTCCAACAACAAAGGAAAGGTCAGGACACATATGTGTTAGATACAAAAGTTTTCCAATAGGCTAACGGTATAAGGTAGCATCAACTTCAGGGGAAGTACAAGTGACTAAGAGGGCGAAGGCTTTGGCTAATAGTCTTCCATGTGAAAGTGGAATCGAAACTCATATGCATATTTGGACTGGGAAAGGGAAATACCTTATTTGGATTGCAAGAATTGAAGACCACGAAAATAATGCTAGTGCCCTAAGCCTATCATTTCAAACTTCTTTTTAAGGCAAGACTTCACATGGTTTATAAGGTTAATATCACTACCGGTAAGGATAGGATCATCAACATAAGGAACAAGAATGATAAGAGACTTACCCACTTTCTTGGTGTAGACATTATTGTCAAAATGACACCTAGAAAAGCCAATGTTTAAAAGAAAGCTATTCATTTTGGAATACCAAGCCCAAGGGGCTTGCTTAAGATTGCAAGGGGATTTCTTAAGCCGACATACAAAGCTTGAGTCTGTTTGTATAAAGCCAATAGGTTGTGACATATAGATTTCTCTGTGCAAGGACCCTTGCAAGAATGTGGATTTAACATCCATTTGATGGAGTTCCTATTTGAGATAGGTAGCAAGGGAAAGAACAAGATGGATAGATTTCATTTTGGAAACAGGGGAGAAGTTTTAAGTATAGTCAATGCCTTAAAATTGTGAAAACCATTAGAACAAAATGATCTTTATGTTTATCAACTTTTCCATCTCGTCCAAACTTGGTTTTGTAAGCCCATTTGAAGCTAACAAGTTTTCATCCCTTTGGAAGAGGAATAACGTTCCACATATCTCCCAATAGTGAACGATATTCTTCATTCATAGCCGCATCCCAATTTGTATGGCCTAAAGCTTCTTCAAAGGTGTCAGGATCATAATTCGCTAAAGTTTGAGCTAGTAAAGAAGAGACTCTATCGGATTTTTGGAGAAGAGCGCTGGAGATCGCGGGAGCGGAGTCGACTGAAGACCTTCTGCGTGCAGCTGCAGCGCCGCCGCCTCGGCTTGGGCTGCGAGGCCTGCCTTCCGGGCCCTGGCTTCAGCCATGGCCCAAACAGATCCTTCCCTTGGGGATGCGGAGAAAGCCTTTTCTGACCTGGTAAAATCTCTGCCCCCTGCCCGACCGAAACCAGCAACTTCAAAATTTGTTAAGAAGTTGGATATTCTCCAAGAAGTCCAGCTGCCTCCATCTCTTCCTCGAATGGCAGCTCTATCATTAGCAGAAAAAGGGCTCATAGGACAGTTTACAGGCTTATGGCCTTCACCAAAGACAATCTAGCGATGGGTGGAAAGGAATTGGTCCGATAAAATACAAGGAAAGATCTCGATTCGCTTCTGTGGCAAAGGCTACTATACCTTTCATTTTGAAACCAAGGCAGACAAGGATCTGATATTCAGGAACGGGCCCTATTTTATGGACTCTCGAGGGCTATATCTGAACAAGTGGACCCCTGATTTCGACCCTGAGCTAGACATCCCTAATGCGGTTCCGGTATGGGTCCGTCTTCCCCATCTGCCCCTGCATTGTTGGGGAGACGAATCGGTCAAAGCAATCGGGAACGCAGTAGGTAAATACATTGACAGAAGCGAGCCCAAAGATAACATGCAAGCCTGTGCAAGGATATGCGTAGAAGTGGACCTCGGGAAAGGACTGCCAGAAGCCATCAAGCTGAAGGTGGATGATTGGAGCTACATACAGTAGCTGGACTACGAACAAATACCCTTTAAATGCAAGGTATGTCACGAATACGGTCATTTTGCTAATAAATGCACTAAAGTAACCAATCTGGAATCTGAAGACCAAGGAGGACAATGGGAAACTCTGAAAAAAAAGAAAGCAGCACCCCTGTCTAAACAAGAACCATCCTCTGAACATCCGGGCTCTTCCTCCCTCCGCCCCACCTCTCCCCCTCTCAATCCTCCAGGACCTTCCCAAGAACCCTCTTTCCCCTCATCTTCCAACCCTTTTCTTATTTTATCCTCTCATGATCCTCAACCTGACCAGCCCTCTCTGGAACTGTCCGACCCTCCCTTGATTACCTCGATCCTTTCTCAGCCTTTCTCTGACCCTCCCCCTCCTAGAACTACCAGAAGTTCTTCAAAAGACATTGGCGCCTCCAGTGACCTCCACAAGAAGCTTGGACCAGGAAGAAAGTCAGCCAAACAGCATCGGGAAGAAAGCACGCAAAAGGATATTGCCCTTCGGATCCAAAACCCTATGGACTCCTTCATTACAGGATCCCAAGAAAAAGAAACAGCAGGAAAAGACCATGAGAGGCGAGCACCTCCCCGCTCGAATGCCTCATGATGAAGCTTTTATCCTGGAACAGTAGGGGTATGGGGCACCCCTCCAAATCAGCTGCCCTACGAGATCTTCTCCAAATAGAAAGACCTGAAATTGTTCTGATACAAGAAACCAAACAAAGTCAAAGCGAAATGCAGAAAATTGTAGATGCCCAAAAGAACTTTTCAGGGGCCAGTAGCAACTCCAGAGGAGCTTCTGGAGGAATCACAACCATGTGCAATAATCAACACTGGGACTGTAAGTCTTCCATCCTCAATCAAAACTGGTTAAGGACTAATCTTAGTAACAAAGAAGAGAGCCGTGACCTCATCATTTACAATGTCTATATCCCCAACCACTATCGAGAAAAGGAACAGTGCTGGAAGGATCTGAAAGAAGATATAGATAACGAGCAGAACACAAATGTCATACTAGCTGGAGACTTCAACTTAGTCCTCCATGCGAATGAGAAAAGAGGGGGCAATTTCACCTCCGACCCCTTCAGAAGACAGATGGAAGTGATAATGTTCGAACATGAATTGATGGATATTATCCCAAAAAATAGAAAATACACATGGAATAACAGAAGGTTGGGGCCAGGCAATATCATGGAACGATTGGACAGAATTCTGGTTAACGTCTCTCTCCTTTCCTCCTTTGCTGCTGGTCACACAAAAATTCTCAGTGCCACAGCTTCAGACCACTTTCCCATCCTCTTAACGTTGGACTCCCATTCTCAATTGGGACCAATTCCGTTCAGGTATAATCCTTTGTGGAGAGACAATGCTGAGGCTGAAGCTATCATAGAAGGAACCTGGAAACATCATGTAGAAGGCTCTCCAAGCCATATATGGGAAACAAAAATCAGAAATACAAGAAAAGCCCTCAAAGACTGGGCAAAAGTCAGCTATCAAGAGCCAGAAAAAATTAGGAAAAAAATACAGCAGGACTTGGAGGAAATCCAAAAACAAATAGAAGATCAAGGATTCACCCACCAGCTGAAAAGCAAAGAATGGGAAGCTCAAGGGCAGCTAATGCACATCAAGAGAGCGGAAGAAATCAAGTGGAGAATTAAATCAAGGCAGCTATGGCTGAAAGAAGGCGACAAAAACACGGCTTACTTCCACAAGCAAGCCACTGTCAGAAAAATAAGAAACAATGTAAATACTATAATGGACAGTCAAGGCAGCCAACATAACGACCAAGAATCCATCAAAATAGCTGCCTCCCTTCACTACAAAAGCCTCCTCACGGAAAATCAAGAAGAAGCTGACTATTCTGCGTTTTTACAGCATCTACCGAAAAGCATCTCTTCAGAGGCGAATGACAGCCTAAATCGAGAAATAACAGAGGAGGAAATCAGAAAAGCTATCTGGACCCTGCAACCGGACAAGTCTCCAGGTCCAGATGGGTTCCCAATCAATTTTTACAGGGATCATTGGCATTTGATTAAAAAAGACCTTGCAAAGATGTTGAGGGGAATTCAAAGAAAAGGGAAAATGGGGGGCTTCACAAATTCAACATTCCTCGCCCTCATTCCCAAGGAAAATCGTCCCACTTCCTTCTCCAGGTTTCGACCAATTTCATTGTGTAACTCCTCTTATAAGATTTTCACAAAAATTATAGCTTCTAGACTCCAACCCCTCCTTCCTTCCCTTATATCTGAAAATCAAGGGGGCTTCATGTCAAATAGGCAAATTCATGACACAATCACCTTGGTCCAAGAAGCCATTCATTCCAGCACATCAAGGCAAGAGAAAGGTTTTGTTCTCAAGCTCGATTTAGCCAATGCCTTTGACCGAGTAAGACATTCCTTCTTGTTCGCTGTCTTGAGGAAAATGGGATTCAATTATGCCTTCATTAGCACCATTGCCGCTTGTATTTCAGGTCCCTGGATTTCGCCTCTCATAAATGGGCGCCCTTGTGAGGCCTTCCAATCCTCAAGAGGGTTAAGGCAAGGCTGCCCTCTTTCCCCTTATCTCTTTTTTCTTATGGCTGAATCATTCAGCAGTACTTTAGATCATAACAGAAGAGTTGGCCTCATCTCTGGCATCAAATTCAGGAACGGAGTCAAGAACATCAACCACTCCCAATTTGCTGATGACACTCTGCTCATTGGAGGAGCTTCCACTACCATTGCAAGGCACTTCAAGATTCTCCTCGATCAATTTATGGAGTACTCAGGGGGAGAGGTCAACTTTCAAAAAAGTTGCATCTATGGCTGGAATATCTCCAATCAAACTGCTCACAGCATAGCTAACATTTTTAGAGTTGCCTACAAAGCAAACTGGGATCACTTCACCTACCTTGGGATGCCGGTCACCCTGGGATCTTTAAAAGCCGCTACCTGGAATGAAATAATAGACAAAGTCAAAAGGAAGATCCAGCAATGGGGAACTCAATGGCTTAATCCAGCAGGCAGAATAATTCTGCTCAAATCAGGTATATCCTCCTTACCTCTATATCGATTTACTCTTTACCAAGCTCCTGCTACATTTCATCATAAGCTGGAAACCGCCCTCCGAAATTTCTTATGGCAAGGAGGGAAAAAAGAAAAAAATAGATTCAATTTGGTCAGTTGGAAAAGTGTAATTCAATCTCAGGACAGAGGTGGTCTGGGAATTAGAGCCCCTAAAATCCTAAATTTGGCATTTGGGATCAAAATGGCTTGGAGGTTAATTAACGAGCCAAAAGCATGGTGGAAACAGGTCATAGAAAGCAAATACCTTACCGGAAAAAGGCAAAGACTTCTTGAAATAGACATTCCCAACAGAGATTCCACCAAAATTTGGCATCTCTGCAAGAAAGCAATCCCCATCCTCAATCAAAACACCTCAAAGATCCCTGGGGGAGGGGACAGTATCAACTATGCTGCAGACAAGATAATGGGTCTTCAACCTCTAAATACAATAGAAGAAGCCATCCCTTTCATTCTCCATCTCAATAGTAAAGGCATCCAGAGGCTTGATCAAATATCAAAATGGGATGTAGATACAGGAGCTTGGATTAATTGGGAATTTCCAGTCATCCCTCCAAATCTAGAAGCAAACTTCAAAGTCCTCCAAAAAAACCTTCAGAATAGAGCACCCATTAAAAACGGAGCAGCAGACGGATTTCGATGGGATCCCACGGGTTCAAGCTACACCATCAAGTCCGGCTATCAATATATCTGTAATAGCACCTATCAGATTCCCATTTGGAACCAATGGAGAACAATCTGGAAATCCGAGGCCATTCCCAAAGTTAAATTTTTCACATGGCTGCTGTTAAAAGGCAAAGTCCTCACATCTGAAAACTTAAGAAAGAGAGGGATCAATGGTCCTTCAATATGCCCCAACTGCTGCTCAGCAGAGGAAACCATCCATCATTTGTTCCTTGACTGTCCCTTCGCGAAGAGATGCTGGATCATCTTGTCCAACCTGGGCAATATAAAATGGCAATCCCAACAGAACATTTCAGAGACAATTCATGAATGGAGAAGGAACTGCCCATGGAAAGACAAGAGGAGCAAGATTGTCAAAAGAATTTGGGCTATCATACCTCATAACCTTCTATGGAAAATTTGGCTCACAAGAAATAAAAAGGTCTTCCAAAACAAAGAGAGTAATGTCCGAATGACATGCAACAAAGCTCACATCTTGGCGCAAGAGACAATTGCAGCAAAGTATACAGGAAAAATCAAAGCAGCAGATTATTCAGTGGAAGAGAGATCAGTTATCAGGCACATTCTAGGCCGACCAGGCCATCAGCAGGATACTCAGAGAACTGACAGACAGCAGTATGAACAAATTAGGGAGTGGGAAATTAGACTCCCAATCCAAGATTATAAGATGTGGATTCAGAGCAGTAATTGTCCAACTCTATACTTCGATGGTGCATCAAAGTCCAACCCAGGACCAGCAAGAGCGGGAGGAGTAATATTAAATGAGTCAGGGGATGAAATCTGCAGTTATGAATGGAGCTTGGGAAAAAAAACAAACAACAATGCAGAGGCTTTAGCCCTTTATCAAGGTCTGTTACAATTAAAAAATATGGGTATCAGAAAGGCATTAGTTTTTGGAGACTCTTCAATTCTTATTCGCCTCATGAATTACAATCAGCGATCTCCTAACAGCAATCTCCAACAACACATTGAGCGAATCAAACTCCTCCTTAAACATTTTGAAAACATCAAACTCTATCACATTCTTCGCATGCTAAACACGGAAGCAGACAAGCATGCGAATAACGCAGTGGGAAAGCAGGAAGGTGCGCTAAGGCACAACAATAGAGATACTTTTCAACCCCTGCCATGACTCAGGAAAATCCTGACACCGCCCAGATTCGCAGGTTCATCAAGTGTGCGAAGGGCATGGTCTCTACAGCAGCAGGACAAATTGCAGAGAGCATAATATGCATAAGCAGTCAAATCCGAGCCACGATAGAGAGAATCACCTGTCATCCAAGGAAAATAAATCAATACAGCGCCGACATGAAGATCGAAAATACAGCAAATGGAGATTGCATGAAAGATTTGGAAAAATATCTCACCATTTCTGAGAGTCCGGCTCCAGCTAGGCACTCTATCCATTGTTGGATCCAACCTATAAATATGGGCAGTAGCAAGCCAAGATTTGTCAATCAAGGTCAAGCGACAGAGCAGCTACATCGGCTTGAAGCAGGCGCTCTTATTCAGAATCTCAGGAGAAACCATACTCTGGTATCGTCCCATTCTGTTTTATTTAAATTCATTTTAACTTCTGTTGCGGTGTTTTTCAGAAAGGCCCAAGCTAGTCTCTGCAGGGTATTACTCAGGAAAGTCCAAGCCCGTTTCTGCAGGGTGGCTCGTTTAGCTGCTCCTCCATCCTCTCATTCTACGCTCTCCTCTCACCGCCTCTGCCTGCCGCTTACTGCATCTCCCCTCTTACTCTGTCGCCACTTCAGCGAGCTCTCTGCTGCCCCCTCCTCCCTCCTTTTCACCGCCCTCACCTCTGATATTCCCCTCTGCCCCAACTACCTCTCTTCCCATAGACCTCTGGTTCTTTTTGGCTCGTGCATTTATCCCCCGGCCAACCTCCCTTCTATCCTTGTTGCTCAGGAAGCGGGAAGCACTGTCTCCTCTGACAACGTCTCCAAATTCTGTCTCCAAGTCAGAACTTTCAATAACGTTCTAAACTCTCCCGCCCTCTGGACCTCTTTTCTTCATCGTATCCTCCTCCCTTCAATGGCGCGCAGTGAGGATTGTTTACACCGTGCTGATCTTCAAGCTAAGCTAGAAGAAATAAGGACTCATTAGTCATTGTTAGAGGAAAAGCAGGGCCTTCTAGATGCAAGACTAGAAGAGCACGATAGGCGTCTTGATGAGCACAGCAGGAGACTCTTTGAACAGGACCGCATTAACACTGAAAAGTATAAAGCAGAAATCCAGCTTTTCATGCATAGGGTGTCCTCCCTCCAAGAGCAATTCGAGCAGCTCACAAACCGCTGCGGCCATGTCGAGGAATCGCTTTCCACTCTGAAATTCTGGCTGGAAAAGAACGCCATCGCCACCAGCTCCTCCAGTGTCAATCATGGAGCCAAACATGATAAGCCAGAGGAATCAACAGCAAGACACATCCAACACATCATGATTGATTGAATGAATTTCAAATGTATTTTTCTGTTATTTTCCTTTATTAGAATCTATACTAGCGCTATCTTCAACAGTAGGAAAAAAAGCAATCTAAGGACCAAGGGGGCAACCACATTTTGTAAACCCCTTGCTCCCGCTCAGTCTGCGCAATCTATGTACCAGAGGATTCTAAATCCTTGTTTTTTTTTCAGAATATAATATATAGCAACCGACCATTTCAAAAAAAAAAAAAAAGAGACTCTATCGAACTGAGAACATGTATGACGATGATCTGTAGGATCACCTACAAGAGCACTTGCTACATCCCAAGTAGCATGAACCCATTTTGGAAGCTCAGGAGCTGAAGGAGGATATCGAGAAGGTGGGGGAGGACTTTCATTCTCTCTATCATAATATGGATAAGAAATATTTTTCAGAAATAGAAGGGATAGAGAGAGGTGGCACATCCGCCAAACTAGCCTCGTCAGCCGATATATTTTCAGCAAACTTTACATCTACGTTTTTCACCTACAAAATATTGAAAAGGTTCTAGATAATTAAAGATGATATAAGATAATTTTATCAATGTCGAGTAAATGATCACAAAAGTTGGTGGACGAGGATAAAATAAAGTACAATTTATATATTTGAAAGTGTGAATGCAAAGGAAGCTTCGATCTCTGAGATACCATCAGCAAGAAAAGATCTAATACCTAAGAATCGAGCCATAAAGAAAGAAACAAAAGGACACATACATGAAAATTTGAAATGAACTAAATACATAAGTGAAATCTCCATCTCAATATGGGTGTATCATGTGGTTCTTTCATTAGATGTTAAGGATGAGATAACCGAGAGAATTAGAAGTTATCCTCATCCAAGTCTTCAATCACCTTGAAGGGGTTGATACACTATTTGAGGAGATCGTCTTGAGAGTACCAGAGACTGAGGGGGCTTGCTTCTGTAATCCTAAAATGTATCTTGGGGTGATCCCTAGATTGAAGAGATGAACTACTCTTATAAGGAAAGGATTCTTTGAATGAATCACTATTCTCTTAGGTTTAAGCTGAGGAATTGTGTCTTAGACACTAGACCATCCTATAATTCTTCTACCTACTAGTATTATGAAGCTTATTGTGGGGTCTAGGATAATATATTTACAAAAGTATATAAAAATAAGGGGGATAACTATCTGGGGTGGAGAAAGTGTGTTTAGGTAAAATGTATTTAATATCTGATGAAGATTGCTTTGGTTATCAACTTGCTACACATATTAGTAGCATAATAGCAAATAAAGACGTGACTTGGAAGAATTTGGACAAAGAAGACATAAATATTGCAATCATAGAAATATGTATGGTTATGAAGATGAAGAATATGGACATGTCTGATATGGATGCCTAAATATGGATATGAAGACATAAGAATCCTAATAGATTTAATGAAACCTCCTCATTTCTCATATTGAATGGGTACTACTTTGTCTTTTGTAGATGGCGTAATAGACAAATCCCATGTCGGCGAGGAGGTAGTAATCACATTTGACCTGGAGTTTCTTAAATATCACTTTGAACTAACATAAGGCCATCATCTTCTAGGGTTTTTCGATTTCCCACATCCCCTTGACCATCCAAACACTTGGCTGTGGATACCCTTCTAATTCTCCTTTTTCACCATTCATAATTTTTTTTTCATGGAACATCCTACTTATACTCCATTGAGATATATTAAAATGGTATTCGAGGGAGGCCCTAACCATCTTCCTTTCCTCTTCCTGCGATGACTTATTTCTTCCATGGGGGAGTGGAGATCATGATCCTTGAACAATGGATTTTCAAGAGTGTCGAGAAATCAGAGGAGAATCCAAGAACCAACCTATTAACATGGAGGTAGCCTATTGTAGTCATCACAATGGGCGTGATCTGTCAACTCCAAGAAGTACTCAAAGTAGAAATATATCTTAGGTTGACCCTGTTAGCAGCTAAATCTGCCTCAGGCTGAAAGAAGGAAAAATTCAGGGTAACCACAAACCACGCTCAGTCTGGTAGCTAGCCCTACCAGAACAGGAGAGGGCTCTCTCCGAGTCACACTCAGTGAATAGATGAACGAAAAGGACTGAGATGACTTTCCAAAGAATAATTTATCTTAGGCTAGTAAGTGACAATGGACATAAGGAGGGATTTTTATGAATTACTGTGTTTCTGGGATGTTATGGGACCACTGGACCTCAATGAACAGAGAACTTAACATAAAGGCACATATTATTTTGTGAGGCAAGGTAGGTGGAAAGCATAGCAATTTAAGTTTTAAGATATGGCGGAATGGAGAGATTGATTAAGAAGGTGAAAAGGGCTTGGACAACATGAATCCTTTTCAATAGAAGAATGAACACTATACATGAAATTTTCCCACAGGTAGAGCAATAAAATTGAATTCTAACTAATCTCATTCGAAAAATTTCACCAGAAATGAATATGAAATGAAATATGGAACACAACAAGATACATATGAAACATTAGAGACACACTTTCTACACTCACAACCACAAGAATCTCATGAAACAAAGCCGCTACCTTTCATTAATTCTCTGTAAAAATATACAATGCAGAAAAAAACTTTCTTTCCAACAGTCTCCCAGAAGTTACAAGCCAACCAACCAAAAAAAAATGCTTTGCAAATGGTTTGCATACAATATATAGAATGTGCCATGAAGAGATAGAACACCCAAGGTTCACAAAATGAAGGTGGAGAGCCAAGCATCAGCTATAGGTGCAGCACCAAAAACATGACACATGGCTTGGGTGACCCTTTGCCTTCCTTTGCCACTTGTATAACTGACCATATGGAGTGAAAATATCTATAAAACCGCTGCGCTCCTCCTCCTATGCATCGTGCACTTTTCCAGGTGACGTTTGGAGGCCTTTTCGATGTCCAAATTGAGCACACGATAGCTTTTTGAAAAGGTATTTGAGTCTAATTTCCAACCCGACCATAATTTTTCTATTTGGAGTTTATTTGCTTTGTCAAAAAGTAAATCTCCCAAGACTGGTTGAATTGTGCCAAATGAGGTTGCCTCAAGGCAGAGTGCTGTTGCGGTCAACTTTTAAATGCCTTCCTCAATCTCAAATTAATCTTGTGATAGCTCATTGGAAATCATGTCCTGTCTACTTTCCATCCCAACTAGAATTTTGCAATTTGGAGTTCATTTTCCCTGTCAAAAATCAAATCTCCCAAGACTGGTCAAACTGTGCCAAATGAGGCTGCCTAAAGGCAGAGTTCTGTTACAGTCAACTTTTGAATGTCTTCCGCAACTCCAAATTGATCTCATGATATCTCATTGGAAATATAATTGTCTCTAGCTATCATTTGTATCATCAGGTAAGTAATTTGGCCAACCAATTTAGCAGAAATCTTGATTTTCCTGAGGTCACTCCAGAGGTGCACCAATTCTCCCAAGGCAGCCGTATTTTTGACATTTTCTCAAAACCATAACACCTGTGTAAAAAGTGAAGGAGGGTTTTTTTCCCCGGTCTGTTATGGACAAAAACCTCTTTCAGTTTTCCCAAATTCGTCTTCAATTTCTCAGAAACATCATTTGAGTGAAACATATCCGATGTGTGGAACAAGGGATTTGTCGAAATGAAGCGAAATGAAGCGAAATGAAGGGGACAGGGAGATTCTAAATTCTTGAGGAAATTTTAGGAAGTATGGAGGGATGTTAGGAAGTAGGGGAAAGTGGAATATTAGAAATTGAGAGATGGGAAGGGGTCCAAAAAGGCAAAACACAGGCCCAACCATAGAAAATTGCCAAGTTGTAGCAAGAAACTAGGGTTTGTGCGAAAATGAGGAATTTGGGGGATATTAGTGATGGTAAGTGTTTTATAAGGTATTTTAAGGATAGGGGATGGTGTATGAACATCAGGATACAAGCTTTTCCGATGATTTGACCATCCAAGAGAAATTAGCTTCAAAACCCTAGGAGAGGGAAATGAACCTTGCCTAGGTGCAACTCAAGCATGAACAAGGTGTGAAATGACCCAATGGAACTTGAAATGATGATGAGCACCCTGTGGATGATGGTAGACGTAGCTAAATGGTGACATGGAACATCATTTGGACAACTTTGACAAGGGTAAAATCACACCCTAGACCTAATGCCTAGTGACCAAATTTTACTTGAAGACTCACTGAAATGATAAAATTTTACCTTGACACCTTAAAATCAGTTGTGTAAGAGCATGTTTGATCACTGGAGGAAGGCTGAAAGTACTGACACTAACAGAACCCATAAAGAGGTACCATATGAGTGATTTGTATGGATTTTCTATGAATTTCCCCTTTCATTTCCCTATCAAGATCATGCTTTGACAATAGTAAGTGGCCCAAAGTGTCTGGAAGGAACTTGAATGTGGGGAGTAAATTAAGAGATTTGGAAATAGATTGAAGCAACTTGGAGGCATTATAAAATCACCAGTAAACCGACATAGTGTGGTTTCTAGAAACATGGAAATCTAAGGAAAAAATACCAAGATAGGGGTACCATAGTTTCCATGAAGAAGAATCCCAAAGGATTTGAACACTCAAGGAAGAGACTAGTATAAAAAATGGTCCCCGGTTGTAGAGCATGTGCCTTTAAACATGATTGGATGATGTATTGAGGATCTTCTACATGTATTAAATGAAAGAAAAATAAAATAAGAAATTGTAGTCATTCCATTCAAACCTAGTGAACTTAAATCATGTTGTTTCCTACACCTTAGAC
Source organism: Pinus tabuliformis (assembly GCA_031772625.1). Taxonomy (NCBI): domain Eukaryota; kingdom Viridiplantae; phylum Streptophyta; class Pinopsida; order Pinales; family Pinaceae; genus Pinus; species Pinus tabuliformis. Next base: position 814,373,153 of record CM062804.1, on the reverse strand, counting down.
TAATAGAAGATAGTGGCTTTGAATATCATATCAAAGAGGTGAGTTTTAGATGTGATATCCTAGAAGTACTCTCGAATATTTTCCTCAACAGTAGTCCATCATTTCATCATCCTATTCTTCCTTTATTATTCTTGATATTTTGCACATTTTATTTGATTTCTTTTGTTTCTAACCTAGTTTTTCTCCCTTTCTCCATCCTTTTGGAATAGGATCCCAAACGAGGTCCATTGCAAGGAAAATTTTAAGGATGGAAAATTTTCTTGAAGTTTAAAACATTGGCGAATCTCACTAATCCCTAATATGCAAATTATAAATGTTTATTGATATATTTGTAAAATTAATCAAATTTATAATTAATTTATATATAGTCTCTCTATAATTTTGGCGATTTTTAAGGTAAAATAATTTTATATTCTAAAATTTGGGCGAATCGTCTTTTATAAAATTGGAAATTGGCGAATCTTTTTTGTGGAAAAATCATGGAAAATTAGCCCACTGGGCGAACATTAGCCCCTAAAATTTTCCATGGTCCATTGCTTCTTTTCTCCATGCAAGCATTCTTCCTTTTGAATGTATATTTTTTGAAACTCACCATGATCTACGAGTCATGGACCCTTATCCATGACTATCATTTGATATTCCCTTTTTTTTAACATTTTCCAAGGGAAAAGAGGGAAAATGTCTTAAGATTCAAGTCAACCCATTCCTTTATGATCATATGGAGGGTTCCTTTACAAAAAATCCTATGGAATCTTCAAACAGGCACAAATTATGAGAAATAATCAAAACTTAAGCAACATCTAATTCAACTTGATTATGAAGTCCTTTCCTATTTTTGACTATCGTAAAGAACAATTAGAGATGAGTGAAGTTGGGAATATATTTGTTCCCCTTAAAAGATCATTAAACCTCTAAGGGAGAGATATTTATGAACATTAGAACTATTTAGAGAGACTTAAGGGACAGTAGGTGGGCACCTAATTATAAACATATTTTGGATTCATGGATGGTTGAAGCTCCTAAAGCCTCATCATCCTGATTTTTATTTGGTGTTTATTTGTTAATCATGTTTTAGATGTCATGTTATTTTGAAGAATAACACTAGTTTGGGGAGGATTAAAGCATGGTTGAATATTGATATCACCTATTATGTTTTTGTAAATTCTTCTATTTAGAAATGTTGAATGTTGATATTATCTTTTATGTTCATGTGATATTGTCTTTTTAGATACACAAAAGGCTGCAAGGTGCAATTATGGCTGATCAAGTTGAAGAGTCACTCGCCAAACTAGGAAAAGTTATATCTAATTATTATACTCAAGAGGAAATGATTCAATTCAAGAAACCTATGAAGAAGAAAATAATTTGGAAGAAATATAAGCTAGACATTGATGCATTGGAAGTAGAATAAATTAATGTTGGATTAGTTGTTAGGGATCTTGGTTCTAGGGATGATACCAAATAAAATTTTTCCAAGGAAAATTCAAAAAGAGAACTTGAACTCATGGAAAGTGCATATAAAAATGCATATGAGAAAGCAACGGAGGCTTCTAGAGGGCTTCGAGATGAGAAGTCATCAGATCCAATGTAGAACGATGAAAATAGACATTGTGTTTATGTTGTGGAGGATGAAGATCTTTACAAGTCAATAGAGAAGGCACGGCAAGTGAAATTGAAGAGGTAAGTAGAAAGTAATGAGTCTAGACCCTAGGAAGTAGATCATTTATGAGTAGCTAAAAATCACACAAAGGAAATTGTCAGTGATTAAACGAAGTGCAATAAAATAATGTTGAAAATTAATGAAGGAATTGATTTCTTGATTTGTTCCTTAATTCCAGGAATCGAATATTATGATCTCCTTAATCATGCATGAGTTCCATTTGAAGGAAACTAACACACATAAAATAAACTCAATAAACTAAAAACTTAGACATATAGAAACCAGACATCGCGGAAAGGACCTCAGCCTTACAACATTCCCCACATTCTCATTATTAAAATAATGTTTATGATACATATAAATACATGAGGAAATTGGTCTCAAGATAGTAGATCTATCTTGGACACTATGGTTGACAAAATATCTCAGCAACACACTAATCTAGAATCCTAATTAGTTGGAGAGAATCTCTCAATGAACTAAGCCTAAACTAACTCCTAACCATGAGGAACAAACTCAATCTAGAAAGGTAGGATTAAATCCTAACTTTCATGATTTTAATTAATTTAATTATTTGGACTTAGAATTGTTTTTACTGTGAGAGTGAGGCTAAAATTCCCCCCCTCAAAATTAAGAACCAGGAACCATATTCCAAGTTCTCATGCTGAAACTACTGATCCTCAAAAAACATTTGCCTAAAAATCTGCCAAAGTTGGATGCTGAAAAAACTCAAATCTGAAGAGAACATGAACTAGTTGCATGTTTGATTGATCTCCGAATATCACTTGACAACTCCATCATGTGCCAAGATACAAAAGGATCCATCTATACTTTTCTTACAATCAACATCTTGTGTCCATTGATAAAATATGGTGAACACCCACCGGTGTATCTGCTGATGATGATCGCCCACTAGTTAAAAAGAAGTCAATGTTGCTTTTGCTGTGTTTGAAAACTGTTGACTACTAACTTTGCTGTCGATCACCCACTAGCGAATTTGTTTCTGTCAAAAACTGCTGACTGCAACTTTTGTTGTTGATGCCCACTGGCTGATTTGAAGATTTCCACTGGCTGCTTCGCTAATGTTGTCGAGACTTTTAGTTTGACAACCACTGTCAATTTCATTGACATTTTCTCCCCTTTCTCAGCTAAAGGGAGAGACAATCTTCTTTAAATTATTTCTAAACTCCCCCCCTTTAGGTGTAGGAGTGTTTCACTAGTGTACTCCCCCATTCAACTGCATGAGAGTACCATCTTCATTTTTACTGTTGGTTGCATTATGTGTGAGTGAATTCGATTGTAAATATTATACAATCTTTTGACCGTGGGCCATTCCCAAGGATCAATCCATGAATAATTTATCTTCAATCTGCTTGATTGTTGATGTTTGATGCATTATGCTGATGAGTTATTTGACTTGCCACAATGGTGACAACGATGGAGATCAAAACACTGATCTTCCAGATGACCGATTCTTTGACAATGAAGGCATTTTGGTTTGACTGCAACTTCAGTTTGTGTATATGTCTATTTGTCTGCAACTTTCCCATGGCTTGTTGATGTTATCTGATTAAGAAATCCTGCACTTCTGAACTTGATCTGCTTAGAATAATTGGGGATATACAAGTTTTTTTCATCTTTTCATATCCTACTCCTCATCATTTTTTGTACTTTGAAGTTCTTCCCATGGCCTCATGATTGGCTTGGAAGAAAGCTGAACTGGATCAGGGGCCACTTCGACACTTGAAGTTGGTCGAATCAGTGACTTGGAATCAATGTATTTATATTCATCTTTATGGATGAAAGACTTGAAAACATCACCCTTTTGTTGCAACTCATCTCTTTGAAGTTGCAACACTAGTTGAAGAAACTCAATCATTTCATGTGCATGTTGAAGATGCACTTGAATATCAGCAAGAGTTGTTTTGATTATGTTCACCATGTCACCAACTGATGATAAAATCAAATTGTTAAGAATTTGGGATAGTTGAATGTGTGTCGCCATTTTAGATTGCTTACTTTGAATTCAGGCTCGATTGTAGTGTTGTTGATTTTTGATGCTTTAAACACTTGCTAGATTTCTATAACTTGGTTTCTTGAACTCTTGATTTCACGCTCACTTGATGACAATCGCTTTGTTTGAATGCTTCACTAACACTTTGTGAATGATTCAATCAAATTTACACTAGCTCGTTTGTTGTAGATGTCGTGTTGTGAAATTTTGCACTTGATTTTGGCAGGCTCGCTTGCTTTGTTGTTTAAATGACACACTCACTTTCTTTGTTGTTTATTTCACTTACGTTAAACACTGGCTTGATTTGATGCTCACTATAATTCACACTCGTTTGATGATGATTGCTTTCTAGTTGGCTTGCTTGAACTTAGTTGATTGATTACTGACACTTTGTGCATTCTTGAATGTACTCACTGAATCTGTTGATTTTAAAAAAAGGAAGGGTGTGAAACATTGTCGAAAATGCACGCAAGAGACAAATGAAAATTTCAATCTTTATGACTCAGTTGAAGACTTAATTGACTTAATGTATTCACCTTAACAATTCAAATTAGGGTGTCAGTTAAAACCGAGAATGCACCCGTACAATTCAGTTAAAAAATGTGTATTTTAAAGCGATACAAAAAGTGTTGAAGATGTTGATATCGTCTTGGATTGAAATTCTTGATTGTCGTAGCATCCGTAACTTGATTTCTTTGATTACATGATGTGAAATGTGCTTGCTTGGAAGATCATCTTATCAAGTTGATGATGTGATGCTTTGTGCTTGTGTACATAAGCTTGATTACAGGAGATTGAATGGAATTGACTATGTGCATGCAATGCACTGATTTTTTGTGTGTACCATATTAGAAAGATACCACAGGAGGGTTAGTGTCAAAACTAGACACAAAACAAAAACAATATCAAGAATCATGCACCATCACAAACATACACATGGTGTACCTAAGATCCACTTATTCAGGCGGATCTAGGACACAAGCACCACAAAAATTATGATTTTATTAATTATTGAAGTACATCAACCTTCACGACATTGTGATTGGAATTTCTCAAACAATGAGAATGTCAAGCTTACAAATGCTTGAAGCAACTTGTCTTCAAAAAATGCGTGCACTGACTCAATTGTTTTCTTTAACAAAATATTAAAATTACTTCCATAACAAAATACACCTTATCACTCCACTACAAGGAAATAAGCCCTTACTTGCAACTTTCCGTGGCATGTCACTTTGAAAATGTGACTACAATCCAATTGAAGCCAACTATATTTTAAATCCTAGGATAAGTTGGTTCGTGCATCATACAAAGTTGCAAAGACTTCACATATTGTATCGAAAACCATACACATTACAATTGTAAAAGAACCTCAAACAAGAGTTAAAACCCAAGGTCTAGGAAGTTGATTGAAATTAAGCTAATTTAAGAACTTCACATTCTTCATTTCTAATCCCTTTGGGAGGCTCTAGTACTTGCACCATTAAACCTGGCTTTGTTCACATGTGCTATACGTGTTGGTCCGCTATATTACATTTCACCTTGAAATTCTTCAACTACGATCTTAGTTTCTAAATTTACTTTCTATGAGAGTAACTGAGCAGCATAGAACCTCATCAGTTGCTAAATAGACTGATTTGTCATGATCACATCCTCCATAAAAGAAATTGGCATGTACCAAAACTGACAATTTTTTTAGAAATTCGCAAGCCTCCAAATGTAATTACCATTGAAAAACCTACAAATTCTTGCTTGATCTGTCAATTGTTTCAAGGGTAGAAATTCACGAAATCTCCATTAGTTAAGAGCATAAAAGATGTCCGAATAAATTTCCATGGTCATCCCCATAATTCTTTCACTAAGCTATATCAATGACCATTATGACGAGTATCCCTATCAGCAACAACCCAAAATCTCAAGAACAATATATTATGCCACAAAATTGTATTCATTTCTGATGAGCATACATCAAACAGGAACTACCATGGATTATGATGGATCCCATCGATAAACAGTTCAAAGAATTTGATCGTCTAATGTGGAGTTAAAAATGGTGATTTCCATTTTGAACAATGATCACACCTTACGATGTTTCTCTCAAATAATATTTCAACTTCCAAAACTTGATCATGCCTTGGTCGTATTCATTTGTTGGTTATTGCCACGCTTTGTTCATAGGAATTAATTCAATTCAAAATTGTTATAGACATATTTGGGCACTGCAACCCCAACCTTATATGTTGATAAACCAAGGGCTCTTTAACCCCTAAAAGTGTTGTTTCATACCCTAAAGGATCATGGTCAACTGATTACATCGCTCCCTAAAAGTTCCACCTGAAAAGCCACTCAGAACTGGCCAAACTGCACCATACTAACTGTTCTATTGTTAGGGTACGATGCATACTGACTTCTACACTAGCCAGGTGTGATGCATACTGAAGAGGCCTTCCGTGGGGTGGGATGAGCGAGGATGGACAAATGTCCAAGATAGTTTGCTAAGTGGATGCTCATGGAATCTTCCAAAAACTTCTCATATGACACGTGCCTCTCTGAATTCACCCAGGGATGAGTAAGAGATCCAAGAAATATCTAAGTGGAACCAAGAACAACAAGTGGAATGACACTAATAAAAAATCCAGAGTTGACTCACACCCTTACAGACATCTATAAATGGATCCCTCATCTGAGAGGTCTGGAGGCTGGAATTTTGTAATTTGTAAGGAAGTGCTGATAGTTTGTCTTTGAGAAAGAGTATTGTATTGTTGGGTGATTTTTCTTTTCATGAGGTGAAGAGGGCTTTGATGCTAGGAGGATGATGCTGGATCAGACGGCTCGGTTGTAATTCTCCCTTATATTTTAATAAAGTTCATTGATTTTTCCTCCATACGATCGTGTATTTGTGAATCTTGTTATTTGTGAATTCTATTGTATGTTTAATGTATTTCTTATTCTGCATTGTTTATGATATAATAGATCGAGATGCTTTGATGGTGTTTTTTTACTTTGCTTCTACAGATATTCTCTAAGTGGGACAAGTAGCAGAGGAGTTTCCAGCTCTATCAAGTGGCAGAGAAATCAAGCAAGGAGTCAAGCGGAAGATCCGGGTTGGTCCCTTTGCTTCTCTCTTATCTATCATACATAGAGGAAATCGCAAATTACTTTGATTGTTTGTTTCTAGGATAGCTGCCAATCCTAATGGGACTAGCAGATTGAAAAGACACTAGTTTTCCCAGATACTAAATGGCGACTCCCCTAGGGAGCAAACATTTTGTTTGTTTGTTGTTGATTGTTTGTTTTATAAACTATAGAGAGAGCCTGAAGTTAACCAGATAGACTTCAAATTGCTCTTGGTCTATAATTGCAAAGTAGGTGAATGCTGCTTCAGTCAATTTCTAGTTTAGTTTATGATTTGAACATTTGACTTAAAAATATTCTAGATGCCCTTTCAGTAGCTCAATAACCTCCCAAGATCATGCCCCTGTACTTTGTTCTTTACTGTCCATAATAGCTCGGCTTAACTCATTGAAATCAGCTGCAATTTTGAGCGAAAACCCATCTCAGTTGCCCTCCCTGGCCCATCGCACTATTTGCCACTAGAAACGAGTATGCATCACACTTCTCGAGTGTAGAAAGTTAGATGCATCCCTGTGTCTGTGAAGAACAGGTGCAATGACTGAGTAATCCTATTTCTTTCCTTGAAATTTTGGTTTTTTGTCTGTTTTCAGCTCTGTTTGATTGTTTTGCTGCTTATGAATAATATCTCATTACTGAAGCCTCCTTGCTTTACATAGACTAGTTTCCATTGATTAGTATTAGTAAATGTTTTTATGTATTTTTCCATGATTTTCAATCCTTTGTCGGAAAGTTTTGTAAATTGATTTCTCATTTTGATGCAAAAAGTGTCGTAATTATCGTTTTGTGTCAAAAAGAGGAGTGTCGTAAAGTCTTCCTCCTCTAGATAGTCGATTGAATTTTTTATCATGTATTTGATTTTATTTGTTGATATTTGAAGTGTCAAAAGCATTTTCTATTCGAAATTGAAAAGTTCCATTTAAGTCTTCCTTTCATTCTAAAAGGGAAATTGTCGAAATGTCGTTTTGAAGAAAATATTTCAGATCTATACTCAGTTTTTGTTTTTGACATTTCTCACATTAAGGGAACGAAAAAAATACACATATTTGCATTTTCATTTTGACTTTGTGCACAAAATGATTTAGGAAAAGTGCATTTAATGTGTGTTGTTCTCTCTCTGTTTGAAGGAATCGTAATCTTCTTTCCTTAGTAGCTAGGATTTTCATTGCTAAAAATAAACAATGATTGTTTATCATTTTAAATTCCATATTTAGGAATTTTACATATACATCACGTGGTGAACCATTGAAAGGAAAACTTCTACGCAAGATCAGCTCTAAAATAAGTTTCAGTGAACTTAACAATGCTTTGGAACCTAATGCAACACATCTAGAGGTTTAGGCTAGAGACGTGTTCCTGTGTTGTAAAATCTAGTAACTATCATTTTCATCGAAGGTTGGGTGATTCCTCCTCTTTGATACGACAAGTGCTATCATTGACTTGTGCTCCCTATACCATCGAGTATATATTGGGATACCCCAATAGGCTTATATCCTTTATCCATAGGAAGCCATGTCTACCACCCTTTCAATCGCAATGCACTAAACACAACATTCAGGAAGATTGACTGTCATACATAAGTCCTTGGTAATTTCTCTTTAATTTATCACCAAGGTGTATTTTGTAGTTTTTGGATTGGTTTGGTAGTCCCTCTGTCTAGATTTCTAGAGTAGTCACTTTCATTCCTTTTCGACTCCTTAAAAGAAAAGGTCCATCTGAGCACTTGTCACTCCAGGTTCCTTAAAAACCAAAGGGGAATAGAGTCATCTATAGCTTTTTCTCGACTCTTAAAAATTGACAAAGAAAAGTTGTGTCAAAGCGTCATTAAAAATTTATTAAATTCAGAATAACATCCCTATTCCTTCGTTGATCTTAGGTTGAGTTAATGGAGTCTACCAATCATGGAATCCTTCTTGAGGGGAATCCTAGTCCATTTTCTTTTTGGGGAAATATTGGTGCTCCTCATATGGCCACATTGTCTCTGCCAGGTCTGACTATTGGCCTGTCGGTGTGGCTATTCTCAACCTTTGTGGTTCAAAATAACGTGATTCCTTAGCAATAGAATCAACATCTAGTTGATACTGAAGTTGACCCTTCACCTTCCTCTTCGTTTGTTTATCCCTCCCCTTCTTCATCTTCGCTTGGTGAAAATAGTGATGCTAGTAAACAAGTGCCTGAGAAGAAGAAGAAAGGGAAGGAGAAGAAGAAGAAGAAGTCAGTTAAGCAAGGGGGCAACCATGAATCATCTAGTGAAAATCCGCACACTAAATCTCCAAAATATCCTTTTGTAATTTGAAAATGGAACCATTTTCATCAAGATTGTCCTTACATTTTGTGGATCTTGAGAGAATGGTCTCCCCGTTCACACCATCAAGTGTCATCAACCTCTAGTGATCATGTTGATAGCACACCATCAACTAGTGAAAATGAAATTCCTGGATAGAAAGGAAAGGTCAAAATTCCATGTGGATTATGTGAAGGGGATCATCACCTTCCTCGTTGTCCCTTTTTGGATGAGGCCAAAAGAGTCTTACGTAACCATCCTACTTCACCACAGTGACTTCCGTCTGGATATAAGAAACTCACCTCAAGTCCTTTACTAGTTGAAAACCCGACTGACATATCTCAACCATCGGTCGAAACACCTATCGTTGAAAGTGAATCTTCTAAGTCCATACCGGACCAAAGTCAATAGGTCGAGATGGCAATCGACCCAGTATTTCCTTCAGAAGGTCCACCTTCAGACGATATCATTCCCAAAGAGAGTGAGAACGATACTATTCAAATTCTTTTTGTCATGTCAGAGTCCGATGAACTTGGGGGAAATGCACCCGTTCCTTCACAACAGGAAGAGAATCCTCCAGTCCCTGCGACTCAAGGGGTTAGTTCAACCATTTATTCGGTACCCCCTCCGAGCAGTCTGGTTACTTCCTTTGATTGAAATCGACTAGCAAAATCCCGCCTTCCTTCTAATGTACCATTCTGAATCATAGCACAAGTTTACAAAATGATCATGTCTGGCACTATCATAGATGAAGGGGCTTCAATGAGTATCCTTTCCTCAACTGCTTGGAGAGCACTTGGTTCGCCATCGGTTATGCCTGTTACATAGAATTTGTCGGGTTTTAACAAAGGAACCACTCGACTATTAGGGATCCTTCCTGACTTGTCGATAACTTTGAGAAGGAAAATCGTTCGCTTGAACGTGATAGTAGTCCAAGGGCCATTAGATTACAATCTACTCCTTGGACATGACTATGTTTCTAGCATGGAAGCTATTGTTTCCATACTCTTTCGAGTGATGTGTTTCCCACATGAAGGCAAAATTGTCCAGCTTATTGACCAGCTTTCATTTCTGGGCTCAAGCATAGCTCAGAGTCGATTATCATACCTAAATGGTATTTTTATGTCAAGAGTGTCTCTTCAACCTTCATTACATCTAGCTAATTACCACGGGTAGTCCGGTGAATGTAACGAAGCTTAGGGGGCATGCACCCTCATCCATTTGGCAGATGAACCCAGCTAAAAAGATAGGTTTCCCAGTAGGTTATGTGATTGGTTTGAAACACCATTCACTTTCGTCTGCACTATAGATGAAGCCAAGGGAGTGTCTTGTCTATTCTGTGGACGAAACCATCCTACCATATGAATTTCCCTGTAAGTTAAGTGATTGGTCTGACACACCACTCACCTTTGTCTAATTGGCGGACAAAGCCAAGGAAGTGTTTTTGTCTAGCCACTGACAAAAACAATCCTGCTTAACTACAGTGATTCCCATATGGTTACTGGAGACTCTCCTTTTCTCGATGCCTGGGGGCATGCAAACCTTTTTATGCAAGCGAAAAACGACCAATTTCATTTTTTTTAGCTTTTTAGTTTTCTAACTCATGAGGTCAGGTAGTTGGTCCGTCACACCATTCACCTCCGTCTATTATACCAAAGAAGCAAAGGAAGGGTTTTTTATAAACACCTAATGAAACCATCCTACCTAACCTCAACAGTTCCTTAGCTTTAATAAAAAAATTTAGCATTGTAGTTTGGTCGTTGCTAGCCTACAATTAAAGGCAATGAGCAATGTTTCTGCAAGGTTCAAGTTCATTAAAAAATAAACTTGCCAACATCAGCAATTTTTCTGCATGGTTCAAGCTCGTTAAAAAATAAACCAGCCAACATGAGCAATGTTTTCGCAAGGTTCAAGCTCGTTAAGAAATAAACCTGCTAAATGAGCAATGTTTCCGCAAGGTTCAAGCTCGTTAAGAAAAAAACTGCCAACATAGCATATGTTCCCCCAGATTTCAAGCTCTTTAGAAAATGAACCCACCTTTGGTAAATAACCTTTGTGATTGCCATTACATCAGCCTTTTGAGCCTTGGTTGTGTTCCTGCCTTCACCTCCATTCTTTTGGCCGATCATACGCTTCCACTTGATTGTTTGCCTTTTTGAGGAACAACTGCGATGAGTGGTCTTGTTAGCCACCCTCTTCACATCACCATGTTTTGAGAAGTTCCAAGCTTACCCACACCAACTGCTACCCTGAAATGCCACTCGTTCCTAAAAAACGAGTCTCCTTTAAACTCTTTTCAGACTCGCTAAATATGAAAAGATTGTCGAGCTATTGGCCTCTCCAGCTTGCTAGAGTGATTGGAAGTGCCATTCCTCCTATATATTTTAATCTTTTTCGAACCTGAGAGATTATTTTAATGAAAAATATTGAGCGCTTGTCTTTTCGACTCGCTAAAGTTATCGAAAACTCATCCCTTTTGTATTATTTTAATCTTTTTCAGAATTAAGGGATTATGCTATGAAAAAGAACTACTAGAGTTTCCTTTTCGTTCCTTTACAAACTCTTTTAACATGAAAAGGACCGAGTTATCTTTGTCGTTAAACTCATTAAACCAATTGCGACAAACTTGTCCACCCAGACAAGAATGAGTTTTATTGTTGTTAGACTCACTAAAACATAGCGATAGGTTTGCCCGAAGGGAAAATTATAGAATAAGCATATGTTATCCTCCTAAAACTTGACAAAAATAAGGAGGTATTGGTCAACAATGATTGGGGAAAAAGGGAAGAAAACTTGAAGAATTTTATGGGTAGCAGGTCGCTCCTGAACATGACACTTTCACTCCATCACCATGATTGAGTCGGGTTGGGATTTCATTCACCGGTCATATCGCCATTGGTCCTCCATACCATCCATATTTTGGGGTTAACGTTACCAAACCATCTTCGTGTCACTAATATGTTCAATAGAAGTCATTCAGAGAATTCACCATCCAGTCAATGCCTCATCCACTGCAATGCTTTCACCCTCCATTTTTCATGACCACCATTCTTGAACCTTGTATCATCAGATCATTTTCACCTCCAGAAAATCATTTGCTTCATATAATGTCATAGATGTGGGATACATTAAGTCCCTCCTATGATGGGTCACTTCTTGTTGACATAAGCTCATTATCCAAGAAGTTGACTTAGAAACAACCCTTTCAGTACTTTGAAGCTTGCATGCCTCAATGGTAGGTTTCTCACTTCCGGCGATAGGTTTACATCAATGGCCTTCAAACGAAATATTTTGCATGGTGTTCGACATCGGATCATATATTCACACCACGTGAATTGTACTGTAGTACCTTCAGGGTCATTATCATTATCAGTGATTCCTCTCACACCTGTTAATAGCTTACATTATTGGCTGGTAATCATGCGATGTATTTCCATGTTCGACTTCATGACATCTTTTCACATGGATCAACTTGTACATCGGGTGAAGGTTGAATGAGTTTTGAAGACAGTGGATGTAGTTTCATCCATCCAGGCTGCAATATATTCAGGAATATAAAGACATCAAATGTACACATAAGCTTCACAGATAGTCATTTAAGCTACGGAAGATGACTCTTCATATGAAGAACCACCAGTTTGGAATTGCAGATGATTATTTGTTCTATGTACATGAAAATTGAATTTCTAAAGCTAAGCATGGGAATGCCCACCTCAGCTAGATCATGAAAATAATATGATGATGATGTATTGTATTGCATCTTATATAGGTCACCTTCCAGTTCGAATACCTCGGATCCTCATGATAAAGCATTTCACTTGACATCAAAAGATTTACGACTTCATGCTTTAGGGGGCAGCTGTTATAGACATATTTTGGCACTACAACCCCAATCTTATATGTTGATAAACCAAGGGATGTTTAACCACTGAAAGTGTTGTTTCATACCCTAAAGGATCATGGTCAACTGATTACATCATTCCCCAAAAGTTCCACCTGAAAAACCACTCAGAACTGGCCAAAATTGGACCATACTCACTGCTCCATTGTGAGGGTGTGATGCATACTGACTTCTACACTAGCAGGTGCGATGCATACTGAAGAGGCCTTCTCTGGGGTGTGATGAGCGAGGATGGAAAAATTTCCGAGATAGTTTTCTAAGTGGATGCTCATGGAATCTTCCAGAAACTTCTCATATGGCACTTGCCTCTCTGAATTCACCCAGGGATGAGTAAGAGATCGAAGAAATCTCCAAGTGGAACCAAGAACAACAAGTGGAATGACACTAATCAAAAACCCTGAGATGACTCACACCCTTGCAAACATCTATAAATGGATCCCTCATCTCAGAGATTTGGAGGCTAGACTTTTGTAATTTGTAAGGAAGTGCTAATAGTTTGTCTTTGAGAAAGAGCATTGTATTTTTGGGTGATTTTGCTTTTCATGAGGTGAAGAGGGCTTTGATGCTAGGAGGATGATGCTGGATCAGATAGCTGGGTTGTAATTCTCCCTTTATTTTAATAAAGCTCTTTGAGCTTTGCTCCATACAATCGTGTATTTGTGAATCTTGTTATTTGTGAATGCTATTATATGTTTAATGTATTTCTGATTCTGCATTGTTTATGATATAATAGATCGAGATGCTTTGATGGTGTTTTCTTACTTTGTTTCTACAGATATTCTCTAAGCGGGACAAGTAGGAGAGGAGTTGCCGACTCTATCCAGGGGGAGAGAAATCAAGCAAGGAGTCAAGCGGAAGATCCAGGTTGGTCCCTTTGCTTCTCTCTTATCTATCATACATAGAGGAAATCGAAAATAACTTTGATTGTTTATTTCTAGGATAGCTGCCAATCCTAGTGGGACTCGAAAATAAAAAAGACAATAGTTTTCCTGGAAAGAAAAGTTCCCATGCATAGTGCCACCTCCATTTCTCAATTACCATTCAAAAACTTATAACAAAAATCTTCAGATTTATCAAGGCTTACCTGTCAATGGGGATCTGTGTTACCTGGCGCTACATGCTCTGCAGCACCGCGGGCAAGAAGGAGCTGGTATTGTGTCTACGGATAACGGTGCTCTGATGGCGATGACTGGCATGGGTCTCATCTCAGACGTCTTTAATGAAGAGAATCTATGTCAATTGAGTGGTGCTTCAGCAATTGGCCACGTCACGTATGCCACATCCAGGGCCTCTATGGCAAGAAATGTTCATCCCTTCGTGGCAGGCTACAGGTTTGGGTCTATTGGCATTGCACACAATGGGAATCTTGTGAATTATAAGGAGCTCAGAAGCAGGCTTCAGGACGAGGGCTCAATCTTTAATACTAGCTTTGATACCACATCAAGTAAACTAACACACATAAAATAAACACTCAAAAATATAGAAACGAGACATGGCGGAAAAGGCCTCAGCCTTACAACATTCCTCGCATTCACATTATTAAGATAATGTTTATGATACATATAAATACACGAGGAAATTGGTCTCAAAATAGTGTGTCTATATTGGACACTATGGTTGAGAAAATATCTCAACAACACACTAATCTAGGATCCTAACTAGTTGGAGAGAATCTCTCAACCAACTAAGCCTAAAATGACTCCTAACTAGAACAAACTCAATCTAGAAAGTAGGATTAAATCCTAACTTTCATAATTTTAATTAATTTAATTCTTTGGACTTAGAATTGTTTTTAATGTGAGAGTGAGGATAACACCATTGATGTGGAAAAGTTCAAGAAGTAATTTGGTTAATGAAACATTATGGATGACCAAGTCATTTGTGTTCTAGTGTGATTTAAATTGGGAACTAAATGCTTAAGTGGAGTTAGCCTCCAATTTTAGAGAGGATACATTTAACTAAGTGTATTAAATTTTGTTAACTAGAAATTCCCTAGTTCAACTTCCTAATTTAAGAACTCACTAACAATAGCCAAATAGAAGTGATTATAAGGAGATTGAAGGCACACTTTGCATTCATTATTCTTGAACATGGTTTGTGGGAAAGAGAACTTGTGAAGGAATGAGCAAAGGTTTCCTTGTGCAAATTATTGTAGAAAGAAAAAGATGTGTGGAAACCAAAATATGTGTGGAAAACAAAAGGAATTTAGAAATTAATGATATGAATTATTAAATTTCATTCTGTAAGGAGTTCTCTCTTAATGATAGTAGATATTTGATTTTTATATGATGTTTCTTTGTAATGCCTCATTGTTTTATAATTATAATTTTGTGCTCATGGAACGAGATACTCACAAGCCTAAAATTGAAGACATTTATAAAGAGAAAAATGAGTGTCTAAGTCTTGCCAAATAAGAAAATGTTGTTGAAACCAAAGTGGTTGGATTGAGGTGAAGGAAATTTGCATAGATGTCAGTTATAAAAACGTAGAAGAAGAGTTAGAAGTGGTGATAGATGACATATTTAAAGAAGCTTCTATATGAAAAGGTTTGGTTGGGGCCTTGAAATTGTTGAAGGAAAGGGTTTCATTGAAAGAGCCTATAGAATGGGGTGGAAGCAATATGGATACAAAAAAGAGAAAACTTGTTGGAGTACGAGATATTGATGGACCAAAAGAGATATGTTAGACTATTTATATGAGTTTGGTCATATTGTAAGTTTCTTTGTTTGAAAATTACAATTTCCTTGTGCTTTAGGCTCGTTGATCTCCTAGTCTAATATTTATTCATAGAAACATGAAATTAGTCTACATATGGCACCTAAAGAAGATATTTGGAATCTATCACCTAAGTTACATGGAAAAGGCCCTATAAAAATGAAATAAGAAAAATGTATGAAACCAGATCACGAGGAATTGAATCTTAAGAATATGAACATTGGGGGTACTACTCTAATGTCCATGGAAAAAATGTGTGACATACAAGAGAAGCTACATACTCCTTATATTGTTCTTAGTGTTCAAATTTAACTAAGGTGTTCTTATCTTCTTTGTAGTTACAACATGAGTACTTTTAATTTGAGCATTATCAAACTAATATTGAATTATATTAACATTGCCTTATCCATGTTTTTTCATGTTGTAGGAAAAAAAATTGACCTATGAATTGGTTTTTCTACTTTTGAAAAGAAGGTTGCAGGAAGCCTCACTCTAATTCTTGGTGATAGGAAGGTTGGTAGCATTGAACTAAATATAATTTTCTTCTTGTCTTTCTTTAGATGAAATTTATTCAACACAGTTGTGTAGTACACTATATGTTGTGTCTTATAGTTTTTCAAATATGTGACATGATTATTCTCATTCTATGTTGAACAATTCTTAGAAAATAAGTATAAATCTAAATTTGGGACTATGAGTCCTATGAAAAAACCAAAGACATGGTATCGTTAGACTTGGCAGTTCCTGCATGAAGAATATGAGTTTTCTAGGGCCATGAATACTACTGATGTAAAAGGTATTTGTAGTCCTCATATATGATATGGTCCTTAAGGTTCTCAAATTTTCTTCCAATAACAAGCTCAAAATTAAAAAATAATATCATTATTTGTGTTGAGTAGGACCATACATTTTCAAATGAATTTATTAGTTGTGACAAATTGAGTAGGTTGGAAATAAGATGTTTAAAAGTTGATAGATTATAAAAGAATTGTTCTTTGTAAGACTTCTCAATGGCCAAATGTATGGATAGTGCGCATCAATTTTAACTTGAGATTCTAGAGAGATCTCTATTGAATTTTGAAATTTGAGGACATTATTATGGTCTATACTATTTTTCTCCTTTCAGACATTTCTAGGATATTCTAAGGTTAAGGAGAATAAATAAAAATATCCACATGCTACTTGAACAACTTTATTGGGAATTTTTAGAAAAAAATTTCAGCCTTTAACTCCATATCTATTTTCACCTTTTAAGTTTTCATGATGTTGTTTGGAAGTACATTTATATAATATTTATTTTACCGAGGTTACATTGCTAGTATCATTTTGTCTATTCTCAACATCACATAGATGTGGTTTGGTGGTGATATGCACTATTGAAATTGTTCCATTGGTTTTCCAAGTTCTATAAAAACTCTCCTAGCCCCTAGTTGAGCCTGATGTGAGTGATAATGTTATTTACATACGACGTTTTCCTTTTTTGTGGGATAAAATGCTTCCTTGAACTTTATAATATTTTTTAGAACAATTCATACAGAAAAGGATGGGCCACAAAGGAGTGGCCATAAGTCAAAAATAATGTAGCATCTCATAGGCTAGACAAAATTAGGACAGTCTAGGCCATAAGGGTTTACTAAAAACTAACTTACTATGTGCATAAATAAATCATATGGCCAAAGTCCATGACTAAACCGATTAGAACAAGTCACATTCAAGATAAACATAGACACTAAGCAACTGCAATGAATACTATGGGAGGTGGAGGGTCTGTTAAGATTGGGATAGGACTACACCCAATGACAATTGGATTATGAGTTTGACGGGAAGTGTGCCATCCATAATATGTTTTCAGCTCCAGGTGCTTCTCCATGAATATTTCCAAATCTAAATGAGTGTACTTGTCAATTTTAGTTCAAGGAGGAGGTGATCAAATATGAAGTTCTCATCTTTGGCTGCAATAGGTATTCTATTCATGAAAATTATGGGTGACCTAATGGTGGGGCTTTCTATTAGAATGGTGCATCTAGATACATAGGGGGAAGTTGGAGTAAACAAGGGGGTATTAGATAAGAAAATTTGGTTGAAATAATTTCTCCAAATGTTGTTAATATAACTCTTGTGGACTTTCCTGCTTTAACAAAGGTTCATGTGCTTGATAAAACTTTTGATATTGAAGCCCAGATTAGAGAAATGATTTTTTCATACATCAAGCATGATACATGCATAATTCCAACAATTTCACTTGCAAATGTAGAGTTGTCAAATTCTGATGCACTTCATATGGCAAGAATTCTTGACCCTGATGGTAAGTACATTTGTAGGGTGATTGAGATGGAAAAGGAGATATGAGTTTAGATGATTCCATTTTTACATCTACGATTTGATGGATGTTTTAGAAGTTTCTTGAAAAAAATATCCATTAATATATTTTTAGTAAATTGGGATATCCTATTTTCTAATGTAAATATTCATTGTAGAGCACCGAACTATAGGTGTGTTTACAATGGTAAAATTGTTACACAAAATAGTTGAAGATATACTAGTATTGTAATTATTTCTATGGATTTTTGAAACTGATTCCATTTTAATATATTTTTTCGTAGCTAATTTCCTTTTGGGAAATGTAATCCCCCTATAGCTAGATTATATTGGAGTTGTAAATCATAGTCAAGCAATATGTCTAATAATTGTGAAGCATCTCATTTTTTCTAGAAAAAACCATTTTTAGTTTTTAGGCTTACACACCTACACCCATACATTATATTCTTTGCAAGTTCTATATAAAGAGACTATTAATCTGTGCAATGAATTATCACAACTTGAACTCTCATATTTCTTTTGGTCTAGCTAATAGTCATTTAACTATTCTAGATCTACTCCCTTTTCATTTGTCACACATCACATTACTTTTCCCATAACCTCATACGAGGTTGGGCATGACAAGAAGCTAGCTTGGAAGACATGAACTATTGGCACAAATGTAAACACAAATCGGAAGGCTAGTGGAAGAAAAAGTAATGTATGTGTAGAAATTAACCATTATTTATGTTGAGGAATTAATATATTTTTGATGGATTAACTTGTGAAAGAGTACGAGGTTGGGCATGACAAGAAGCTAGCTTGGAAGACATGAACTATTGGCACAAATGCAAACACAAATCGGAAGGCTAGTGGAAGAAAAAGTAATGTATGTGTAGAAATTAACCATGATTTATGTTGAGGAATTAATATATTTTTGATGGATTAACTTGTGAAAAAGTATTTTATGTGTATTAATAGCATGAGTGACGAGGCCGATCAAATTATTTATTTCATGATCCATAAAATTTCCAAGCTTCTAAAAAAACCTAAATTTTATATTTGTTCCATTAAAATTGACATGAAAATTGTTACTCAATTTTATAGTGTTGAAAAGGCTTGAGAGGGAAAATCATGATATTTTCAAGAATTACTACATATGGTTGAAATTAAAAGAGAAGATCATGTTATTCAACCATTTTCTTCAAAAATAACACCACTTCATAGTGACATAAATGGAACTAGGTAACCTCCTATCTCTATTTGTTTAGAAAGCTAAAGCATCAAGACTTGAGGTTAATGAGTACTTAACCATCCTTAATTATGTTCAAATTTTCCATACTTGGACATATGAATTTTTTAAAGCATTTTATGTATGAAACCTTAATTTTGCATGGAACTAGCTTTTCATAATTGTTTAACTACTGCATTCAGTTCATTTTGACAAACTTTTAATGATATAGCAACTAATGTGTTGAGAATATTATTGAAATATTGTCTACACATATTCACCATATATTCAACCACAACAACTTCAAAGAATAAAGCAACATTATCTAGTCTCTAGTGAGCTCTCCACTTAACTTACACACTAGACCACACATTTTTCACTTGAAAATTTTGGAAAGTAAGATTTCGAATCTAGCTTATGTTGTCCTTGTTAGTATGTACATGTTTTTGTGATACAATGATTTTTATGCCCTGCATTTAAAGAAACCAATTGAAAAATGACCCAAATCTATACACAAGTCAGGTTGAAAGGGTCACGGAAGTGCTTGTGTTCATGAAACCATCCTCATTGGATGCCTCATCCATGAGAAACATGAGTTTCAATCAATATGCTACAGTGCCTAGTAATGAATTATTCTCCTCTAGCCCACTAATGTCAGTAGATGTACCATTAACTACCTATAATGGAGCAGTTTCTTATGACTAGGATGCCGACAAAGTCGAATACAGAGTTTCCAAATAACCAAGGTATGGAAACTTTTCTGAATATTTGAATGTCTTTGGAAAATGAAATTTAAATTTATGTGGATATTTAGAAGATGATTTTTATAAACAAAACTAAATAGGTTGAGGTATCAATTTCCCTTCCCATAAGTTTTTCTGTTCATGAATTTATTAAAGTATGGATACTTTTATGATTCCACCCTTCCAAAATACATGTAAGTATTCATGGCATATAAAATATGTATCACTCATTATTTTCTTGGGTTATTGCAATATAATTGCATAATTTATATCCGGGAAATATAACTCTTATATAATATGCTCTGCAGGCGAGGACATAATTGTGGAACCTGTTACATAATTGATCTATAATTCGTACCGAGACACGGTATAACGACTTGAAATTGTATTTCCCTCAGTAGAGTTGAATTCAAAACGGATACATTTTGTACAGATAAAGGTATGATGTAAAATAGGGAAAGCCGAGAGATTATAAATTTGTCAGCTTCCATTAGCAGAATTCACTCTTAGTCATTCAGCTACCATCTTGAGAACTTGTAGTATCTTTCCAAACCATCTAACTTTCCCATCCCAATGACATCTTTATTTATGCAAGGTATATATAATTACATCTACATGCACCATCCATATTAATTAACAAAGAACCATGCACTATAATTTGTGAAATAATGGCAGGAAAAGAACCCCCAACTTCCATATGTAATCAATGGAAGCACCATTATTTTTCATTGTATGATCAACGGGTGTATTCATTGGCTTCAATTCCTAGAGAGAAATAAATGTCCTCATCAGGTTGGGGATATGCATGAAGAGAATTATGATTTTAAGGTTAATTTTTGCAAATGATCAAATTTCATAGTTTCTTGTTTGAGGAAGATACTCTTGAAATCAATCCTGTGCCTTCTTTTGTACAAATTAATTATTTGTATACAACTATTAGAGAACCCTTGCAATGTTACACTCAAAATTCCGGGTTGAAAATCCATTTTTTTCCTAGTTGTGAGAAAACCCTTGGATCCACCTTATCCATCTTAAAATGACTATCTTTGTGCAGTGAGTTGAATTTTTGTGGTGGTAATATTAGGTCCACGCATGTCTTGCACCAAATTGTCAACCTCTACTTACTTTTTTAGTGGTTCAAAAACATCACCATACCGGACTCTTTGGAAAGAACCATCTGGATTGAAATGCTACATATAAGAGTAGAAACATATTGCTGGGTAAGATGAAAATTTTTATGGAACAAAAACTATCGTTTGTCGCATACTGTTTATGATAGTCATCTATTGATCATAACTTTATTGTAATATTCCTTTTATTGCACAGAAAAATTAGTGATTATCGTCCTTTTTCATGATCTGCTATGTTGTTTGGTTGACTCCAAAAATTTTCATCCAACAATATTTGACTTTTACCTTTACAACCATGCTATTACTAAGGTATCATTGATATTACATTTTTCATTTGGTTGGATAAAAAGTTGATATCATCTCAGGGTAATATGTTATTATGTTGTCCAACTCAGCATAAATAGATATGTTGACTCGAAGATTAGTCGATCTTGGTTTACGATGTTTATAGGGAACTAGTAGATCTTCTCATTATAATATTCTTTGGGATCAAGTAAATTCATAGCCGATGGATTATAGTCATTAACCAATACTATAGATTACCCGTAGATCTCTACTTCATCCTCTTTACCCCTAATGCATTGTGTAGGTGAGAGAACCTATTTTCAAAATCTTATAATTCGTTTTTAATTTGTTTCTTATTAGTTTGGACTTTTCCTTCATTTGATTATAATTCAACCATCTTAGTCCAATATTTTTTTGGGAAAACACATCCTCTTTGTATTTAGCTTTATATGAATCTTCCACGATAGGTGTTGTCTCCACTAACCTATAAAAAGGAAGAGGATAGATAAGTATTAATTGGAGGAGAAAGAAAGGAATAAAGTCTTAGGATTAGGTATAAAATCAAAATTGTAAGTATTAAATAAATGATTCTAAAATTATTACTTCTTGTCACACGGAATTTGTCAAGGGTGCGGACACAGCTGACCTTCCTAGAAGTCTAAGACATTCTAATGACAAACAAGACAAAATGGAGTGATCTTTCTCTAAATACACCTTTTACAACATGAAAACTACAAGTGTTTAGGCTTACCTTATTCCAAAACGCTGTTGTTGAGGTCCGTTCTTGACGATCCGGATGAGCTCCTCCTTCAAGTCAATTCCTGCAACCACAAACAATCAAACAATTACCAAGCACTTGCATTTCATATAATAAAACATATATTCAACATGCAGACCAAGGAACACATGAAATAACTCATTAACACAAGCTATTGAGAAAAATAAACCAGTTTGTATTAATAACGAAACAAAGAAACTCTTACAACCTGGCCTTGGTGTTGTGCAAGTTCCTCCCAGGGTCCATCAAGGGTTTTCCTCTACTTTGACAAAGCTCACCCTCTCCCAAGTAGAATCAAGTGAAGACAATCTCTCCTCACAAAGGCTCTAATGGAAGACCTAAATCCTGCAGCATTTACCCAAAGAAAATGTATAGCTCCAACCTCCTCTCCTTCTGGCTCAATGCCTTTATTTATAGTGCTGTAAAGAGGTTATTCAGGTCCACTATCAATGGGATCATCCCCCTCTATAGGTGGGATAGCTCCCTTATTGATGGGATAAGTTCCCCCTTAATAGAGATACATGAACCAACTGGAGGCGCATCCATTTCATCAAACCGACCTCTAGAATGTTCTAGAAGTAACCACAAGTAACTTTTTCAAGATAAAACTAGCGCATTTTGCCTTTTACAGAGGGACGCACCTGTCCCTTAACATACAGAGCGTCCATGGACGCATATTTTGTGAACATGGTCAGCGTCCCCGCAGGTAAGGCTAGAGAGAACCTGCGACCCCAGAGATAAACATAGTTTTTACAAGACTTTCTCTCTTCTTTGAGTTTGAGATGGATAACAGAGGCATGAGACTTGCCTAAGAGGGTAGCATGACTGTTGATTTGAGCCATACTAACTGTGAGTAGTCAAGGTGACATTTTTTTAGTGTAACAGATTGCCCCCTAAAGTGCGAAGCCTGGAATAGAATAGGGTTTTGTAATTCTAGGAAGGGTGAAGCGCTTTATCATTTCAAGGATTGCCTTGTGGATTGCCTGGTTGGAACCTGCAATTTTCAACACAAAATACATGGATAAGATTATATCATTACTGAGGTAGGCATTCCCATACTCAGATTCAAAACTTTAACTAATGGACTAACTATTCTGATACAGGAATGATCTTGCAGTACATCATTTTTATAGACTTTTGTAGACACAGTATGGATGCAGCCATCTGTTTATGATTAGTCTACATAGATAATGAATACAAAACTCCTCGCAGCCTGGATGGTAGAAACTAGATCCAGGGTCTTCACTTCTACTTCCCGAATTGGTACGATTCTAACCATGTGATTAAATGATTCGATGTCGAACATGGTAGAAACCACTTGATTACCAGTCAATGATGTAAACTGTTAACAAGCGTGAGAGAAACCACCAGTAATGTCAATGGTTCTTAAAGTACCAAGCACAACCCGTGAAATGTGAATAGATGTTTTGATGTCGAACACTTCACGGAATCCTCTGATCGAAAGTCAATGATGTAAACTGACGTCAAAGGCGAGAAACCTGCCATTGATGCATGCAGACTTCAAGGTACTGTCGATTCCTAAGTCATCTTTCTAGATAATGTGTCGATGTCGATAGAAAGCGACCCGTTGCAGGCAAGCCGCAACACGAAATCATTGTTCAAGTTGAAGAAATGTTGCTGTAAGGACTGACTCAGGGATGGTCAAATGGATGACAAGTATTTTGCAGATGAAAGTTTTTGCTTGCAGACCTCTTGAACACATAACGACACAACAGATGGCTTGGTGGCGAATAACTCAAAGTTAATTCCCGGAACCCGGTTAAAGACTTTCAAAGTGGTTTGGTCAACTGTGAGGTAAAAGATTTCCCAACCCAGGTGAATAAAAAGTGTCGTGTTCAAGAGTGGTAATAAAGTTTCTTCTGAGACTAAAGGTGACAAACAGGTTCATTCTTCTCTCTTTTCCCCCACCATTTCTGGCAAGTACCTCTTTATTTTTAACAAGCTTGATGAGGATAACATATGCTTGATTATAAGCTCATCCTTCGGACGAGTCCAACCTAATTTAAATTCGAACCCTAGGAAGGAGTGGTTCGTTCCTGTTTGTAATTGAACAGGTCCTCTACTGTAAAAGTTTAACGAGCCCAGTATAGGAGAAACTCGGCGTTTTTCAATTTTAGAGAGTCTGAAAAAACTAAAGGAGACTCCACGTTGAACTTTTTCGTACATTTGTGTCCCTCAAGCCCGAAAAAGTATAAAATAATACCTGGGGGAACCGCTTGATCTTGCGACCAAGGAGTACTTTCATAATAGTGTCGTTGACCTGAAAAGTAAAAAGCGATCAAGGACACGTCGTTTTATTTCCTTATCGAGTTTGAAACGACAAAAACCCGGCAATCTTTTCCTGATTTTGCGGTCAGAAAAGAGCTATAAGGGGACCGTCTTTTAATTCCGTTTTAACGAGTGTAAAAGAAACGCTCGGCAATCTTTTCATATTTTAGGAGTCAGAAAAGGGCTTAAAAGATGACTCTGAGGTTTCACTTTTTCGTAAGTTTTAACGAGTTCGAAAAAGGGATAAAAATGTACTCATGGTTTTCACTTTTTCGTAAGTTTTAATGAGTTCGAAAAAGGGATAAAAATGTACTCATATGGCCAACTTTCAATTTAATTTACGAGCAAGAAAAGACGGAAAGAACTCGGCATTTTCATTTGTTTTACGAGAATGAAAGATAGCAAAATAATCTCAGGATTTTCATGAGTTTAACGAGTCTTGAAAATAACTAAAATTGACTCGAGATAGGTTTCATTTTTACAAAAGCTTGAAACAAATAAAAACTATGCTTCAAAGTAGTTTCATTTTTACACAAGCTTGAAACAGAGATAAAACTGTGCTTGATGCCCCCTAAGCATAACTGTTAGAGCGCATGCCCCCCAGCTTCATTTCATTCAACTAAGGTGGATGAAATGAAGGTTCAAGAACGAGATCATTTGAAAGACTCGACCTAAAACTGTAAGAAAATTATGCAAAAACTGAAATAACTAACCTAAACGTACAACCTAACATCTATGAGGTCTAGTCAAACTCTCGACTCAATTAGAGGAGGATTTGTTTCATTTTTTAACGAGCTTGACACAGGAAAAGAACTATGCTCGGATTCAGTTTCATGTTTATGCAAGCTTGAAATGAAAAACTATGCTTGTTATAAGTTCACATGCCCCCAGCATAATGATGCAAAGCAAGGTACATGCCCCCCAAGCTTCATTGCATTCAATGAGGTGGATGGAATGAAGCTTTACTTTCAATATCTTGGAAAGACTTGTGGGAGTTGTTTCATTTTTTAACGAGCTTGACACAAGACAAGGAACTTTGCTCATAACTACTCTCTACAATCTACCTAACAAAAACTTTACTCTAAAAACCTTGATTCATTTTTTTAACGAGCTTGACACAAGACAAGGAACTATGCTCTAAAAACCTTGGTTCATTTTTTTAATGAGCTTGACACAAGACAAGGAACTATGCTCATGACTACTATCTAGAATCTACCTACTTAACCTACCCTTGTTTCATTTGTTAACAAGCTTGACACAAGACAAGGAACTATGCTCAAAAATTTCGCATGCCCCCAGTTTAATGATGCAAAATGAGGTACATGCCCCCCAGGCTTCATTGCATTCAACCGGCTGGATGAAATGAAGGTTTACTTTCAATATTTAACTTGAAAAGGGAGTTGTTTCATTTTTAAGGAGGTTGACACAAGAAAAGAACTATCCTCATACTTGATTCATTTTTTAACGAGGTTGACTCAGTAACAGGAACTATCCTCGTACCTGATTCATTTTTTAACGAGGTTGACTCAGTAACAGGAACTGTCCTCGCACACACTTACTTTCTACAATCTACCTACATGTCCTAAAACCTACCTGATTCATTTTTTAATGAGGTTGACTCAGTAAAAGAACTATCCTCATCAATTGATTCATTTTTTAACAAGGTTGACACAGTAAAAGGAACTTTCCTCGGACCTGATTCATTTTTTAACGAGGTTGACTCAGTAATAGGAACTATCCTCGTACCTGATTCATTTTTTAATGAGGTTGACTCAGTAACAGGAACTGTCCTCAAACCTGATTCATTTTTTAATGAGGTTGACTCAGTAACAGGAACTTTCCTCACCATCCAGTTTCATTTTTTAACGAGGTTGAGAGAGGAACAAACTATCCTCGTACTAGCCTATTTCATTTTTTAACGAGGTTGATACAGGAAAAACTCTCCTCGTATCCAATTTCATTTTTTAACGAGGTTGAGATAGGAACAAACTATCCTCGTTCATACTGATTCATTTTTTAATGAGGTTGACACAGTAAAAGGAACTTTCCTCACAATTCTACTTTCTAACTATCTATATAACCTATCCTTGTTTCATTTTTTAACGAGGTTGACACAAGACAAGGAACTTTCCTCGGAACTCCTTGTTTCATTTTTTAATGAGCTTGACACAAGACAAGGAACTATGCTCATGACTTCCAGTTTCATTTTTTAACGAGGTTGAGACTAGAAGAAACTATCCTCACTACAGCCTATTTCATTTTTTAACGAGGTTGATACAGGAAAAAACTCTCCTCGTATCCACTGATCATGGCTTCCAACTGGAAGAAAGACATGTCAATGGACATACCTTGATCATGGCTTCCAAGAGGTCTTCATCAGAAGGAAGAATACTTCTTTGGAAGGAACACATGTCAAGGGACTCAAAAGGGATAAGAACATCGTGTTCAAGTAATCCCATAGAGTTTTCCATGTCAATTACCGGAGCTAAATCAAAGGAAGATGAGCAAACAGTGAGAGGCTCACTTACATCGGTAACTGAAGTCATGGGACCAGTTGCCACATAATTAACCCGTGGCAGGGTAGATACCACTTTAGAATCAGGAACATTTAGGGGTGTCATATTATTGGTAGTTGAAATAAGAGTAGGGAACGAAAGCTGGTCTACAGTCACAATACTGCCATTGTGAGGGAAAGACATCACGCGAAAGAGTGTCGATACGACAGCTTTCATTGCATAAACATAGTCTCGCCCAAGGAGTAAATTGAAATCCAAGGGACCTCGAACTACCATAAGATCAATACAGACAGTTTTACCTTCCAAGGTAATAGAAAACTTAGGAAGGATCCCTAAAGGTTCACTAATGGTTCTGTTAAAAGCTTTCAGATTCTGCGTAATAGGCGCAAGCTGAGGGGAACCCAAAGCTTTCCAAACAGTTGAGGATAAAATACTAACAGAAGCACCTTCATCTACCTGAGTACGATGTATGTCCCTACCACCAGCCTTGACAATGATTTGGAAAGGGATGGAGGAAGGAAGACGAGGTTCTGTCAGTCTATTCCAATCAAAGGAAAAGACCTCAGTGCTTGGAGAGGGTTCTATAGAAACAGGTGAAATACCCCCCGGTATAGAAGAATCTGATGTAACAAGAAGAACCTGAGCGGTATGAAGTTCACTCTCTAAAGGGAAAGTGGGATCGACTGAATGTGAAATTGAATCGACCACTTGATCAACTAACGGCAAGTTCCTCCCAGGGTCCATCAAGGGTTTTCCTCTACTTTGACAAAGCTCACCCTCTCCCAAGTAGAATCAAGTGAAGACAATCTCTCCTCACAAAGGCTCTAATGGAAGACCTAAATCCTGCAGCATTTACCCAAAGAAAATGTATAGCTCCAACCTCCTCTCCTTCTGGCTCAATGCCTTTATTTATAGTGCTGTAAAGAGGTTATTCAGGTCCACTATCAATGGGATCATCCCCCTCTATAGGTGGGATAGCTCCCTTATTGATGGGATAAGTTCCCCCTTAATAGAGATACATGAACCAACTGGAGGCGCATCCATTTCATCAAACCGACCTCTAGAATGTTCTAGAAGTAACCACAAGTAACTTTTTCAAGATAAAACTCGCGCATTTTGCCTTTTACAGAGGGACGCACCTGTCCCTTAACATACAGAGCGTCCATGGACGCATATTTTGTGAACATGGTCAGCGTCCCCGCAGGTAAGGCTAGAGAGAACCTGCGACCCCAGAGATAAACATAGTTTTTACAAGACTTTCTCTCTTCTTTGAGTTTGAGATGGATAACAGAGGCATGAGACTTGCCTAAGAGGGTAGCATGACTGTTGATTTGAGCCATACTAACTGTGAGTAGTCAAGGTGACATTTTTTTAGTGTAACACTTCTTTTAACTTTGTTTATAGAAGGAAGGTAAATAAAGAATAGTTTATCATGGAAAGGAGAATTCATAAGTAGTATAGATATAAGAAAATATTTATTTGTTATGCTTATTGGTTTTTGAGTTGTATATAGAAAATTTTATAGTTTCAGGTTGCAAAATTCATGTTTAAGTAGTAGGATAAGAGTTAGAAGTTCTAGATGGAAACTATAAATAGATACATAGTTCTAGTTGGTTTTAAGGTAAATCTTAATTAATGTTTGAAATTATGTTAGTTCTTGAGCAATGATTGCTTTTTAGTTTCAAAAAATGATGTTTGTTCTCATCTAGTTGAAAAAAAAATTAGAAAAGGGGAGAGAAAGGTGGGAAAAGAGATCGTCGGGAGAAAGCTCGAGCGGATGCGAGATGAGGGTTTCGCAGACGAGGGTTCATCCAAAGGAGGGAAGAACGGTTGTTGAGGGCGGAAGCAACGCACCAGGACAAACCTTGGGTGCGGAACTCAGAAACATAGGAATCTGGAGAAGATAAAGACGAAAAACCTAAGGATTGAGGGATAATCAAAGTGCAAGTTCTGAGCGAAAGAAATGGGAACGGAGCAGGGGAGGGGAGAGATCCCCTCCTACAAAGCAGTAATAACGGGGGAAGCGAGAAAGGAGCGGCAGAAGGAAGGAGACAGAACAAATGAAGGAGAAACTTCAGCAGCGGGAGCGCAAAGGAGAACGGGAGTAACAAGTAAATTTCTGCCGAGGGCGACGAACAAACCGAGGTTTGTAATTCCGCCCAATATATTAGAGAAATATAGAAGTTACATGAGGGATTACACTTTGATCTGTAAGTTCATAGGATATTGGCCAGCATAGAAAGATCTGCTCAGATGGATCCAGCAAAGGTGGAAACCAAAAGGACATGTGGAAGTAAAGTTGGGAGTGAAAGGATTTTTTACAGTAATATTTTCCAATCTAGAATATAGGGAAAGGATCTTTGAGGAAGGACCCTACTTCATGAATAACGTTGGACTATTTATGAGGGAGTGGGTAGACTGCTACAACCCAGAGAAGGAAAGAACATTAGCTGCCCCGATATGGATCAGAATCTTCGGCCTACCAACAGAATTTTGGGACCCAGAGGTCCTTAAGGGCATAGGAAACACAATAGGATCGTTTGTGAAAGTGGCAAAATCGACAAAGAGGGGAAGATATACGACATATGCGAGAATATTTGCATACATGAACATCACAGAGCCACTTCCAGATACAATAGAATTGGAATATCATGACGAGATCTGGCACCAACCAATTGACTACGAACATATCCCATTTCGTTGCAGAAGATGCCATGAGTATGGCCATTTATACTGAGAATGTCCCATTACGCTAGCAGAAAAGGAAAGGGAAGCTGAAAATGAGAGAAGAAATGCAGCAAGGAAAACAAGAGAGGAGGAAGAGGACTTCAGAGAAGTGCAAAGGAAGAAAAAAAGAGGAAACAACAAGACACAGACGGGCAAACAAAAAGGTACCCATAGTACAGAATCCCAAAACAAGTTCCAAATACTGCAGGATGAAGAAGTAGAAAAAGAGGCATACGAGGAGGACGAATCAGAAGGAATGGAAGTAATAAAGGAAAATGCAGAAAAAGAGATAGATCAAATGAATAAGGATTAAGAGAAGACAGAAAGCCCAATAGAAAACCAAGAGGATCAACGAGAAATGGAAATAGACCCACAGAAAACAAAAGGAGAAGAAGAAGAACAAGTAATGACGAAGCTTCAGCAGGAATGGAAGAGGCTCGATGGAAGATTTATCCCAGAGGATCAGAAACAGATGTAAAAAGAAGCTTTCCAAAGATATAAAGAGAAAAAAGGAATAATGGAAGATAGAGAAGAGGGGAAAATGGCGAAGCAGGAAACACAAAATCTAGGAATGAGCAGCATTGGCAAGGGAGGTAAAAAAAGAGGTAGAAGAACAATGAGTGAAACAATTCAAGAAGTTGGAGAGATGCTAGTAAATTCAGGAAGAGTGATACCTCTTTCAGAGGTATTCCAATCCCCTCCGAAACTTTTACGATGATCATCACAAGCTGGAACATAAGAGGCCTCAACAGCAGAGGCAAACAGAGGTATTTGAATGATAGACTGAAAAAAGAAAAACCTAGCATAATGATAGTACAAGAAACAAAAATAAGTACTGAGAAAATGAGAGAAATTCTGAATAGAAACAAGAACAGATATGAAATGATGGGACAGGATGCGATCGGGAGCGCAGGAGGTCTGGTAATAATTTGGAACCCTGAAGAAATTCAATTAAGTAATTGGATAAGCTTCCCAAGAATACTAACAGGGACAACAAAGATAATAGGAACAATGGAGGAGGTTATTATAACAGGGGTGTATGGGCCACATATCCAAGGAGAAAAGGAAAACTTTCTGCAAAATTTAAAAGCATTGAGAAGTCTAATCCCTGGAAAACAATGGATCGTAGGAGGGGATTTTAATCTGATTAAAACCTCAGAGGAAAAAAGAGGAGGGCTAAGGAGAATGGATAAAGCAATGGAACAGTTCGGAGACTTGATAAGGGAGCAGAGACTGATCGATATTCAAACCATAAATGGAAACCACACCTGGAATAACCGCAGAGGGGGAGCTAATCAAATTGCATCTCGACTTGACAGATTCTTAATCTCCGAACAAATAATGATGAAGGATGTATTCATAGAAACGTTATTCTCCGGGTAGCAGGATCGGATCATTGGCCGATTAAAATGGAAATAGATCTAAAGCAAAGAGCATCCAACAAACCCTTTAGATTTGAGGCGTTTTGGCCCAAGAAATGAAGGACTGGTAGAGAAACTTGAAGAATGGTGGAGGAAGAGTGACCAAAGAGGAAGAAACAAGATGCACACCTTTTAACGCAAACTAAAGGAGATGAAGGATAAATTAAAAAAGTGGAATAAAGAAGAATTTGGAAATATTCTAGAAGAGAAAAAGCGCCTGGAGCAGAGAATGGAAGAGCTGCAGCAGATGGATATCCTAGAAGGCATACAGGAAGATATAACAAAGGAAGAAGGAATTATATTGAACCAGCTAGAAGAAAGAAGGAAACAAGAAGAGATCTTATGGAGACAGAAGTCAAGGGTTCAATGGCTTACAGAAGGGGAAAAGAATACTAAGTTCTTCCATAAAGCAATGGTACAGCATAGACAAAGAAACTGAATCTTCTCAATAAAAAATCAAGAAGGTCAGAGAGTCCTCCAGCATGAAGAAATCGAAAAAGTGTTGGTCAATCATTTCAATAACTTATTAAAGGAAACTCAGGATAATATATCAGAAGCCATAACAAAGATAAGCAGGGAGATCCCTAAACTGGTAACCAGAGATGAGAGTTTGGCTTTAATGAGGAAAGTTACGATGGAACAAGTGGAGGATATAGTCAGGAACATGAAAAGGAACAAAGCTCCCGGGCTGGATGGGTATACAGTAGAATTCTTTCAAGCAGGGTGGCATTTCCTTGCTGAAGAAGTTTTAGAAGTGGTGGAGGAAGCTAGAATCAATCAAAGAATATGGCCAGGAATAAACTCAACCCTGCTGACTCTTATTCCTAAAACTAATCAAGCGGATCAAGCTGAAGGCTTTTTCCCTATAGCTTTATGTAACATTATCTACAAGATAGTGGCATCAGTGGTGGCACAAAGGCTGAAATCTATTCTACCAAGCATAATTTCCCCAGAGCAAACTCGTTTTGTAGAAGGAAGACAGATCTTGGATGGATTAGTGGTGGCCCAGGAAGTAATCCACACTCTGAAAGCGAAGAAAGAAAAAGGAATGCTGATAAAATTAGACCTGTCAAAAGCCTATGATAGGTTAAGCTGGAATTATCTAGAAACCATCCTTAAAGCCTTTGGATTCTATGACAGATGGGTGAAATGGGTCTTAAGCATGATTTCCACCCCGAATTTCTCTATCTTGCTAAATGGAGCCCCATCTGCTACGTTTAATGCTACAAGAGGACTTCGACAAGGGGACCCCCTATCCCCCTTTCTCTTCATAATAGCAGCAGAAGGATTAGGTAGATACTTCAAAAAAGAATTAAGAGAAAGGAAAATCCAGGGTCTGAGACTATGGGGCAATCAAACATCAGTCACCCACCAACAGTTCGTGGATGACATCATGATATACTGCAAAGCCTCCATGAAGGAGGTGAGAAGGATAAAGAAAAATTTATAGGTATTTATGGAAGGCTCAGGTATGGAGGTAAACAATGAGAAATCAAGAACATTCTTCTTTAATACAGTGGAACCCATTAAAAATCATTTAACCAGGATCTTGGGTTATAGGAAAGGGGATCTCCAAACTAAGTACTTAGGAACTATGCTAGATTCCTCATCCCTCAAAATAGGAAACTGGAAGAGCATCCTGGAAAAGATCATGAAAAGACTGGAAAATTGGACTTTTCACACTCTGAACTTGGCAACAAGGGTTGTTCTGCTTAAATCCACCATTCAGGCGATCCCAATATATCCCTTATCAGTGATGGCGGTACCAAAAGGGATATGCAATAAGCTGGTAGAGATTTACAGAAAATTTCTTTGGGGAGGACCTAAGCAACAAAAGAAATGGGCCCTCTATTCATGGGACAGCCTAACCAAACCAAAAGAAAAAGGAGGTCTTGGCCTAAGGGAGCCATGGACCCTAAATCAAGTTCTAGCAGCCAAGTTAAGATGGAGATGGATGCAAGGAGGGAAGGACCTATGGAAAGAAATCTGGACAACAAAATATAATATGCCATCAACCCCGAAAGAAATACTAAGGAAACAAGAAGCACCCCGGGGATCAGATATATGGAACCTAACCATTCAAAGTAGAGAATTAGTTGATGGTCATATTTTTTGGGAAATCAGAGGAGGTCAGAATGTAAGATTTTGGGAGGAAGCATGGCAACAAAGGGAGAAAATGTTGGACCTACAAGGAATGCAGGAAATCTACAGAACAGGTATGGAAAAAGACCTCATTAGGGTTAAAGATTATTGGATAGAAGAAAGAGGAAACGAAGAATGGAGGGAATGGAAATCTATGGAAGAATGGAACAGGAACGCAATGGAGGATCAAAAAACTATATTTAGCAAGGAATTAGATTCCAGGAAAATAAAAAATAGAGGAGGTAGGGACATTCTGTGATGGGGTAAAGAAACCAAAGGAGCGTTTACCATAAAGGAAGCATATAATGTAAAGATATAGCAAGAGCAGGGGGAGGAAGAGCATAAGTGGAGGAAGATATGGAGAAATAAATGGTGGCCGAAGATCAAGATGTTCGTATGGCTAGTAGGAAGGAAACACATTCTAACTTGGGACCGAATACAAAAAAGAGGTTTCTCAGGTCCATCAAGATGTTGCCTTTTTTATCTAGATGAAGAAGACTAGGAACACCTTCTCAATGGATGCAGCACGGTCCAATTCCAATGGGAAAAGACTAGAAACTTATTCTTGACCACAGAACAAAATCCACAGGATGTAATTCAAACCCTATGTGACTAGGGAGAAGGAAAGCTCAAAAGCAAGGTAGTAAGAAGAGCTTGGAACATGATAGCAGGCTTCAATGTGTGGAATCTTTGGAAAGAGGGAAATGGTCAAATCTTCAAGGGGAAATTATCAAATCTGGAAGAAGTTTGGAAAAGAACCCTAAGGAAAATCAGAGAATCAATCCTTGCGGAAAATTGGGCAGAAGAAGATTGGAAGACCTCTGAGGAAGAAACATAAATCCTAAAAATACTGAACTTGGAACAAGGAATGATCTACCAACAAAAAGCAAGGCAGCACCAACCTATAGCGGGCCAAAGTCATGCAGTTTATCGTAAGCCACCGGAAGGGTTTATCAAGCTCAACTTCGATGGGGCAGCAAAGGGGAACCCAGGTCCAGCAGGATTTGGAGGAGTCTTTAGAAACAGACAAGGAGAGGTAGAATGGATCTATGCAGAACATGGAGGAACAATGAGTAATAACGAGGAAAAATTTATGGCAGCTTATCAGGGTCTCAAAATTGCCATAAGAAATGGATATAGGAAGATAGAGATCGAAGGTGATTCAGCCCTGGTCATTAGCACCATAAGAAAATTAATACAAGGGAAACAGTGGGAGAGGGTAGTTAAAAGCTGGAGAACAACGAGTATAGTTCAAGAAATTGAGGAAACACTGAAAGGGATCGAATACAAGATCACCTCGCATGTCAGAAGAGAAGGAAATAAGCCCGCGGATTGCTTGGCTAATTGGCGAAAGTGGATGACAGCTGGACTAATCAAGCAGCGATGACAAGATGGGACAGCTTAAAACAGCTCATAGACAACGATAACCATGAAACAACATAATGGTAATCAAAAAATCGTGAGGAGCGGGAGAAGGAGAATAAGGCAGGTTTATGCGGCAGTGAAGACAGGACAGAAGGACGGCGGCCTCACTCCCTGACATCAGCATTTAATGATAATTCAGAATAGCAGGTACACAACCCAAAACAAACACCGAAAAACACCGAAGAAAGCATCATTCAAGGCGCAAGGGAGAAAAGAAGTGGAGAGAAAACCCATCATAAGCGAAAAGGTGGCGAGAATTCTATAAGGCGGAACAGGAGAAGGATGACAGGCAGTAAGAAGTCGAAGAAGGTGGTGAGAGAAGGGGAGACTTGGCAAAGGAACCAAAATCAACGCTTCAACTGTACCAAAATGGCTAAGAAATGGGATAAGACAGTCCAGGCAGAGAGGGAGGCAGTAGGTGACAGGAATTTCGAACAGGGTCGCGTAAAAATCGAAATAGAAAGCTCAGATGAAATGGAGTATAGCCAGAGGGAAGGTTTCAGGAGCAAACATTTTGAAACAAGGCAGAGCAGAAAAGGAACTAAGCGGGGTAGAAAGGACGGAAGAAGGAAGACGCATGAGCAGAGAGGCAGAGGTTGACCCCAACAACCAATCATCAACGAGGAGGGTAATCAGGCATAGAGAAGACGAAAAAGGGGGAAGAAATCGATCAGCATGGCGGTGCATGAAGCTGAACAGGCATACAATCTGGAGACAAATGTAGACATAAGAAAAATTATTGATGTCATGGAGGACATATTATTAGAGTAACAGTCCGACCCGGAGATGGAATAATGGACTTCTCAGCTGCCGGACCCAAGCAACACATGAGGCAGATTAACCCTTTACCACCGTGCCCTTCACACTTACTGGGTGCTGAAGCATCTCTTGGCAAAGGCCATGGAGCAAGTAGCGGCTGAGATGGTGGAAATGGCTCAGGAAACGGCGACAGCGAAAAAGGAGGTGGCGAACGTTGAAGGGCTGCTTCGTCAACAGAACGAACAACTCAAGGAAATTCAAGAGATGCTGAAGGAGCTGGGGAAGACCAACGACAACAATAAATCCGGAAAAGGAAATGCGGAGAATTGAGAGGCCTGTTAACTGTCTTCTTTTTGAATTTAGAATGATATTGCTCTGGTTTTTGAATATTAGTTTGTATGCCATAGCAGTAGTAGTAAAATTGGGTCTGTTAGTAGAACTTGGAAAGAACAGTTTTTTGGAAAAACCTGGCGAGATAGGGCTTAATGTCCTGCAAAGTTTTTTGACATTATTAAGCATGAAAAACATTATTGATCGTCTGATGAATAGGAGCCAACAGATCCGGTTTCCCAGTTGGGCAGATTTAGGTTCCTAAGTTTGTACTTTTAAATTTGATGTAGATAATAGAAATGTCGTAGCTTACAAAAAAAAAAAGAAAAAAAAATTAGAAAAATTAATGCCTTCTATATTTTATTGGGTTCCTATTAACTTGTATTGGTTTATTTGGGGAATATAAGCAAATTGTACACCCTTAGGTATCCAATGCTAAATCATAAATATATACTTGGTTAATATATTTGGGGATTGTCCTTGACAAGTATTTTATTTGTTATTATGTACATTACTGTTGGCTTATTATGCCCATTTGGATACATTTCAAGTTGAGTTATATATGGAGACAGAAACATCAAACAATGGTTCCTTATCTAGGGTTGTTGTTGGTAGTCAGATGACTATAGCTAGTTTAGGTTCTCAGAGAAATCATTTACCTACAAGAATAAGTGTTCGAACCCGTACCAGATCTGAAATAAAATGTCAAGAGAGTTATGTTTTACTGTTATATTTGGTATGTATATGTTCTAGATTTTTAAGTTCTATATATCCAAACCTTTGTTGGGTTAAGTAGGAAATTGAACGACGGGCCTAGTGCATCACTATGATTCTTTCAAATTGTAAAGTTCTAGATTTTGAAGATTTAAGATCACACTTAATCACTACTTTTTCACCTTTTATATTGTTTAACATTTTTTAATTTCCTATAGCCATTTTAATTGAACAGATAATTAATTTTTCGTGTAAACATTTGTGTTGTTTGTTTTCATATTAAATGAGCATGAATATTGTAGGATATTTTTTTAATATAGTCACAAAACCACACTAGTTCAAAAGCACGACCCACCTTCAAACCTTTGCATAAGAATCCACAACATAATCTTTAGATTTTCATAATAATACCTTTTTTATCCATGATAAAGATATCCAATACACCTGAATTGCCTCAAGGAAATATTTTATCAGAACTAATCTCCTAACACAAAATATCCAACGATGAAAGCAAACTTTAATCCTCTTTTCTATTTTAGCCACAAGCCACATCCAATGTGTCGATTTATAATCATTTGACATAATTCGATTAAAAACTAAATATTTGAGACCGTCACCAAAATTCATGGTTCGAAATAGAAATTGAACAAGTACATGTACTAATTCATGTTGTGACATCCCAAAGCAGATAAGGTCAATTTTTGAAAGTTCATTACCATCCCTATGGCTCTACACAACAGACTCAATATCTGATCAATTCTCACTGTATGACCAAGAGATCCATTCATGAAGATGAAAAAATCATATGCAAATAGGAGGCGTGTAAAGAAGATATCTCCCGCAACATGTACTCCTTTCAAATGATCCTTGATTCTTTCATCTAATAATAATCTACTCAAACCATCCATAACCAAAACTAATAATAGAGGTGAGAGAGGACATCCCTGACAAAGTCCACACTCAACTTGAAAGAAATCATATGGAGATCTCTTTATAACCACACTGAACGAAATGAATGTTATACAACACATGATCGAGTTAATGAAATTAATATAAAAGACAAGGTGGGTGAGGAACATACAACTATACAACCAACTGGTTCTATCATATGATTTTTCATGTCTATTTTGAGGATCATACCTTTGATTTTTTATTTTATTTCATGGAGCGGAGACCCTTTTATGAAAATCCAATAGCTTCATGAGTTTGACGATCCTCTAGGAATGTAAATTTCTCTTTGGATATGTTCAACGATAGAATGGGCTTGATCCTCTTGGTGATGATTTTTTCAACAATCTTATATATAAAATTTCATAAAAATATTGGCATGAAGTCATTAAAATTTCTCAAAACATCAGACTTTGGAATCAAAACAATGAGTATCGAATTGAAGCCCTTATATCTACAACTAGACGATCTACATGATTGAATAACACTTAAAAGGTCAACACTGATCATATCATGAAAATAAAAATAAAATTCCATGGTCCATCAATCAAACCCCTGGCTCTTTTCATTTTTAAAATAGTGAATAACAACCTCAAGCTCACCCATCGATACTAGAGAAATAACCTCTTGGTTAGTCCCATCATCTACAAATCCAGGAAATAATCAAGAGATCTGAATTATTTCAGCCATGATAGCTTACCTAGGGGCCTGGAATAGATCTTGAAAATGGCGAGTTCCCATTCTTTCCAAATCCCTTAAATTTGTTTCCCTTACTCCATCAACATCTTCTAGAGACAAAGTAATGTTAAATTCTCTTCTTCCGTTGACATATTGCTAGAATATTGTGGAGTTTATATCCCTCACCTTTAACCAAATTTCTCAACTCCTAAGCCTCCAAGTTCCTTCATTCTCATCTAATATTCTACATTCAACAGATTCTATCTGAAAAATGTGTTGCGTGGCCTCCCGAGAATCATATCGTCATCTTCTTGGCTCCTCCAAACACCTTCATTCTTCCTATGTCTTCTTAAGTGCTTCATCATCCCTATTTTTTTTAATCCTCGTCCATTCAATCATATAATTCCTTAATTTGAAGAGGTTATCTTCAAAAAGGCTTGCACAAGATCAATCCTTTATCAACAAAAATGGATGCCACACTTCCGCGACAATAGATCAAAATTCATCCTGTTTCAACCATGTCAAATTAAATTTAAAAGGAGCATGTGGCTTTTGAAAACTTCCATCCAACTTCAAAAATATTTGGTGGTGCTATGAAATACCACCAACCCCAACCCACTACCTTATACAGGATATTCTATCTAGCATAATATATCATATCATGTACCGGTCCAAATGTCTAGCAACCATAGCATGACCAACTCTCTGATTTCTCCAAGTTGTTTTATATAGAGGCATATCAATATCAGTTAAGTTATGGTACTCTAGGAGATGAGAAAATTAATCAGAGAGTGGATCAACATGTGCATGAGCCCCCCAAATCTCTGAATTTCCCACAGAAAAATTAAAATCACCCCCCATGATTATATTATTTTCCTTCATAAAAGAAAGTCCCATCAGATTGTCCCAAAAGGTTATATGATCCTGTCATTGGCCATACATATTTACCACATGGATCTCAAAGCCCATTTCTTCAAAAAATATATCAATGTCAATAATCCGTTCTCGTCCCCCTACATTTAATACCTTAATGGTTCTACAATTAATCCTTAATGCCAATGCCCGAGAACACCCCCTCACATCTAAAGAAAAGAATTAATATTCCTTAATGCCATTGCCCTTGAACACCCCCTCACATCTAAAAAAAAGAATTAATATTCCTTAAGCATACCCTCGAGAGAAAAATTCACATCACAACCAAAACCTATCATTTCCTAAAGCATGAAAATAGCATGTTTAAGAGAGCCCAAAATATGCTTTTGAGATAGTTTTTATGAGGGCTAGCCATATCTCTACAATTAAAAGAGAGCCACTTCGTCATGAACTAGAGACTGGGGTATTCCTTTCTCTAAGAATGCCTTCCAAAGATAGTTGTCAACCAATAGTGATATCCTAAGTGGCCCTATGAATGGCTTTAGATATATAAGATTGGTGACCTCTAGGATTTGGGAGATCATGGGTGGAAAGAGTGGCCGTAGAACCCCAACTAGATCGCTTGAAGACTTGATCAAATCTAAAAGACTATACTTATGGCCTGTACTCTCACTAGATACATCATCATGGAATGAGGGAAAAGAAGAAGGAGAATATGAAGGGATTGATGGGGCGGGTGTCAGAAAACTATGAAGTGTAGATCTTAGTGGACAAGTAATAACCTTCATATCACTTAAAAAAACAATATTCCCAGAACACAATAGATTTAAAGAAACATGAACATCCACTGAGAACATACATATACAAATAGG
Source organism: Pinus tabuliformis (assembly GCA_031772625.1). Classification (NCBI taxonomy): domain Eukaryota; kingdom Viridiplantae; phylum Streptophyta; class Pinopsida; order Pinales; family Pinaceae; genus Pinus; species Pinus tabuliformis. The sequence goes on along the minus strand of CM062804.1, from coordinate 814,333,291 downwards.
AGGAGAACTAGGATTAGGGAAAGAAGTACCCGAGAGTGAAATAGATGCAATAGACCCCAATCAAAGATTCATGGAATTCGATTTCCCTTGTATTGATGTTCACCTTCATTTTGATTTCTACCTCCCATTGCCCCTTACCGTCCATGCAAATCATGTTGTAGGGGAACTGCCAATATTCCCCCCCTTTACTATACCTTCCTTCCCTATAATCCCATCCTTAGAGAAGTCCATCCCAACTCTATCTTCCACCCACAAGGCACTTTCCTTGAGAATATGACCAACTTCATGACAATGACGACATTGAAAATGCATGCAATCATATTTTGGATTCTGTAATTGAGAGTTGCCTGATGCCTCAAGAATTACACTTTTAATGAGCCCTCCCAGGTACGCGAATGCACAAGAATCCAAGTAAAATCCATTTTCCCTGACTCTAGATAAGACTGGTCATAATCCAAAAAAATCTCCAATTGCTCCCCAATTTTTTGAAAAATGTGTTCAAACCAATAGTGCAACGATGGACTAGGTAGTCTAACCCAAATGGGACCTTCACCTAGTTGTTTGCACTCAGCATCAAAAGTGGTGTACATGTCATCATAACACTAGGGGCCATCTCGATGTGTCAATATATGGATAAAGCCAAAAACGTGTGTCCAACCCAACTAAATTAAAAAGTAAATCATCCTTTAGAGATGGTGTAGACTGATGGAAGATCATCCAATACCTAAACCTAAACCTCCTACATCCATTTTTCAACCCAGTAGTATAATAGTTTTGTCCTCTAACTCTACCCTCCAAAACCTTAACTGCAATATCCATTATGTCATCACATTTTAGACCATCACCAAGAAATAGAATCCTACCTTTTTCCTTTACCTTCATTCTCTTTCATTTCTTACCTAGCTTCTTTTGACCCTGGTCCTCTATGATCTTCTCTAGGCTAGAATGAATCTCATCATTGTATTTTTTGGGGGAAACATTCGTTGCACTAGGATTGGACAGAAGCTCCTCTCATACCCTAACTTGAAAACAACCCAAAAATTATACAAAATCCACACAAAATTGACCACCACCGAAAATGCTCAGCTCCCTTTAGTTTAAGAGACCTCCACTTCCTAGTAGGGAGCCATCTCTTGAAGCCAAATAGGGAACTTCATCCATCCAATCATTGCCCTAATTTGCAAAAAAAAACCCTGACATGGTGTAGGAGGGGGAAGTTCGAGCCAAATCCCCATGTAACAACTAGGGTTTGTGCAGGTATCCAGAAAATTTAGGGTTTCAGGATAAATCACCACCTGATTGACCAATATCTCTTGTGATGGCTCCCATGCATGACTTCCCATGCCCACACTCACGAAAAGCCATAAGGATGAGTGCATAGTCAGGTACATTGGTATTGTAGGAATGAAACCCCAATAAGAAGACAAGTGAAGGCCTTCGGAAATATTTGAAAGTGAACAATACATATCGTGCTCCAGAGATACAACTGGGAAAGAGATCCATATATTGATGGAAACTTATTCTAGCAGACCAAATAAATAATCAACCAACTCTTCTTCCATCTTAGCAAAAGCCCATATTTTCGGCTCCAGCTAAGGGAAAAAATGCTTGTCTTATATCAACTACAAAACCCCAAGATAATTTACCCTATCCCACGAAAAGTGAAATAGAACAGAGTGATACATTCCTTCTGCAAAAAATTTCCAACCCACAACCACTATAGAGAGTGATCGCCCACACTAAAATTGCTAGTAGGTCATAGAAAAGGTAAAGTGATATGGTTTCACAAGATCCCTACGACTGCTGCAAAAAATGTTTAATAATATTAATATGGTTTAAAACACATTTACTAATATTAATAAAGTTAAATAAAATTTTATTTTCCAGGTTTAGAATTGTTTATAATATTGATATTAAGATTAATAATGTTTCTAAAAAAGAATTGAATTTGAGAGCGCGGAGCTGGCTCGAAGTTTAGGGTTTAGGTTCTGAAGCCTGCAGAACCAGGATCGGAACTGGAAGTGCAGAGGATCAGAATAGCAGAACTGCACAAGATCAGAATAGCGGAACTACACAAAAGAGGACAAAGATTTACCCGACAAATGATAAATGGGGGGTCCATTGGGACCCCATCCTTCAGACAAATAGTCATGCAGAAACAAGCAGCGCAGGATGGAGTGAAGATAATAGGGTATGGAAAACTTTAGCAAGAAAATGGTACAGGAAATGAGAAGAAAAAAAAGGAGAATAGGGAGTAAATGAGAAACCCAAGAATGAAAGGAAAAGAGAGCACTAGAAAGGCGAACAGCGGGAAGAAGGAAAACACAGGGCAGAAACACACAATCCACAAAGATAAACAAGCAGAGGAGGAAGGGGAACGAGAGGAAGGGAATCAATCAAAAGAAGAAGAGGAAAAGGGGATTGAACCAAGCCCCAACAATGATAGAGTAGCATGAGGAGCATGCAAACCGAAAAAAGCTGAATCCCTAAGAGTAGTGATCACAGATCTGGAGATACAAGCCTACAGAGAACATATGTCCGAACGTGTAGTGATCTGCAAGTTCATGGGACTGTGGCCAACAGAAAGAGCGCTATGTCAGTAGATCAAGTAACAATTGGAACCCAAAGGTGATGTTAAACTACACCTCGGAGCGAAAGGTTTTTTTACTGTTGTTTTTACGAATTTAGAGGACAAGGATAGAGTATTTGATGGGGGACCCTTCTTCTTCGCTTCAGCAGGTCTCTACATGAGACCCTGGAAACCCAACTTCGTGCCAGAAAGAGAAACTTTCACACAGGTCCCAGTGTGGATCCGTCTTTTCTCCCTTCCAATAGACTACTGGGGCTTTTCAGCTCTAAAGCAGATAGGGGATCAACTAGGAACTTTCATCAAAGCCTCGGAAGCCACGCTGCAAAGAAGATACACTTCTTGTGCGAGGATATGTGTGGAGATGGATGTTTCAGGAGCTTTACACGAAGGATTGTGGTTGGAATACAGGGATGAAGACTATTTCCAAGCCATTGACTATGAGAAAATCCCTTTCCGCTGTAGAAAGTGTCACGAACATGGACATTTAGTAAGAGAATGTCCATTAAACAAGACAGGGGAAGAGCCTAAGAAAGAGAAAGTAGTAAAGAGCAGGGATGCCTTCATAAGACCAAAAGCAAGACAAAGGGCAAATAGAAAAAGAACAAGCAGAACAGGTTTAGCACAAGGCAATACCAGCAATGCCTTTGAAATCTTAGAAACAAATACGGAATCAGAAGAACAAAATAAGGAATCAAATAATAATGAAGGGAACAAAGAAACAACAGATCATACAACCAAAGAAGGGGAGGAACATCTTCTCAATGCAGTAGTTCAGATGCAGGGGCCAACAGAAGAGCTAGATGAAGATGCAGATATGCTAACCAGTGATGGTGGAAGTGAGGAGATGGAGCTAAATGAGGTTTTAGAGCAGGAAGGGGTTAACTTACCAGTCATGGCAGAAAACTGGAAAACTCAAGGAATAGAAAACATTTCGGAAGAGGAGATTAAAAAGATCAATGAACTATTCATTGCAAGGCAGAAAGCAGAGCTGGACAGGCAAAATAAGAAATTAGGCATAGAGAAAGGAATAGGCAGCCATTCAAAGAGCCTTTTATGCACTTCAACCAGCTCGAAACAGAGAAGGAAGAGAGGCCGCAGAACAAACAGTGAAGTACTGCAGGAACTGGGTATTTTAATGTTAAACTCTGGTAAGATGAAAGCTCTGGAAGCTTTCCCTCCTTACCAATAATCTGTCTAGTTCAAAATGAAATTTATATCGTGGAATGCAAGAGGGCTTAATAGCCAAGCGAAACAAAGACTCCTAAAGAGAAAATTCCAAAAAGAGAAACTGGATATCATGTTTGTACACGAAACCAAGTGTGCTAGCAACAACATGGTGAATATCAGCAAAAGGCTTGGGAAACACATAGAATATATGGAAGTTGCCAGTCAAGGTTGAGAGGGAGGTTTAATAACTCTATGGGACTCCTGTGTGATAAATATCGTCTCAACAGAACCAACAAGATGGTTTATAGCCATGGAAACTCAAATGATAGGTAACTTTGAAACTTATTTATGCACAAATGTTTATGGACCTAAAAAGCTAGAAGAAAAATTCTCATTTCTCCACTCTCTTTTAAATCTAAAGCTCAGATATCCCAACACGAAGATCATCATGGGTGGAGATTTTAATATGATAACCTCACTTTTGCAAAAGAAAGGAGGGATTAGAAAACTCAATAAGGATGTTGAGGTCTTCACTGATTTCATTGGTTACGCTAAAGTAGTGGACATCCAGCCAAAAGGTGGAACTTTTACATGGAATAATAGAAGAGGAGGATAGAAACAGATACTTCTTGATTAGATAGATTTCTTATTTCTGAAAGCATACTACTGGAAGGAATAATAGTGGAATCTAACATTCTTCCAAGTGGAGGATCATTAGCTAATCTCTTTGGTAGCTGCCATCCAAGGAACCCCCACAAACAAGCCTTTCAGATTTGAGAAATTTTGGTTGAATCACCCTAATTTTATTCAACTGGTGGAGAAATGGTGGCACGAACCAATGGACATAAGAGAAACCAAAATGTATAAACTTCAAAGCAAATTAAGAAACATCAAAAACAAAATCAAAGAGTGGAATGCAACTGAGTTTGGGAACATATTCAAGGAGAAAACCATAATAGAGGAAAAGTTAGAACAGATTCACAAAGATTGGACTAGTGGGAATAGCAACCAGGACTCAGCAGAATAGGAAAAAGTCTTGATGCAACAGTGGCAGCTCCGTTGTCAACAGGAAGAGACTTTATGGAAACAAAAGTCCTGGATACAATGGCTAAAGGAAGGGGAACAGAACACCAATTTTTTTAATAGGTGAGCACCGGATTACAGAGGGGCCAATAAAATTCTCTGTCTCAACAATGAAAAAGGGGAAACTCTCCAAAGTCATCAAGAAGTAGCAACACTACTCACAAATCACTTTAATAATATAGCTCAGGAGCCGGGAGTAGACAGAACTGAAGCAATTGAGGAACTAACTCAGGCCATTCCTAAAATAATCACCAATGAGAAAAACCTAGCTCTTAGTAGGGAAATCTCATTGGATGAAGTGGAAGAAGCTGTTAGGAGCATGCTGAATGACAAGGCACCTGGGCCTGATGGTTTCACCATCAACTTTTATAAAGCCTGTTGGAGTTTTGTTAAGACTGAAATATGGGAAGTAGTGGAAGATTCCAGGCACTCCAGCTCCATCCTTAAGTCACTAAATTCTACCTTCCTCGCTCTAGTTCTGAAAGAAGAAGAGGCCAACTCCCCAGAGAAATTTAGACCTATAGCCTTATGCAATGTGATATATAAAATTATATCTAAAGTTATCGCCAACAGATTGAAACCCATTCTTCCTGGCCTTATCTCGGAAGAGCAGTCTGGGTATGTTGAAGGAAGACAAATTTTGGACAATATTTTACTAGCCCAGGAAATGGTTCACACTCTTCAGACCAGGAAAATAGCAGGAATGTTGATGCAACTAGACTTATCTAAAGCCTATGATAAGGTCAACTGGAACTACCTTGAAGCCATATTGAACGCTTTTGGCTTTGATAAACATTGGATTAAATGGATACTGGCCCTGATTAAATCCACTAAATTTTTTATCCTCGCCAACGCTCCCCTTCCGACCCTTTCTCTCCCTCCCATGGAATCAGTCAAGGAGACCCTATGTCTCCTTTCCTTTTTGTTATCTTAATCGAAGGTCTGAGCAGACTCATTCGCAAAGAAAAAGATGAAGGAAAAATCAAAGGATTACAGCCCCTACTTTCAATACCAGCGACTACTCACCAGCAATTTGTGGATGACACAATGCTGCATGGGACGCCAACTGTCAAAGAAGCCATGGGATTTAAAAAAATTCTAAATCTCTTCAGTGAGGCCTCAGGTATGGAAATTAATCTTTCGAAATCTACTATATTTTTTTTCAATACGCATTTGGCCATTCAAAAACATTTATCTAGCATTCTAGGCTTCTGTAGAGGTAGCCTCCCCTCAAAGTATCTAGGTGCTCCCCTTACGGATAAACCCTGGCAAAAGAAACATTGGGAGAAGATTCTGGCTAAAATGGAGAAGAGATGTCAGCACTGGACTCACAGAGCCCTCAATTTCACTGGGAGATTAGTCCTAACCAAAGCAGTATTGCAAGCCATTCCGCAATACCTGCTCTCTATTATCCCTGCCCCAAAAGGAGTCTTACAGCAGATAAGAGTGATCCAAAGATCTTTCGTTTGGACTGGCAATGCAGAAAAAAAAAAATGGGCACTAGTGGCATGGAATAAACTTTGCAAATCTAAAGATTTGGGAGGCTTAAATCTAGTGGACCCTTCTACGATCAACATGACTTGTGGGGCCAAGCTTTGGTGGAGATGGTTGAAGGAACCCAATCTCCCATGGGCTAGACACTGGAAGGAAAAGTATGCCCCAGAGTGCAACATTCAGGATCTAATCAGATTGCAGGAGGTTCCTGAAGGATCTCCTATTTGGAACTTAGCAAGAAGAAATCGCGACATTGTGCAGGATCACAGCTTTTGGGAAATTCGAAATGGGGAAACAACCTTATTCTAGGAAGATGCTTGGCAACAATTCCAGAATCTTGAAGGACCAGAGTTTGTAGCCCTTCAGAGACAATTTCAGGAGAGGGGAAGAAACACTGTCCATCAGTACTAGAATCACAGTAGTAGGGACCATGAATGGAGAGTTTGGATGTTCAACGACACAGAAAGTTCAACTGAGGGGAATAACAAAATGAGAGACCTACTCAACCTGCTAAACAAAAGGAAGATAAGGAAAGATGATGAAAAAGACCAGCCGAGATGGGGCATGAAAGATAGTGGCAACTTCATGCTCAGGGAAGCCAGAGATCATCTCAAAAATCCAAAGCAAATGGAGGTGGTTCAATGGTGCAATAAGGTTTGGGATTCTCTATTTTCACCTAAGATTAAAACCTTCCTCTTGCTCTCCATGCAAAGGAAAACCCGCACTTGGGAGAATCTCTGCAAGAAAGGGTTTCATGGCCCATCTAGATGCCCCATGTGCAATTTGGATGAAGAAACGATGAATCATCTCTTCAATACTTGCGATTGGGCTTGTCACCTGTGGAACTGGGCGGAAAACATTATGCAAAAGACAGATAGAACCAGGGACTCTATCCAGGACACCATTATGAATTGGCAGAGCAGTTATTCAAGTAATTCAAGAATTAATAGCATATGGAAAACCTTGCCAGGATTTATAACCTGGACCATTTGGAAGGAATGAAATAGAATAATTTTTCAGAATGAATATAGAGACATAAATCATTCTCTAGATACAATTACCCAAAATGTAAGACAATTAATCCTGGTAAGATGCAGAGTAGAACCAGATAACCAAGCTTCAGTTAGAGACTTACACATTTTAAAAGCTTTCAAATTGGATTTCGGCAGAAGCATGGTCACTACGAACTGCCAACAGGAACTGAACACCGCGTCAATTGGCTAGAAGCATCCAACTTCAGAGATGGAGTTTGTTGCCATGGAACAAGTACTCAGAATCGTCAGAGATGCACAGGTTGGCGCAACGATGGTTGAGGGAGATTCAGAGCTAACAATCACAGCAGCAAGAAAGCTTTATGTGGGAGCTAAAGCAAGTAAGGTTACTAAACATTGGAGACTTGCCAAGGTTACAGACAACATCGCAGTATTGTTGGGGGAGATGAAAGGCCTGATTTTTCAGGCTATGCGATGGAAAGCTAATATGGTTGCGGACCATCTGGCGAACTATGGAATCGAGCACCCAAATACTATGTGGGACAGTTGTTGGCAGAATGTAGCCTGTCCGGAATTAAAAGAAAACTGAACCCAGATCTCCAGGAAAGATTTGGGTGACGATGAATAAGAATGTTATGTGGGAAGGCTATAACGACGTCATACTATGATGAGACATGTGGGCAATGCACGCACCATTAAAGATTGGCAGAGGAAAGAAGGACTAGAGAATTCGGCGTAAGTAGAAGAAAGATGGTTTATTATCAGGTATGATTAATAAGGATATGCACCGCCGAAGCCATGTCAAGGAGTGGGACACTTGGCAGACGCTGAAGCAGGAGAGAAAAGGTGACCGTAAGGGAAAGAATACGAGCCACTACCAAAACAATTCTCCATCACGCAGAAGTAATTATGATATGACCTGCAAGTTGCAAAGGAAAAGGCGGTCTTCAGCCGGTAATCTCCCAGGCAACTTCTATTTAGTAACAACCAAAGGCGGGGGCAAAAGCATTGTTTTATCGTGTTACAGGCCAGAACCCCTCTCTTCTGCTGAAAGTACTCAGAACTATACAGTGAGTGAAAGCACGATCATGGCAGGGGAAGGTAGTCGTAACGCCTCTGCTAATAGAGATCTTAAGATGGCCAGAGAGATGTATGAAACTCGCACGTCACAGAAGAATAAGCGAAAGATTAACGACCTGGAAGCTATGGTAACTGAGGAAGAAAAGAAGCTGAAAGAGCAAGAAATGGAAGAGGAGGTGGACTGGCTCCAGGATCCAAGAACTGTCACCACATGGGCTACCCAATTTGTGAGGACGCAAGCTGAAAGCTGGAGAATGAAAACACTGTTAGCCAAAGCCTTAAGCATGCAGGGCAACTATGTGGAGCAAATGCGTAAGGTCCAGCACATCACTGAGGCTAAGTCTGAGGAACACATAACGATTTTGGAGAGCCTGGAACTCAAGATAAGCGCACTGGAGCAACAAGTAGATACCATTACAAAGAAGTGTCACACGGAATCTGTCAAGGGTGCGGACACGACTGACCTTCCTAGAAGTCTAAGACATTCTAATGACAAACAAGACAAAAAGGAGTGATCTTTCTCTAAATACACCTTTTACGACATGAAAACTACAAGTGTTCAGGCTTACCTTATTCCAAAACGCTGTTGTTGAAGCCCGTTATTGACGATCCGGATGAGCTCCTCCTTCAAGTCAATTCCTGCAACCACAAACAATCAAACAATTACCAAGCACTTGCATTTCATATAATAAAACATATATCCAACATGCAGACCAAGGAACACATGAAATAACTCATTAACACAAGCTATTGAGAAAAATAAACCAGTTTGTATTAATAACGAAACAAAGAAACTCTTACAACCTCGCCTTGGTGTTGTGCAAGTTCCTCCCAGGGTCCATCAAGGGTTTTCCTCTACTTTGACAAAGCTCACCCTCTCCCAAATAGAATCAAGTGAAGACAATCTCTCCTCACAAAGGCTCTAATGGAAGACCTAAATCCTGCAGCATTTACCCAAAGAAAATGTATAGCTCCAACCTCCTCTCCTTTTGGCTCAATGCCTTTATTTATAGTGTTGTAAAGAGGTTATTCAGGTCCACTATCAATGGGATCATCCCCCTCTATGGGTGGGATAGCTCCCTTATTGATGGGATAAGTTCCCCCTTAATAGAGATATATGAACCAACTGGAGGCGCATCCATTTCATCAAACCGACCTCTAGAATGTTCTAGAAGTAACCACAAGTAACTTTTTCAAGATAAAACTCGCGCATTTTGCCTTTTACAGAGGGACGCACCTGTCCCTTAACATACAGAGCGTCCATGGACGCAGATTTTGTGAACATGGTCAGCGTCCCCGCAGGTAAGGCTAGAGAGAACCTGCGACCCCAGAGATAAACATAGTTTTTACAAGACTTTCTCTCTTCTTTGAGTTTGAGATGGATAACAGAGGCATGAGACTTGCCTAAGAGGGTAGCATGACTGTTGATTTGAGCCATACTAACTGTAAGTAGTCAAGGTGACATTTTTTAGTGTAACAGATTGCCCCCTAAAGTGCGAAGCCTGGAATAGAATAGGGTTTTGTAATTCTAGGAAGGGTGAAGCGCTTTATCATTTCAAGGATTGCCTTGTGGATGGCCTGGTTGGAACCTGCAATTTTCAACACAAAATACATGGATAAGATTATATCATCACTGAGGTAGGCATTCCCATACTCAGATTCAAAACTTTAACTAATGGACTAACTATTCTGATACAGGAATGATCTTGCAGTACATTATTTTTATAGACTTTTGTAGATACAGTATGGACGCAGCCATCTGTTTATGATAAGTCTACATAGACAATGAATACAAAACTCCTCGCAGCCTGGATGGTAGAAACTAGATCCAGGGTCTTCACTTCTACTTCCCGAATTGGTACGATTCTAGCCATGTGATTAAATGATTCGATGTCGAACATGGTAGAAACCACTTGATTACCAGTCAATGATGTAAACTGTTAACAAGCGTGAGAGAAACCACCAGTAATGTCAATGGTCCTCAAAGTACCAAGCACAACCCGTGAAATGTGAATAGATGTTTTGATGTCGAACACTTCACGGAATCCTCTGATCGAAAGTCAATGATGTAAACTGACGTCAAAGGCGAGAAACCTGCCATTGATGCATGCAGACTTCAAGGTACTGTCGATTCCTAAGTCATCTTTCTAGATAATGTGTCGATGTCGATAGAAAGCGACCCGTTGCAGGCAAGCCCGCAACACGAAATCATTGTTCAAGTTGAAGAAATGTTGCTGTAAGGACTGACTCAGGGATGGTCAAATGGATGACAAGTATTTTGCAGATGAAAGTTTTGCTTGCAGACCTCTTGAACACATAACGACACAACAGATGGTTTGGTGACGAATAACTCAAAGTTGATCCCTGAACCCGGTTAAAGATTTTCAAAGTGATTTGGTCAACTGTGAGGTAAAAGATTTCCCAACCCAGGTGAAATGAAAAAGTGTCGTGCTCAAGAGTGGTAATAAAGTTTCGTTTGAGACAAAAGGTGACAAATAGGTTCATTCTTCTCTCTTTTCCCCCACCATTTCTGGCAAGTACCTCTTTATTTTTAACAAGCTTGAGGAGGATAACATATGCTCGGTTATAAGCTCATCCTTCGGACGAGTCCAACCTAGTTTAAATTCGAACCCTAGGAAGGAGTGGTTCGTTCCTGTTTGTAATTGAACAGGTCCTTTACTGTAAAAGTTTAACGAGCCCAGTATAGGAGAAACTCGGCGTTTTTCATTTTTAGAGAGTCTGAAAAACTTTAAGGAAACTCCACGTTGAACTTTTTCGTAAGTTTGTGTCCCTCAAGCCCGAAAAAGTATAAAATAATACCTGGGGGAACCGCTTGATCTTGCGACCAAGGAGTACTTTCATAATAGTGTCGTTGACCTGAAAAGTAAAAAGTGATCAAAGACACGTCGTTTTAGTTCCTTATCGAGTTTGAAACGACAAAAACCCGGCAATCTTTTCCTGATTTTGCGGTCAGAAAAGAGCTAAAAGGGGACCGTCTTTTAATTCCGTTTTAACGAGTGAAAAAGAAACACTCGGCGATCTTTTCATGTTTTAGGAGTCAGAAAAGGGCTTAAAAGATGACTCTGAAATTTTGTTTGTGAAAAATTACAATTTCCCTCGAAATCCCTTCGTCCTGCACAAAAGCGACACATTACTCATACCTGTTTAAAATAGGCAAAAATACATTCGAAAACATCTTTTCATGGTAAAAAATGAACTAATTCATCCAAAAAACCTATAAAAAGACCTTTTACCATGTCATTTTTACCGTTTCACTGTTGAGGTTGAAAAAGGAGCTTTTGACAAGAAACTTCCCGTGGTTGCTGCGGAAAATCTGACCGTCGAAATCGAACGCCGCTTCACCGAGGTATTTTACACATCCCACTCTTCATTTTTATCCGTTTAGTTTTTTGTTTTTGGTCTCTGTTTCATTTTTTGGGGGGGTTTTGGGTTCAAAATGCGCCCCTCGGCGGACGCAGGTGCCCTTCGGGTGACCTGCGTCCCCCGACTTTTTCTCATACGGGAAAAAGGTCGGGGGACGCAGTCCGCCTTCAGGCGAGCTGCGTCCGGACGCCCTGTGCTACAAAGCCGGGGTGCGTCTTCCGCAAAGGGCGCATTTCAAAACCCCAACTCTCTCAAAAAACCACCAAATTTGCTCAAATTAATTTCTAATTGACTCTTTTGATGTGCAGGACCTAAAACATGTTAGACTGGAGAGAGAGAGAGCACGTAGAGGACGATGAAGCTGCGATTAACCACCAACCCTCTCTGGATGCCTTAAGAACATGTGGATTGTACAAATATTGGACCATACCGGGCATGAGGGGCCAGGTAAGATTTTTGGAATGGCTGGTTGAGCGATGGAACGTTCAAGATCAATGTTTTTACATTGGAGGGCACCAGCTCGAGATAGAGCCCTCGGATGTATACTTTCTCACTGGCTTGCCAAACAGAGGTGAGCAACTCAACCTTGCGGGGACCAGGCCGGGTGGCCAATCCCTTGATGATCTCCGCGAGGAGTGGTGCAGACCAGGGACTCGCCATAAAAAAGGCGTGGAGATAAAGCACATCGCTCTGGCGGAACTTAGAGTTATTGCATTTACGGTCACCAGGATTTGTGGCGCGGCCGCCTTGCACATTGCCTCCGGATCCCAAATGCGGATGGCAGTTTACTGTTACCAAGGCACCATCTTCAACTGGTGCGAAGCTGTGTCGGCTCATATGAAGAGCCAACTAACCAAGGCAAAGAACGGACGACTAAAAACTTTTGGATATGGGCCTATAGTCGTGAGCTTTGCCTTGGAGAGAGTTCCTATGCTGATCCCTCAGCAACTCACTGTTGATGACTTGGGTCCTCGGGAGCCAAAGCTTGTTCGATGGGTTGCGGTGATGGCCCGGCATCCTGACGAGGGTGCTGCAGTGGTTCGATTCTCGGACAGTTACTTCGACTGGCTAGAGGGCCAGCTTTTTGTGATACAAGACTTTCCATATGCCGGAATGGATTTCAGAGGTGATCCGGACATGGTTCTTCCACAGGGAGAACAATGGGATGACAGAGGTACTTTCATTTTCACAAGTTTTCTAGTTATGTATTTTTTGTATTTTTTATATATATCGTCTCAAAACTAATAGTAAATCTTTCAAAATGCAGATGTTGGCCCACAGCGTCCAGCCAACCTCCGGCCTTATGATAGACTACATCCAGCTGCACCGGTACCGGCCCCACAGGATGCGACAGCAGAAGTACTAGCTGATTTGGAGCATGATCTAGAGCGTCTCACGGCAGATATACCTGAGACTACTATGGACGATATTCCTATGAGGCTTCAGCGCTTCGTAGTCGCGGTCCCTGGACCGTTTAGGAGATTTTTGCGTAAGGTAGCCCGCGCAGTGGTGTCGTACAGAGAGCACCACCAGTGATTGACTAGTCACTTTTGTAGTCACATGTGACATTTTTGACTTTTTGTACTATCATTTTGCCGATCATAAGGTGTGTTAAACCTATGATCGAAGACGATGTATATATTTTTGGACACACTTCTATCTATATCTATATATCACTATTACCGGCTTATCTTGTTTAACATGTATGATGAAATGTCTTTAAATTTACTTGCATGATTATTATAAATGTCTGTCCAACACTCGAGAAGCAATTGCATCTGCTAATGTATTCAAAGACCTTGGAATATGTTGATATTCAATGTAATCAAATTCACGTTCCAAGAGACGCACTCTCAAAAACAACCTTAATAACACAGGATTTCTAATGGCATAAACTCTATTAAGCTGTAATACAACAAGTTCAGAATCTAACCTCACAATCAAACGTCGAATTCCAAATGAAATAGATTCGGATAATAATTCAACCACTGCACTGTATTCTGCAATGTTATTCGTTGTTTGACCGAGGCTTACCCCATGCATAGAAACTAACTCGTCAGAGGGCGAATAGATAACCCAAGCTGCGGAAGAGATATTCCGTGTACTACGACAAGCACCATCAGCAAATCCAATGTATGTTTGGAGAGGCGTCGACATCTACAATATCAAGAGTAAAACCAAGATGAGCCAAAATAATGACGAAAAACCACACTTGCTAAGCTAAGCACACTGACTAAACTAACACACTTGCTAGCTAGAAAGAAAATCTAACCTATCTAAAAATTTCTCCATACCCATCATTTTAAGCATAATACCTCTTTAGGTAAAGTCCATTTCTGGGTTTACCCAAAGAGTCCCCATCAAAATCAACTAACTCATAAGCCCCTTTTGCTAGCTTTCGCTTTACAATGTAGGGCCCATGCCACATGGGAACGAATTTTCCGGCACCTAGCTTATCGTTAGCTTGATCATATAATAATACTAGGTCTCCTTCCGAAAAACTTCGAGGGGTTACATTTTTATCGTACTGAGCTTTCATTCGTTTCGCGTGAGTCTCGATAGCTAAAGTAGCGTCACGTCGAGTCTCATCTAATTTAGCCAAGTATAATAACCGTTTCTCCTCTTCGGAAGTAGCTGGAAGTAATTCGACAGCCATTTGAAGTGATGGGATTTCGCATTCAATAGGTAACACAGCTTCTAAGCCATAAACTAGCTGGAAAGGGGTGAAACCTGTTGAATTTTTCACTGAAGTTCGATATGCCCATAGCGCCGAAAATAACATGTTATGCCAATTCGTTCGATGGATACCAATGATCCGTCGAATCATGATGACTAGAACTTTGTTGATTGACTCAACCAAACCGTTGGCTTGCGGATAATAAGGAGTAGAGCTATCGTGGCGCAAACCAAGCTGGCTTGTAAGCTCAGTCATCATGACATTTCGAAAATGGCTCCCATGGTCAGTAATGATTGCTTGTGGGACACCAAACCTAGTTATGATATGATTGAATACGAAAACTGCAGCTGTCTTGCCGCTTGCGTCGAATGTAGGCATCGCCTCGGCCCATTTTGTAAAATAATCAACCGCGAGGATGATATACGCATGCCCCCCGGCCGAGTGAGGGTTACAAGTAATAAAGTCAATGCCCCATTTGGCGAATGGACCAGCGGCAATTATAGGGTGGAGAGGAGCAGGTGGAGCGCGCATCTTGCGATCAAACACTTGACAGTTGTGGCATTTTCTGACGGCAAGGATACAATCTTTAAACATAGACGGCCAGAAATAGCCAGCGCGCAACACCTTCTGAGCTGTGGCATACCCAGACATATGACCGCCACATGCTCCAGAGTGACAATCATTCAAAACTCTCTCAGCCTCATCGTGAGTTAAACAACGTCGAAAAACTAAGTCTGCCCCCAGGCGATAAAGTGTATCTCCAATAATTCTGTATTGCTGGGATTGAAACCGAATTTTTCGACGGTTTTCCTTGGAAGCTTCAGGCCGAAAGGTTTGGGTTTGGAGATAGATGATTATATCCCCATACCACGGATCTACAGTGCTAATAAGAAACAAAGATTCGTCCGCAATGGACTCCTCTGCCACAGTCTCTGTGTCAGCACTCGGGAAATCACACATTAATTCCGCGAAGACTAAAGATTTCTTAGACTTGGACTTCTCAAACTCCAAGTCGAACTCTTGCAGGATGACGATCCATTTAGAGTACTTGCCCCCTAGCAGTTGTTTTGTCAAGATATAAATCATAGGGTTGCAATCCGAAATAACAGTAGTTTTGCGGAGAAGAATGTAGTGACGAAAACGCTGGACAGCTTGAACGGCTGCCAGGGCCAATTTCTCCACATGTGAATATTTTAACTCAGTTGGATTTAAGGTTCTGCTAAGGTAATATATCACATGCTCTGCCTTGAATTCATCTTCTTGAACTAACACCATTCCAATGGTGGAATGCGAAGCTGCGAGGTATAAGAAGTAGTCCTGGTTGTAGTTGGGAGGATGCAATAACGGTGCATGGGTCAACGCGTGTTTCAATGCATCAAAAGATTGTTGAGCAATCTCGTCCCAAAAGAATTGTACGTTCTGTTTCAACAACCGTGTAAAACCTTTAGTGACCTCGGCGTAGTTAGGGATGAATCGGCGTAAAAAGTTTGCTTTCCCTTGCAAACTTTGGAGTTGGCGCAAACTCGAAGGAGGAGGCAATTGGATGATAGCCTCGACTTTCGAGGGATCGACGCGAATGCCGGTTTTGGAAACAACAAATCCCAGCAATCGACCTGTTTCTATACAGAAAACACACTTGTGGGGATTCAACCGAATTCGATAATGCCTACACCTCATAAAGATTGCTCGTAAATGGACAAGGTGATCAGCTCGGTGTAAAGAATGAGCAGGCAAATCATCGAGATAGGGTTGCACAATGTGCTTGATGTCATGAAATGCATAAGACATGGCCCGTTGAAAAGTAGCACCGGCATTCTTAAGGCCAAAAGGTAATTTGCAATAAGCAAATGTCCCCCATGGACAAATGAATGCCGTTTTTGGTTGATCGGCAGGTAGAATATTGATTTGATTATAACCTGAGAAACCATCCATGAAGGAAAACATCTCACTTCCGGCACAATCATCAATTATTTGATCGATATAAGGCGTAGGATAGTTGTCTTTTGGACAAGCTCGATTGATATCCCTATAATCGATACAGATTCTTATTGTTCCTTGTTTTTTATTGACGGGAACAATATTCGATACCCAATCCGTTAACGGGATCGGATAAATGAAACCTGCTTTCAACAGCTTTTCGACTTCGGCTTTGATTGCAGCTGCTTTTCGAGGGTGAATCTGACGCAACCGTTGCCGAATGGGTTTAGCATCCGGGTAGGTTTTGATTTCATGAACAACAATGGCAGGATCGATTCCTGGCATTTCTTCGTAGGACCAGGCAAACACGTCGCGGAATTCTTGGAATAGGGCCTTGTAAGTTTGGATTTCTTCTTCAGTACATGCGGCACCTATATGAATGTTCTCCTCGATTCCGGGCTTCACTGAAATATCAATGGGAATAGTACGAGAAATATTCCCTAAATTCAGCTCTGAATCAGAATGTTTCGTTGGATCCTGAGCGTCTTTGACATATTCAGCGGTAAAGATAGATGAAAAATCATTTTCAAATGCATCATCCTTAGGTAAAAACGAAGATCTGTGATGGAGATCTTCCCATGGTAGATCATCTACACTTAGGATTTCGCGAAGTTGTTCGTCAGATGACACTTCTTCGGGAAACGTTATCCGTTCTAAGGGTGAGGTGAAAAGTGACTCTTCACTGACCACATTCATTTGGTCGGTTGAATGAAAGTCGGTAAAAGACATAAGAGCTTCATAAGCAATCTCATACGGACTCAACGGCATAACATCACCGAGTGAGTCTAGCTCAGAGTCAGAGGGAACATACCAAGGATCATCATAAATAATGTTTTCTGACGTGATCATATGAATTGTTGCGAACGAAGGGTCTGCATTGAGTGGAGGGAGAGGAAAAGTTCCCAGTAAACCGGAATCCTTAACTAAACCTACACCAATGTCCCTATAAGGGATTGTCGTTTTACCAACATGCTGGATAGTTTCTAAAGAGGTTGGGTCGGATGAAAAGTATGTCAGCTGATCAATAGTCACGATCTTACCGTTATGTGGAAACTTAATGACTCTGAAGACCGATGAAACGACCGCTGTCATAGCATATGACCAACTTCGACCCAAAAGAAGGTTGTAGTCTAGAGGGGCATCAACCACTTCCACATCCAGACTAACGGTTTTACCTTCGACCCCTATAGGCAATTCTTGTAGAATACCAAACGGACGGAACCCACGGCCATCAAAGGCCTTAAGGATGGTGGGGGATTGGTTCAACGAAGGAGAACCAAGCGATCTCCAACATTGAATCGACATAATACACGTAGAAGCTCCCTCATCAATCACAGTCCGATGAATAGGCCTGTTTTTGACTATCACTGGAATTTGGAAAGCCATTTGATGGGGGAGACGCGGTGTACTACTTTCTAGATCAAAGATCATTAGGTTCGGGTCCTGAACATCGACAGCTCCAATAGCCGACAAAAGCAATTTTCGTTGCGCTGGACATGATTGCAGCACTTCGAGTGCCGACATTGCTGAAGGTGAAACAGCTAAGTCTTCAACAATGTTGTAATTCTGGGCTGCTCTCGCATGTGGATTGAAAGCAGACCTTCGAAGTACACCCTTGGCGGGCGGCTTAATCACTAAGTCTGGGTTAGGTTTTTCGATCTGTAGTGGATCGGAACCAGGAGTTGAGGTTGATGGGTTAGAGTGAGAAGATTCTGCTTCTTTACCATCAACAGGAGCCTTACTACCATAATCTTGCGATCGAGTCGCAATCCTGACATGAGACATCATCAAAATGGGTTCTTCACTGGCATTCGAAGAAGAACCTATCATCTTATTCTCCTGCTCTGGAAATGGATTTTTTAACACAGCAGGAGTGGGAGAACCTTTGACTATTTTCACTACCTCGGCCCGATGAGGGCAGTCTCTCGTAAAATGATCTTCTTCACAAATAAGACAAGGATAGCGAGGTTTGCGCTTTTCGTCATTGGTTTCCGACTTTTCCGTTTTCTCCTTTGGAGCCTTGTCTGCTTTAGCCTTCTTCTTTCCTTTCTTCTTTCCACCGTTTTTGGATTTGGCCGTAGATGACTCTACAGCGTGAATGTCGGCGGTAAGTTCAGGAGGAGAAGACTCTCCTGTCGGAGAATCAGGCAAAGTGATAATTGGAGTATTGGAGGTCTTGGAAGACTTCTTCTTACTCTTCGTAGTCACGATACCGATCATACCATCAGCGGCATGAGATCCCGAAGGAGCAGCAGCGATTTGGTTTGACTTTGGAAGATCCGGAATTTTCTCGTGTAACGTACCCGACTGAGTGTAAACTAAGTCAAGGTATTGTGCCTGAGCAATGACTTGCTCCTCAGTAACTACTCCGGCCTTAGCTACATCTTCAGTAATTCTTGGTAATAATGATTTTACAAACCATTCAGCTAAAATTTGGTCCGGGATAAAAACTTTCACTAATCTTCTTCGACGTCTCCACTCATGGATGTGATCAGAAATGTACGTGGATGTCGATTGTTTTAGCGAAGTTAATAATTCTGTACCATTATCGTATCTGACTGGTAACTGAAAATGAGTTAAGAATGAAGTAGCTAACTGGCTAAAGTTGTAAAAAGAAGCCCGTGGCAACTCAATGTACCACTTGGCTGCGAGACCAATGAGTGTACGCTGGAAAAGACGTAAGCGGATAGAATCATCTGAGATGGAATTTGATGCACACCAGAGGTGGTAAGTCATCACGTGATTAGACGGATCCTCTCCAGACTTACCTTCGAACTTGGGTATATCGCTGGGCAACTTATTTGGCATTGGCGGCCAGAACGGAAGATATTGAATTGGATCGTTCGTTAGGCGCGTCAAGTCGGGTAAATCTAAAGTCGCAATAAACGGTAACTGCCGGTTAGGATCTCTAAAACTCTGAGTCACAATACCAGCCCCAGGAGGAGGATATCCAGGATAACTAGGAACAGGAGTCGCATTTGGGATATTATATCCTCCTGGAAAACCAGGATTAACCGGACCGTACTGGGGTTGCTGAGGTGGTTGATAAGTGTACCCAGGATACGGTTGATACTGGTAAACCGGTTGTTGGGCAGCTTGCCCAGGTTGATACTGTCCCTGGTACGGAGGTTGAACAAATTGAGGTTGAGTAGTAACAACCGTACTTGTACCAGGTTGGCCTGCAGGCATCTGGACTGTGGTTTGAACCGTGGGTCCAGACAACGGTACAGATGTCTGAGGAGCGGTTACAGGGACAGTAGAAACCGGAGCTGCCGATACTCCAGAAGTAAGCATGGTAGATGAAGCGGTAGTTGCTGCAGCCGTGTGAGGTGGAGTACTAGGTGCAATTGGCGGCTGAGTAACTACGGAAGTTACAGGGGTCTGAACACTTGACTGGACAGGTTGCGGTTGCTGGGGTGGACCAGGAACTGCAGGTTGTCCTGCTTGAGGTACCGACTGTATACTTGGTTGCGACATCTGTTGACCCTGTGACGGATCCCATGTTAACATTCCAGGGTATTGACTCGTAACAGGTTGAGGATACTGAGATCCATAGCCGTATTGAGGATAGGGTTGATAACTGTAAGGTGTAGTCCCATATGATTGCCCTTGAGGTGGTTGATAACCTTGACCAGGGTATTGACCCGTAGGTTGATAACCTTGAGGTAAATACGAATACTGGGGTTGACCTTGACCTTGAGGTTGGTATCCTTGAGGTTGATACCCTTGGGGTTGATACCCTTGGGGTTGCCATCCTTGAGGTTGCCATCCTTGAGGTTGATACTGATACTGAGGTTGACTTTGGGGTACATATTGAGGCTGGGGTTGATACCCTTGGGGTTGATACCCTTGAGGTTGCCCCCCAGTCACGAATGAAGTACCTTGAGGTTGCCCCCCAGGCATTAACGAAGGTTGCCCCCCAGGCGGTAATTGGCCACCTTGAGGTTGGTTAATGGGAGTTGAACCTGACATCATATAAACTTCACCTATACTCAATGGTACATTACCACTGTTTCCAACTAATAACCCATGATCAATGGGTTGAGGAGATGCTCCCGCAAAGGTACCAGAAAGTGATTGATACCCAGTAGGAACAGAAGGACCGCCATGTAAAAATGATTCAGGACTTTGTGAAAACACAGATGACTGACCAGACATATTTACAGGAGAATGAATTCCTCTAGGTGGAACCGGAGTACGAGGTGTAGAAAAACCTACTGAGTTGTCTAAAAAATTGGTTAATGCAAGGTACCAAGATTCACTTCTAGGAGGACTGTAAAAGATGGATTCACGCTCCCTTAGATCAAGGGTAATTAGATCTTCAGAATCAGAAACGCCTATTTCTTCCTCTGGAACAAGTTCTTCTATAGCAATTAATCCAACAGGAAGATTTTCGGTGATAATTCTTTCTATTCTTGGTGAATCAGGAACACTAGGAGTTGGAGTAACAGGTTCTGAAATTTCAGGTTCTTCGCCTGTTTCACTGGCAGATGAAAAACTACCAGCAAGCTCGGAAACTGTAACAGCTTCGGGATTGTAACCTGTTTCTAATCTGGATGGACTACCAAGGAAGATTCTCCTTCTTCAGGTGATCCTACTCTACTGCCACTAGGAGGAGTTACAAGGACCTTTAACCCTTCTAAATGACCCGGAATGTCTTCAGGAGATTCACCCCGCGATTTACGGAGTTTTCTTAACAAATCTATTCCGGTAACAATCTCAGGAGACTTGCCCCGAAGTCTACGGGACTGTCTCGGTAATTCCGCCACAATTAAAGATTTTAACTACAACACACGAAATCAAAGTAAAAAATTTCAAATCAAACCACCTAAAGTCTTCTAAAGAACCAATCAAATTTGAAGCACACGCCTAAATAATCTAGAGCGTCAAACCACACACAAACAGTAGTCTTCCGGACCAAAAACGCTAGTTGGTGATTAGGCCCAACCTCGCAGGATTCAGTACAGAAATAGTGGGTGGAACAGTTACCCCGGCAACCTGCTTAATGAATAGACTGGACCAAGTTCCTCCACTTTAACCGTCTCGAAGTGAAGCGAACCCCCCAGAAAATCCAAGTGAGTATAACCGACGTCTGCTCCAGGTACAGTGGGACCTTCCCTCCACCGTCACCTTGGGTAGAATCCTAGATATTATGGCCACTAAGGTTACCAATCACAACAATTACACCTGGGGGAACAGTCTAAACTCCGACAGCACGCAAGGGCAGAGTAGCAAGCTCCAATCCCCTTACCGGCTCCTTGACAACAATCCAAGGTTTACCGATAAGTGACCCCTGGCTCCTCGACAATGGTTAATCCGAGGTTTACCGTTTGTAATACGTACTGCCTGGCGTCGTTCCCAACGAGGGAGGAATGATCCCCTCACTGGTTCGGACACGAGCTCGTGTTTCTCCTTTAAGAGGAGCTTTCCCAGAATGTAACTGAAACAATTGGATTTGTTCTACTCAAGATAGACTATCTGTTTGGTTTTGTAGTCTTGGAGAGTTAAGTACTCACCTACTCCAAGACCCTAGCCTAAGCTATGTTGGTGCTTCAGAGCCCTAGAAAAATAAAGATTTACTAGATTGATTTTAATTTAAGCGTTACTTTTAAGGTTGTTTCTTAAGTCAAAAGGTGATGGAAGTGAAACTAGTGGTGTGTTGACTCGACTCGAAACCACTACAAAATGCACCTAGAATGATTTATCCACTACTTTACTTTTTCGATGAATTGCTTAACTAAAAAGTTGAGAGAATGCAATCTTTATAAAAGCAACTTCTTAATTGAAGACAATCAAAGAAACAATTCGTTTTTCTTTTCCAAGCATAAAAACATAACCTCTCTTTACATGCACGAAAAAACTCTTTTCTTCTTTCGAAAACAAAAAGCTACTTGAAACAAGACTTTTTAAGAAGATGTTTTTGTATTTTTCTTTTAATAAAGCAAGTAAATCTAATGTAACCAAAAATCAATCTTAACAACTCTTAAAATCTATGAAAATGCACTCATAAGCAAACTAAAGGCAAATTTACTCTAAGCAATCTTAACGAGGCCAAAACTAACAATGATTATTTCTAAGGTGTTTTACTTGATCACAATCAAATCAAGGACTAGCTTATTGCAGAATCAAAAACTAGCCAAAACAAAACTCTAATCTTTTTGTTCTTTTTGTAAAATGGAAATCAATACTTTAAAAACAAGCAAAGCGAAATTTGACCCAAAACAACTCAAATGACAAGCTGCTCAAACAAGGAGACTTTACGACAGGCTCAACTTCTAAGAAGGTTGACTAACCAGAGATATCTAAGGCTGGACAACTTTCTACTATCAAAGTCACTACAAAGCCTTTCCAAAAATCAAACCCTAGGTCTAAACTTCGTTGAAAACCACTAAAACACTCAAAGCTCACAAAACTAGTTCAGGTGAGAATTCTTGACAGGGTACTAAAGGATCTGGGCAGAAAACACTAAGGAAAAACAAAATCTAAAAGTAATTTAAAGCAAAAATGGAATTTTCTTAACTTTTACAGGAAGACGCAGGCCACCCGTTGTCACAGGTGCGGCCCCGCACTGTGCAGTCGACAACAGCGCGTCCAAGGACGCACTGTGCAGCACACAGAGACTGCGTCCTTCTGGAAAAAGGAAGAAAAACTAAAGCCAACTAAATCTACAACTAAGCCACCCAAATACTAATTCTCACAGTCAAAAACCAGAAAATAAAAATGATTTTCTCAAAGCAAAGTTCATATAAAGGAAAAGACTCTCTCATTAATGGATTCCCCAGCGGAGTCGCCAATTTGTCACACGGAATCTGTCAAGGGTGCGGACACGACTGACCTTCCTAGAAGTCTAAGACATTCTAATGACAAACAAGACAAAAAGGAGTGACCTTTCTCTAAATACACCTTTTACGACATGAAAACTACAAGTGTTCAGGCTTACCTTATTCCAAAACGCTGTTGTTGAAGCCCGTTATTGACGATCCGGATGAGCTCCTCCTTCAAGTCAATTCCTGCAACCACAAACAATCAAACAATTACCAAGCACTTGCATTTCATATAATAAAACATATATCCAACATGCAGACCAAGGAACACATGAAATAACTCATTAACACAAGCTATTGAGAAAAATAAACCAGTTTGCATTAATAACGAAACAAAGAAACTCTTACAACCTGGCCTTGGTGTTGTGCAAGTTCCTCCCAGGGTCCATCAAGGGTTTTCCTCTACTTTGACAAAGCTCACCCTCTCCCAAATAGAATCAAGTGAAGACAATCTCTCCTCACAAAGGCTCTAATGGAAGACCTAAATCTTGCAGCATTTACCCAAAGAAAATGTATAGCTCCAACCTCCTCTCCTTTTGGCTCAATGCCTTTATTTATAGTGCTGTAAAGAGGTTATTCAGGTCCACTATCAATGGGATCATCCCCCTCTATGGGTGGGATAGCTCCCTTATTGATGGGATAAGTTCCCCCTTAATAGAGATATATGAACCAACTGGAGGCGCATCCATTTCATCAAACCGACCTCTAGAATGTTCTAGAAGTAACCACAAGTAACTTTTTCAAGATAAAACTCGCGCATTTTGCCTTTTACAGAGGGACGCACCTGTCCCTTAACATACAGAGCGTCCATGGACGCAGATTTTGTGAACATGGTCAGCGTCCCCGCAGGTAAGGCTAGAGAGAACCTGCGACCCCAGAGATAAACATAGTTTTTACAAGACTTTCTCTCTTCTTTGAGTTTGAGATGGATAACAGAGGCATGAGACTTGCCTAAGAGGGTAGCATGACTGTTGATTTGAGCCATACTAACTGTAAGTAGTCAAGGTGACATTTTTTAGTGTAACAAGAAGCTCATGGTGTTAATCAAACTCTTAAGGCAAACCATTGGTCAGGATGCAAGGCAGGTCGAAAACCGAAAGGAAGAACCGGCGGGCGATTATCAAAGCAATCATCCCAAGCCTGCGCAGGCAGGCATCTCGATGTCTGAATCAGCTCCGGAAGCATCCAGGAATTATTTTGTGCTCAAGATGTAATGGGGCTGGCTTTTGCCTCGGCTGGTTTTTGGGTTCATTCGGCTGGTCTATTATGGTCCTTTATGCTCTGCCGGTTAGTTGGTTTGTCGTTGCTGATGTCTGTCTGCTGCCTCAGTTAGGCAGGTGTTTAGTTGTTTGTTTTAGTAAAGCACTTTTGCTCTGCCACCCTGCGTGGTGTGCTCGTGGTAGTATGGATGTCTCTTTTGGTCAATTTTGGGGTTGGGCTTGCAGTCTGGCAGCCCTCTGTCTGCAGGAGCAGACTTTTTGTACTATAAATACTTCTTTTTAATATAACAAGCTGACTTACACAAAAAAATATTAATAAGGTTTAAAATGATTTATTAATAACATTCCTATTGAAATTTATTATAAGTTTCAATACAAATTTATTTCTAAAATTCTAAATTATTTAATAATAAGGATATAAAGTTTTACTAATATTCATATGTTTAAGTTGGCTTTTATTAATAAGGTATTCTTTTTTTTAAAGTTTCATAACCTTTATTCGATTTTAAACAAGAATAATAAAGATATTATTAATATTATTATTAAAGTTCATTTTTATCACATTCATTAATAATATTAATGTGAAGGTGTTTGAATAAGGTTTAATATTTATTTAATATTTATGTTTTCTCATTATTTGATTTTTAACATAATTTCTACCAACTTAAATATAGTCATCTACAACCATTATGATAATCCAAGGTTAACATGGTTAACATGGTCAACTATATTCATTTATAGTTAAACACTAACATCCATGGTCAACAACACTCAACCATAATATACCACAACTCATAATGGACAATCATGCTTATACATTGATATTGCAATGTGGAAAATAAATATGAACATTGCAATGTACAAAGCAAAAACAAACATCACAATCTAATCAACAAACCCTTGCATCAAAATTTCATTAATAGAAATTTCCACCAGTTCACGCCACATTTTTATAAGGAAAACTCAATGTTGGAATATGATAAATAAAAAAATAAATATTGCAATATGGAAAACAAAAATATACATCACAATGTGACAAGCAAAAACCACATAGCACAACTTGACAAATTGAAATCAACGTCGTAATATGATGATTTAAAAAATGATGTCACAACTTGACAAACAACTATCAATGTTATAACATGATAACATAGTCAAACACAATTAAGCTTTATAGCTAACATTTATAGTCAATGTTAAAATAGTCAACCATATGTGTAGCATACTTAACAATACTCAACGTTGTTTATGTATAGTCATCCTCAATCAACCTTGGTCAACCATATTCAACTATAGTCAACCATGGTGAATGATAATCAACGATAGTCAACCACAATTGACAATAATCAGCCATAGTCAACCCTACTCGTTCATAATCAAAGTTCAATTTTTTTTAAAAATATTGATATTGTTATTAATAAAATTTAAAATGTGTTAATGATAAATTTTATTAATACATTAATATTATGGTTTATTAATAAAGCACAATAATGTTTTATTAATAAGGCAATATATTTAATAAGGTTTCATAATAAAATTTATATTTAACAATATTTAAAGTTTATTTAATATTGATTTCTAATAAGGGGAATATATATATATATATATATGAAATTTATTAATAATTTTAACATTAAGATTTTTGAATAAGGTTTAATATTTACATCTAATAATGTTAAAGGTTTCTTTAATATTTAATTGGTATCATGATTTGATGAACAAAAAATAACATTGCATATGTGGTTCACAATATTGACAACATCACTATGTGATGAACCAATCTCCACATCATAATATGGAAGATAAAAAAATAAACATTGCAATATGCCAAACAAAAATTTATGTCGTAATGTGACAGACAAATATTGAACATCATAATTTGAGAAACTGAAATCGATATCACAATGTGACAAATAGACAAATGATGTTGCATTATGACGAATAATAAAAATGTTACAATGTGATGACATAGTCAATCATTATAATCAATGTTTGAATAGTCAACCATGGTGAAACTTAGTCAACCATATATTTACCATAGTCAACGATAGTCAACCTTGTTCCGCAGTAATTATTCTCAGCCAACCTCAGTAGACCGTATTGAACTATAGCTAACAATAGTCAACACTATTATGTCATAGTCAAGGTTTAAAATTGTTTATTAATATTAATATTAATATTAATAGGTTTAATAATATCCTTAATATTAGAATTTATTAATAACGTTCAATAATATTTTATTAATAAGACATCATATTTAATAATATTTCATATAAAACTTATTAAAGTTTATATTTAATAATATTTAAGGTTTACTTAATAATTATTTTTTCAGTATTTAATTTTTAATATAACTTTTGTAATTTTTCTAGACAATGTAATCATATTCAACTATGATTGAACCATCTTAGTCATGGCGAATGATTGTAATCCATGGTTAACATGGTCATCCATATTCATCAATACTCAAACATTGACAACCATAGTCAACATTGTTCACCCATAGTAAACCACTATTGACCATAGACAACTATGTTAAAAGATTGATATTGCAATATTATAAATAAATATCAATACCATAATGTATTAAAAAGTATCAACGCCACAAAGTAATGAACAAAAATTGGCATCACAATGTGATGAGAAAAATTTGAATAAAGTGTCGTGTTGTTGTTCTGTATTTTTTAAGTTGAGGGAGTAAACAAATTAGACACCATAAAAACCACTTTGGAAGCTGCGATCTAGCCCTACCATCTTCAGAGTGGGATCTCTTTGCTTACTTTAGATTTCTTTTAGTGTAAGTTTTAGGCTAGTTATGATTGTACTTGTTTATTTTGTTTGAAAGTTTTGGTTCGTTCGAGTGTTATAATTACATTGGGCTATGGAGTCTATAAACTAAACTAGTGTTTTGTATCAATTTTTAGAGGAGTTCTCACAGGGAGAGCTAGGTTGCACTAACTGTGTCTTTTTCGAAATTAAAAGAATGGTGGAATAGCAAAAGTGTAAGATTCATTAGAAACCAAGCATCAATTAAGAATTATTTGATCTGACTTTAGTGGAAAACATTAAAATTATCAACAACGAAAATAGGATGCTCTAAGTAACAAATCCTATTTATCAAATTTTTTGTTGATTAATTCAGAAATTTAGAATAATAGAGAAAGGAAAAACAATGTTTAAACAAATAGACAGAAGATACACATCACCATTTAGTACACCACATGGATCCTATGAAAGGTCCTTGTATTATTGATGCTCCAGTGCTTTTAAAATTACAATATGTAGAAGGAAATTACATTAGGAATTCAACCCTTAATATTTCAAACATTGAAGTATTTATAATGAAAATTACAAAAAATCCTTTATGAAATTGTTTTCAAATCGATAGTGTATTATTAGCCTAATTACAAACAATATGATCTACTTCTAGCAAAAAAATAGGCCACGTAGGAAACTAAAAGGAAAGATGGCCCTGTTTTGATGGCTTCAGTTGCTAAGTCAACCTAAAACAATGCTGGGATGATGAATGACCATTGTGTTGGATGATGCACTAGAAATTGTTTTACTGTTGCTGAATTATCCTTCAATCCTATAAATTGACCAATTCTTCCCATCTTCTTTCATCTGGTATTGTCAATTTTGTTACCCTGCGGTAAATTTCATCTACCTCTGTGTATTTGGAAAAGGTTAGCTTTAGAGTGAAAATGTGTTTTACTTCATTCTGTACATAGAAATCATTTGACATGGTTTCCAGAAAGAGCTCTGCTGCCATATTACCCTTAATCCCACTGACCTCTATGTTGCTTCTAGCCACTTCTTTCATCTTCTAGACATAGTCTTCCTGAGTGATCAATTTGTCATTTATAACATAAATACTGGGCAATCCCTTTTGGATTAATGCTTCAATTATGTTTGTGAACCTGTTTACTTGTAGCTCCAAGGTTTCAGACCATTATTCTAAATGATCAATGAGATTTCTCTTTGTCAAGACTCTCTTGACTTCGAGAATAGTGGCAGTTTTATCACTAATCCCTACTCCCTTAAGCTCATATTTGGTCTTTGAGATCAAAAGCTTGATTATGGTAGAGGCTTCTGTGGGCATCTCTCCCAGCTTTTCTTTTCCCTACACGATAGTTTCTGTAGCCTTTTCTATCAGCTCTTTCTGCTCAAATATGATTTGGATAGAAGGCCAAATCTCATTCATAGAGTCTAGGATATTCATCCAAATTGTTTCCTTGGTTTGGGCCAAGGTCTAGCTAATTGAAGTGTCTCTCTCTAACTTATGCAATTTCTCCAACAGTCACTGGGATTTCTACATTTTAGTAACCCGAGCTGCTTTTGCATTAGCCTTTTACACTTCTAGAACATTGAGTTTGTCCTGCAAAGTCTCAATCTCCTTTGACTAGAGTGACATGTTCTCGACTGTCTTGGTTACTTGTTCAGCATTCATAATTTGAGTGGAATAATTGGCTGTAGTGGATGCCCCTATTGATGGAAGTTGATAAATAGGTATGGCTTCTAGGGGGACAATGGCCATCTTTAGATTGTCTTCGTTCTCCTTTATCATTTTCTCCATCTCTACCTCTATCTGCCTAATCTTTATATTCTGTTCTACAATCAATCACATCATATATGCTTTTTATGCTTCACCTTCTTCAATATCCTTGGTAAATGGATCCTTTGTGGCTGGAAGCTTGAGCTATTTTCTTAAGGTTGCAATGTCCAGGTTATTCTTTTTAATAATCTCCTCAACAACATTGACATCTTTAGGTTCATGCCCTATCTTAATCACCAAGTCTTCTAAAGATTTGATTCTGTTATCTTTGAATGTTGAGGACACTTTCTCCATTTTCAACTATGACATTTGCAAACGAAACCTGCAATTTCGAAAGTGACATAGCAGTGTTAGTCAAAGTGGAGGATATCATTTCACCATTTTTCTTGTGCATCTCCATTTGTTCAATAGGATGTCTGTCCCTTGTCCTGAATTCAAAAGTAGTGCTCTTGTAGTCTGTTGTTGATTTTGGCTATAGAATCTGGGCCTCAAGAAAGGCTATCTGCATTTTGCCATGTTTCGTGTCAAAGGCTGACAACAACCTGCTTTGTGAGCTGGAGGTCTACGTCCAGAATCAGTTATAGGTGTTATTTTTCAAAATCTCATTTCTGAGCTTAATCTCCCTGTACCTATCAAAAATTGTCTTCTCGTTTTCTATTTGGACATTTTTGTGATTCTAGCTCAGTTTCCTTGTGACCTTGTGAAGATGAAGGTCCAGTAGGAGATGTTGTGAATTTTATAGTTATAGGTGTTGAATTTGTGATGATGATGGCAGCCTGCCCTTCAATTTCTTTGTCCAATTATACTCTAGGAGTTAACTTTGCTTTCTTCCTGTAGTTGATCCTGAATTCTTTAGCTTCACTCCCAGTTGTTGATGATGATCCTTCCTCCCTCTATATTTTGCTTAATTTTTCTTGACGAATGGGAGTCTACAAACTGGAAGTAGAAACAAGATGTTATTCAACTTCCTGTAACGTGTTTTTAGTCCAGTCCAGTTGATTGGCATACAGATCTATTTCTGGCCTTGAAGTATTAATGTAAGGATTTATTTTGTTCTCCACTCTGAGCTTTGAAATGATTCCACAAGGGTCATAAGACCATTTAAAGCTAAGACTAAACTTCATTTATTTACGAATTTTGTTTGCCTCTTCACCTGTTTTCCTTTTGTTGCAAACAAATGGGCCCACTTGTGTCTTTATTTTGAACTATTACTTCTTCTTGGCCACTACAAAGCGGATGTCATTTGAATTCAACATTTGTCTCATGTACTCCAAGGAAAAAGTATTCATTGGGAGGTATTTGGGGAGTTTATAGGGTGCCAATTCACAACAATACACCATGATTTCTATGTAATTTTGGTATAAATACCAATCCCCGGTCTTTTCCTAATATGTTAGGTGTATAATTCTCTTGATTTCCTCACAGATCCTCGGTTGTATGGAATTGTTCAGAATGCTCATGGCTAGATGTAAAAGATATTCAATAAACTTCTTATAAGTGAATTCTTGTTATTCTCTCATGACGAATGAGGTCCAAAAGATTACTGGTTGTTGGTTCCATGCATGATCATGCTTCTGCAATGCAAGACTGAATTTGTTTGGCTGATAATAGAGGAACATGTAAATCAAAATGGGTGTGTAATTAAACACCTTTTCCATGGAAATTTTATGAACTACTCATGAAAAGTTTCAGCCAATAATTACCTAAAATTAAATACCAAGGAGGGTTTGTTGTCTATGGAAAATATGGAGTGGAACCCTAAAATGGGCTCATCCACCCACTGATCATGATAATAGTCTAAAATGTAGGAAATCATGGCTATAATTTTCTTGGCCTGATCACGGAATATGGAAGAAGGATATGGAGAATTTTTTTTGGGTAATTGGGCATTCTTTAATAAGAAAATCTCAAAGATTTTTGCATTGGTGGAAAAATCCCACTCTTGATAAAGCTCGGTGAGGGATTCTAAGGAGAAAGGAGGAGCATTTTCCATAGTGGGGGACAACATCATTTGGTCAATGGATTGGGCTATAATTGTGAAGAGAATGTTACCTGTAGGGGAAATGATGGCTCTTTGGGCATGCACATAACAAGCTTGACACCTTCTGGTAAATTCTGGGGCTTGGAATGTCAAGGGGAAAATATAATGGGGGCGTTTGAACTCCCAGAACTCAATTTCATCAGTTTTGTCACTAACTCAATATAACTCAAGAAAATCATAGTCACATTGGGCTTCATTTATCTTGTAATCCCTATCAGCTAAAGGTATATGATCTAAATCTATGGAAGGGGGGATTAAAGGATTAATAGGGTTATCTTGAGTCTTAGTATTTGGATGCATGACTGTAAAAATATGTGAATAGGATGAATTTACAGAGGAGCCTACCAAGCACAGTTGAATAATGAACTATCAGGTGGAAAGGAAGAAGAAATTTTAGTTTATGTCATGATCTAGTCGTAGAAAAACTCTGAATGTGATCGCTGTGGAAAATTGTCAATAGTAGAAGAAAAATTCTAAAATGCAAGAGAGCGCCAAGGTGAGAAATAAAGAAAATAAAGAGATGGGTTCAAAAAGCTTTAAATGTTGTAGCGAATTGCCCCATTGAAATGGTGTAGGACCATTAGGCTTAAATGGTTACCCAGGAGAAATAAAATTTAATGTAGAATGGTCATTTTGGCCAGGAAAGAATTTAATAGGCCAACGATTATGCCATGTTGCGGGAAGAGAGTGGTGTATGAGTCATAGTGGAGTATGGTAGAGTGGGAGAGGGAAAGTAGTTTTCAGAAGGGTAGGGGGTGTTTCATTTTTTTGATGAGTGGGGGTGTGAAATTGCGAGGATGCGACAAGTAGGGGATGGGGCCAGGCGAGAGAAACTACTTTCCAAACCCCCCACAGTGGTAAAGGCAGGATGGTGACGGGGGGCCTAAGGTGGATGAGGTCTGTTGATAAAGAGTGAGAGAAGGTCCCAAGGACTTCAATGCTGTTGTACTTTAATCATAAGTGACAAAGAAATCTTTTTCCGCTTACGCTTTTAATTTTTGCTTTCCTGACTGAAAATGTAAAGATATAATGTACTTTATTCATGGTGCACATATTTCGTTTTCATCATATCCGTAAAATTTAGGATAAAAATTAGATATGAAAATATTTACCACTAATCTAATCTACCTACCCTTAGCTAAACTAGCACTTTTATTTTTGTCTCTAGAGTGCACTTGGACTAGTAAACCCATTGTATTTTCTTTTATACATAATGAAAAACTACCTAACCTATCCCTTATTTTTTCTATTCATCCAGATTAAAAATTTGTATCAAATTCATTTTCTACCTAACTAATGATTTACCTAGATTAAATTGTTGGGTAAGCCTTTGCTATCTATCTTAATTTACAAAAATTTAAAGGAGTTTAATCATGATTACATCATATGATTAAACTAAAAGCTAGTGATTGTGGTATTTTGAACAAGCTACACACAAATTTTTATTTTTCAGTAATGAAGCAAAACTATCTATGAGTAGTGGCACTTAGACTTGCAATACTTTCAGTATTATTCGGTTTTTACTTCTTTTTCAATTGGTGGGGTTCAATCTTTTCTTCTTTTTTCAATATTTTTTGTTTTTCGCTTTTTCTTATTTATACCCTGTTTTCATTTTTAGTTCTTTCTCTTTTATTTGTAAATCATTGGCAGATTGACAAGTATTTACAAAATAAGGTTCGTGAGATACAAAACTTAATTTCCTTGAGATCCTATAAATTATATAACCCTAACAGTGGCACTAGCTGGGGATGGAACTCTCCCTATCAAGTGCCAAGAACATGTGATTAGCAGCCTTGAGTGTTCAATTTCGACAAATATCCCCCTCTGGTTTCTTTGTTGCAGTACTTATGGTAACACATCAAAAGACACCTAGGGCCTTCTCTACAGGTTTCAAATTTTGTTAGTAGGTCACCCAATCTAAATAATAAAGACACTAATATTTACAATGATAAATGTTACGAAAACTTCTAATGCTTAGAGAAGTAGTGTTTGTGCATCCTTCCATTGACAGGTCCACCAGGTAATTCTATCCCATCTAGATTTCGGATAAAGAATGCATTATTCCCTCTGAAAGGATAAATGACATAATGTCCCATCCATAAATTGTCAAATCTTCCATGCTTCCATTTGTCTTCTCTTCTAGAATCCCACTTTAAGACTTTATCACCCAAGGTGAAATCATCTACTTTTGTCCTTATGTAGAAAATTGTCTTCATATTCTCATGGATGACCAAAACCTTATTATAAAATCCTTCCGTATATTGTTGCAACTAGATTGTCTGATCAATTCTCCTTTCATTGTCATTTGGATCAGCCTACAATTCTTGAATTAACTTCATGACTCAAACTCCCAAAGAGGATGGAAAAACAACATACATTGCATAACCAATTGTTATGAGGACATGCCAATTGAATTCTTTGTGTTGAGCATATCATCCCAAAGTGCATTTATCAACTTGTTCTGCCATGACTTTTTGTTGTCTGCTACAAACTTCTTAATAATATTTACCGGACTTTTATTTGAAGATTCAGCCAACGCATTACCCTGTGGGTAATAAGAAGTTGAATGCCCCAAAGTGATATGGTATTTATAGTAGAAATATATTATTTTCTTAGACCTAAAGGTTGTAGAATTGTCTGTAATAAGCTTGTTTGGACAACCAAATCTAGATAGTATATGGGTTTCTAATAACTTGATGATAATAGCATTAGTGGCTAGTCTAGAAGGAGTGGCCTCAATCCATTTGGTGAAATAGGTGGTAGCAGTAAGGATAAATTTATGTTCAGCAGAGGATGTAGGATGTATTTCTCCAATGAAATCCAATCCCCACTGTTGGAAAGGACTTTCAACAGATATGCACTTTAAAGGTAGAGGAAAAACATTTCTTTTTCCCTCAAATATTCGACCCTTGTGGAAAGAGGATACCTTCTTATGAACATTTGGGAACGATGTAGGCTAGTAAAAACCATCTCTAAGGATCTTATTGCTAGTGGTTTTCCAATACATATGGCCACCACAGTAACCCTCATGGAATTCCTGCATTGTTCTTGCTGCATCATCTCTCAATAAACACTTTAGTAGAATACCACCAGCATCTTTACAATATAAAAAAATTTCTATGATGCAAAATTTATCTTCTTTTAGCTTCAAAAATCTAGCCTTTGTTTTTGTTAGACCAAGAGGAGGATTTAAATTAAATAAAACATAAATAAGGTCTACATACCACGGTGAGCTCATGAAAGCCTCATCTAGTGCTGGAGTCGCATGTTCCTCTTGATCATCTAATTCAACTACAAAGTTGATATCTAATGCATTAAAATTAGATTCAACCATCAATTTGGGTAATTGTTTTCCTTTGATAAGCTTGGTTGGCTTGATTTCCAGATCATATTCCAGAAAGATGGCAATCCATTTGCCTCTTTTGCCATCCGGTCCATTCTGTGTCCAAATATCTTTAACTAAAACATTCTATACATAAGCATTATATGAGAATGAAGGATATATACTCAGAAATATTTAATTGCTTTTATGAGTGTGAAAGCTAGTTTTTCGAGTAGATTATCATTGAGTTCAACATCTTTCAAGTCCTTGCTAAAGAAAGAAATAGGTTGTTCAAATCCTTCATCGTTTTTCTGCAAAAGGACAACTGCAACAGTATGTTCAGAAGAAAATGAAAAAATTATAAAATCCTTAGTACAATCTGGACTCATAAGGACTCGTGCCTTTGTTAATTCTTATTTAACCTAGTTGACTGATTGCCTAGCTTCAACATTCCACCCGATTTCAGAATCTCATTTTAGCATGTTTATGATGGTTTTGACAAGTTCTGCATGGTTACGGATAAATATTCTCAATAAGTTTATTCTCCTAATAAATGATTGAAGTTCTTTAATATTTATTCAATTATTTAATTTTAGAATAGCTTCAACCCTTTCAGGATCAATTTTAATACCTTCCTTAAATATGATATGGCCAAGAAGTTTTCCCTCTTCAAGGCGAAACACCATTTTCTTAGGATTTAGTGAAATCCCAAAGCTCCTACATTTTTAAAATAATCTTCTCAGGTGCATCAATTGTTCTTCATCATTTTTAGAATATACATCTATGTCATGTAGATATATCACAATAAATTTGCCAATTTCATCAGCAAAAGAAATATCCATCGCTCTTTGAAATGTGGCTCCAACATTCATTAATCCAAAAGGAATTTTCACATACATGAAGGTACCCCATGGAGTAGTAAAGGTAATTTTTCCCTAATCCTCTGGATGAACTAAGACCTGATTATAACTTGAGAAACCATCTAATCAAGAAATCCTAGAAGATGCAACTACCTTTTGTAGAATATGATCCATTTTAGGTAAGGGATAGTTGTCTTTAAGGGAAACTTCGTTTAGGTTTTTGAAACCTATGCACAATCTAATTTCAACTGTTTTCTTCCTAGTTGGAATAATATTGGAAACCCACTTAGAGTACCTAAGAGGAACTATGGTTTTAGAATCATACATTCTTTTCATTTCCTTCTCAATTAAAGGCATCAAAATCGGATTTATTCTGTGAAGTTTTTGTTTAAAGGGTTTCTGATCTTCTTTAATTGGATTTTTGTGGTGTACTATTTATGTATCATATGTTTTAATATCTTCATAGACGCAAGAAAAAGAATCACTAAATTACTTGAATAAAGCAATATATTTTTGTTCCTCAGCGGGTGGGATTGATTTAGACAGTTTTATGATTTTGGGGTCTTTTTCAGTACCTAAATTACAATCTTCAACTGTTGTTCCTGAGGTATCAATCTTATTCTTTTTAGCCACATCATTGAAATCAAATAATTCTTCTAATAGAACTAGAGCTCTAGGAAAAGCATTATCTTTTAGCTGGAGTGTTCCAAATTCTTCTTTTTCAGGATCTATCTCAAGCAATTCTAGGTTATTTACATCTTTATCCATGGGTATATTTACAAATGAATTTTCTACTTGCCTTTCTAGATTAGAGTGTAAAACAATTTGAGTATCTACATCAGATTCCAAATCAATACTATGATCTTGAAATTCATCTTTGGATTGCAGAAAACTTTCAATCTGTTTATCATTTCCAAACACTTGCCAATACCTCATGTCATCAAGTACAATTGGTCAGTGTTTTACCTCTAGTACATATTCTTGATTAGGATAAGGCATATTACAAGAGTTGGATGAAAAATCCAGATTGTTTGGAATTATATTTTGTTTTCTAGGAATAGAAGAAAGTTCATATTCAAGAAAACTCTCTAGAAAGTCAAGAACAACATTTCTGTATGCTCTCATCCTAAGATGTTTGGTTGAATATTCTCCTTTAATTTTTTTTTATAATTAATTCAGCATCCCCTTGAATGGCGATTATTTTAGCACCTAATTTTTTCAATAACTACAATCCTATTATAAGGGCTTCATACTTTGCTATGTTATTGGTACATTGAACATTTACCCTGTATGAGTGACCCTCAATATGATTATTTCATGTGTTCACTACCCAAATTGTTGCTCCAGAACCATCTTTGCTTTAGGAGCCAGCAAAACTCATGTTCCAAAGAGGTTCTGCTGGAGTATCAAGTTATTTGTGTTTGGGCTACGTTTGTTTTAGAAATTTCAGTTTTAGCATTGATCACTTGAGTGTTGATATCCCCATCATTGTAAAGAACGAAGGAATCCAAATTTTAGTGAGCATAATAAAGAGGATAGTTATGACGTTTTTCTTGACTACTCACCATGAACTTCATCAAGGTCTCCGTATACAATATTCTTTTCTTCACAAAAACTGGTATAGTGGAAAAGGTCATATCCATTTGTAGGGTTCCTTGTAATTTTTCTCCCCATAATCGTGAATATCTGCAACCACAATATCCATTACAAAAATTTTAGCTGGGATTTGTGCTAAAGTAACACAGGTCTTTGATGAGACCTAGACATCTTACTTTACTGGAACGAAACGAGTATAAGTCTTTACAAGTTCTAGTAATGTTAAGTCCTAATTTCTCCATAACAACTTTAGGCATTAAGTTGTGGGAAGCTCGTGAATCTAACATAGCATTATGGAGGATTTTATCAAGAATAGTTAGGCTAATGTGGAATGGAGGAATACCCCCTTCCTATGGTTTTCCCTCAACTTCCATTCCAAATAGGAGTTCAGGATGGTCCTCATTCAGATTTATGGAGTCAGTGTTTTCCCATATGTTTAAATATTTCATTACTTGGGGTCTGTACATATTTTTTCTCATCAACTATGTGAGAGGAATAGGGATTTTCAATTTCACTAGTTCATTCTCAATGTTTAATGACGTTTGAATCTTAATAAAGTTGGGAAGTTCAAATTGATCTGTGATTTGTTTTGTCACAGGCTCTTTTTGTTGACTCGTGGTTCAGATATCTATTTGAGTAATTTTAGAAACACTATCAGCTACCTTCTTGATAGGGATTTCTACTTTTTTCTTACCAGACTTATCCATAGCTTTCTTAGGAAGATTATCTGTGGTTTTCCTAGGTTCCATTTCAGATGACTTTTTAGTATATTTTTGAGTTTTTGGTGTTGAGAGTGTCTGGATCATTTTTTCTCCTAAGGTTATACTACCTATGGACTTCCATTATGGCATTTTCAAACCCTTGTTTATATTCACATGATTGTTCATAATCTAGTTCAGTTTGAGCAAGGAGAAAAAGTCCTTGCTCCTCTTGAGTGTGGAAAATTGTTTCATCATAGTTTATCCCCATCATATTTATTTGATTATCATCCAAATCTTCAGCAATATTCCCCTCATCATCTATCTAATTTTCCTAAGAAGTAGGCCAAACCTGCTGGTCTAGACCCTCTTTTTCTCTTTGTTTAATTTGGGGAACATTCCTTCTAAAGTTTTGGTTTCTATTTTGAGGAGAATTTTGGTTCTCTCTCACTTGAGTTTGGTCATTCAAGTTTACTCTTTGAATCATTTGATTCACTACTCTCACTAAGTTATCAATTTTATGATCAACATCAGAAGTAGAAGGTTCTTCTTTTATGGTAACTCTGTGTTTAGATTTCAGTTTGGCCTTCTTGGCTAAGATGTTGACTTCAACTTTGATAGCATTTTCTTGCAATTCTTAAAGGTATCAAGCCTTTTCTCTAAGTTGATATTCCAAGTCTACATCAAAACCATCGGGAAAATCAGCTAAAGCTAAGCCAGGGGAGGGCTTGATGTCTTGTGGAATGGCATTGTAAACAATATTAAACCGTTCACAATGTTCTTCCACACTTTCATTTGGATTTATTTTCAGTGTTTTATATTCATTTAGGAGTTGAAGTGGATTTTTCTTGATCTCCCATCTAGATAAGAAAGTGTGATGGAAAGCCTCAAGGTTCATTATACTTCCTCCAGGTAAACTCCTAAACCATTTCTTGACATCACCTCCTAAAATTTTAGCAAACAATCTCATTTAACATCAACTTCCTCTAATTCTTGAAGGTCAAACATATCATTCATTTTATCTACATGATGTTGAGCAGTATAAGCACCAGTGTTATCAAAGGTCACAATATTAGATTGGTGATCTCTTGGCATAGTATTTAGCTAGCCCGGTAATACCAAAGGTGCATACCTACTTACCATAACTGGTCTAGAAGATTGTCTGGAAGATTGACCTGATGTAGGTGTAGTTGTGATAACTACATGGATAGTAGGAATAAGAGTTTGAGATATCACAGGTAAGGAAGTTGAGGCTATGGAATGAGTAGGAATGGGAGGTTTTAGATGAACATACTGGGAAGATTGACTAGACAAAGAGGTTGTTTCAGCTGTTAGAACATAAAATTCAACAAATTTTTTAATATAAGCCTCTTCAATAGCTTGGTGCAAAACTAAAACTAGACCTTGTAATTTTTCAAATTGTTATAGAGATTCGAGATTGGGATTTGTTTCAAGAATCTGGGTTTTGGTTATGTAAGGTTGTAGTAGGGCTTTATCAACGACAATCTGATCTAGAAAAGCCTCAAATTTTGATCTAAACAAGCTATGCTAGAAAGGAAAATCAAACTCTATATTCTAAATAGTTTCAAATATCTCTGGAACAGAGTTAGACCTAGAAGAAGGACTATTCTCAGGAAGAGAATTAAATCTATTCAAAGGAATATTACTACCTTGACTCTCTGTGAAACCTCTCTCTCTCACCAATTTTCTGGATTATCTATGAATTCAATAAGGTTGGGATCAGGGTGAGCTCTAGTGAAAATTCTTTTGGGAGACGGGTCTGTTAAAATCATCACATAAATAAAAATAAAATCATTGAGACACTACAATATATACAAAATAAAAACCGCACATCATTTATTTCATAATGATATATAGTTTTTGATTTATAGAAGTACTGATTAGATACCAGGGAATAATGAATTTTCACGAGTTTTCGGTCCCTAGTATGGTCATTCTTACGTTGTCATTTAGTATTTTTGAGGTTGATGGAGTAAACACATTGGATAGCATCAAAAACTCTTTGGAAGCTCGGATCTAACCCTTCCTGCTTCAGAGAGGGATCTCTCTATTTAATTTAGTTTTGTTTTAGTGTAAGTTTTAGGCTAGTTATGATTGTATTTGCTTGTTTTGTTTCAAATGTTTGGTGGATTTTAGTGTTATAATTCCATTGGGCTATGGAGTTTATAAACTAAACTGGAGTTTTGCATCAATTTTTAGAGGAGTTCTCACAAGGCAAGCTAGCTTGCACTAACTGGATATTTTAAGAATTTAAATGAATTATGCAATAGCAGAAGTGTAAGGTTCAGTAGAAACCAAGGAGAAATTAAGAATTCCTTGATCCGACTTCAGTGGAAAATGTTAAAATTATCAGCAGCCAAAAAGGGTGCTCTGAGTAACAAATCCTATTTATCACAATTTGTCTTGATTAATTTAGTAATTTAGAATAACAGAGAAAGGAAAAACAATGTTTAAACAAATAGAAAGAAGAGACATATCACCATTTATTACAGCACATGAATCCTATGGAAGGTCCTTGTATTATTGATTCTCCAATGCTTTGAAAATTACAATATGCAGAGGGAACTTACATTCGGAAATCAACCCTTAATACTTCAAACAGTGAATTATTTATAATGAGAAATACAAAAGATCCTTTACAAAATCATTGTGAAACCGACAATTTATTATTAGCCTAATTACAAACAATATGATCTAATTATCGCAGACAAATAGGCCACTTAGGAAACTAAAAGGGGACATGGCCCTGTTTTGATGGCTTCGGTTGCTGAGTCAACCCGAAACAATGCTACGATATTGAACTCACCGTAGTGTTGGCTGCTGCACTGGCAATTGTTTTACTATCACTGAATTATCATTCAATCCAGTAAATCGACCAATTCTTCACATCTACTTTCATCCGTTATTGTCAATTTTGTTACCCTATAGTAAAATGTGTTTTACTTCGTTCTGTACAAAGAAATCATTTGACATGGTTTCTAAAAAGGCCTCTGTTGTCATACTGCCCTTAGTCCCACTAACCTTGTTGTTGCTTCTAGCCACTTCATTCATCTTGAGGACATAGTCTTCCCGAGTGATCAATTTGTCATTTATAACATAAATACTTGGAATTCCCTTTTGGATTAATGCTTCAATTCTCTTTGTGAACCTATTTACTTGCAGCTCCAAAGTTTCACACCTTTCTTCCAACTGATCAATGAGATTTCTCTTTGTCAAGACTTTCTTGAATTCCAGAATAGTGGAAGTTCTATCATTTATCCATACTTCCTCAAGCTCATATTTGAACTTTTAGTTCAAAAGCTTGGTTATGTTAGAGGCTTCTGTGGGCATCTCTCCCGGATTTTCTCTTCCGTGCACGATAGTTTCTATAGCCTTTTCTAACATCTCTTTCTGCTCAAATATGATTTGGATAGAAGGCCAAATATCATTCATAAAGTCATTGATATTGGGCTTCCAAACACCCTTAATCCTTATGGTCTTATCATACTACTTAGCATAACACCATAGGATTTTCACCTTACCATATTATTTATGATAAAATTCCAATTTTCATGATCGAATCCAAAATCGAGACTCTTAATACTTCATGAGAAGTCAACATGGATCTCTCGGAAGAATAGAGATAACGCCTAGAAAAACTTAACAAATTAGATGAAATGCACCTTTCTTCTCTCTAATAAACATCCATATTTCAGTAATAGAGTGCTAAATGGAATGATTGTCTTAATAAAAAAAGATTGCAAAAAACGAGATTGGGAATTATTATATGATTCCAGATTTCAAGACTCTTCAGGAAAGCTTCAAACTAGGTGTTTAGGCCCTTACAAGATCAATGAAGCATACAATAAAGGGGCAATGTGCCTCACCACCATTGATGACTCTAGTGTTTCTTTTATTTCTAATGGTCATCGATTGCGCCTATACCACCAACAATCATAAAGGAGTATTTTCTTCATAAATTCATAAAAGATGCATATTTACATATTTTAGGTGGACAAGGGATTGTCCCGACACCTAAAATTGGGTAAAATTCTTTCTTTTTCATTCAAAACAGTGAGAATGGAGTCTTTTCTTCATAAATTCATAAATCATGGAGATTTACATATTGTAGGTGGATTAGGGAATATCCCTATATATATATATATATATATATATATATATATATATATATATATATATATATATATATATATATATATATATAGTAGAGTTCTATCACTTATATTTATTTTTAATTTCTTTATCTATATTATTTTGATATATATTTGTTTATATAGCTTGTCTCATCTCGAGTCACATATGTTGTTATCTTACATCACAATTTTTGTTACCTAAGTCACAGTTGTTGTTACTTTTATCCACGATTGTTGTTCCTTTACTCAAGTTTGAATAAGAACGTTGCCATTGTATATTAGAATGATGTTTTTCGATATAATGATCTCTTAACCCCTATTTAAAATATGATTATAATTGATTAAAGAACCTAGCCTTTCCCTCTCATCCTTCACTTTATCATTTAAACAATCATATGAGGGAAGAAGGCTATGTAATTACTGTTTTCAATGAATAGAACGATTATTACTCCTTTCATGTTAAAGTACCTTTTTAACCATTTTCTTTCGTTTTCATTCAAATTTCAACATATATATATATATATATATATAGTAGAGTTTTATCTCTAATATTTATTTTTAATTTCTTTATCTATATTATTTTGATATATATTTGTTTATATGGCTTCTCTCATCTCGAGTCACATATGTTGTTATCTTACATCACAATTTTTGTTACCTAAGTGACAATTGTTGTTACTTTTATCCACAATTGTCGTTCCTTTACTCAAATTTGAATAAGAATGTTACCATTGTATATTAGAATGATGTTTTTCGATATAATGATCTCTTAACCACTATTTAAAATATGATTATAATTGATTAAAGAACCTAGCCTTTCCCTCTCATCCTTCACTTTATCATTTAGACAATCATATGAGGGAAGAAGGCTATGTAATTATTGTTTTCAATGAATAGAACGATTATCACTCCTTTCATGTTAAAGTACCTCTTTAACCATTTTATATCAATCCTTATTAGGATGAGAATTAGTGCCATAACTTTCCATGGAGGCCCATTTCTGTGAAGTATTTACATTAAAATATAAAAAATAACAATAGAGACACTATGACTATGTGGAAGTTTTGAATTATTCCTTGAATTTCTCCATTTTATTTCATCTTAAAATAGCTATGATAAAGGCAC
Source organism: Pinus tabuliformis (assembly GCA_031772625.1). Classification (NCBI taxonomy): domain Eukaryota; kingdom Viridiplantae; phylum Streptophyta; class Pinopsida; order Pinales; family Pinaceae; genus Pinus; species Pinus tabuliformis. Next base: position 814,290,452 of record CM062804.1, on the reverse strand, counting down.
TATGGTGAAAGATGTGCACAAAAAACCAACCCAAGAAGTAAAATAGTGTTCTTCAGTAAATAAACTCTTATACCATCCATCTTCCACAATTATATATATATATATATATATATATATATATATATATATATTAGATATTTAACAAGAAGCTTGAAACACAAGTAAACCTGTCGGGATGAAGAAGATGCCTAGTTGTAGTGGGGCTGTGCCTGTTGATACCAAGGTAAAAAAACTAAACAAGCTTTTTGGCAGCGAGACTATGACAGGTAAATGAGATATACAATTATTAGCATGATATTTCTCACCTTGGGAAGGTTATTGATCGCATTCAATCATAATTACTCTTATAAGTCAAAGAGATGGAAAATGAATCCCATACTTTGTCTTTCATGGAATGGATTGAAAATTATTATAAGAGGAATTCTTAATGTTATATTTCAGATATACTAGAATGTCATGGAATGTGGGAAACTTTAGAATTTTTTACACATTTCTTAGATAATTAGGTTGTAATAAAAGGATACTAACGTTGATGGTGTACAATGTTTGAATGTCATTCCTTCGTTTTCCACATTCATTTATATACCCAAACATTTCAATTATTATCATGTCATTATTTATATATATGGGCGTCAAGTGTATTAATCATTAAATCAAATATTTCATATTTCAAAATGCTATATCTTGGTTCAATTTTGAGTTTTTAGCGATGGTCAAATTACAATCTCATGTGAAAAATCATACAATAGTATGACCAATATCCTTGCATTGTTATTTGAAATGAAAAATGTATTAACCTCTTCCTTTCCATTATGATTGATGTGATCACTAGCCAAGGACAACTATTAGATTGATTGGAGTGGGTGGGGGATAATTTCTAAGTCATTTTTGTAACCTTTCTTGCATGTTATGCCATTATTCGTGAGTTACTACTACATTCGATTATGAATGTCGAAAAACTAACAAAGCCAATTTTAGCATTTCACAAATTTGTTTCCATTTTTGAACAATAGGAGTAAGTTGAAGTAGTAGTAATAAGGTTTTATTCTATTAGAAAGAAACCAAGACACCTTTGAACCACAGATAACACACAAAACATTTTTAACCACGTAAAATGGATCCACTATTTCAGAATAATTCATATTTTTGATAGATAAATTGCAGTGGAGTTCATGCAAAATTTGTATAATGGTATGAAAATGTTAAAACTTTTACAGGGTCGAGTGAATCATGAGGCTATAGGTTAGGCTACACAAATAGTAGTAGAAGGAGAGAGGTGGTATGAATCACACACCTCACTACAAAACATATATATATATTATGTTTATATGATGAAGAAGAACTAGTGAAGAAGGGGAAGGGATACAATCCCAATTTGTTCTTAGAACCATGGAAGGAGTTGCTAAATATAGGTCAATGATATAGTTATTGTGATGGCATATTCAATGTGGTTCAAGGTCACCACTTTAAGTTGATGGTACATTTGAGAGAGAAGGTACCTTTGAAGCTTCTGTTTTTCCTCAAATATATTTTGAATGTCTAAACATAGAGTTAGAGATGCTAAGGAACCTTCTATATTTGTAAGCCACCATGGATTAATTAGGTTACTAGTTATAATGATTTTATGGAAAACCCAACATACCTGTGAAAAATTGATCCACGTGAATGAAGAAACCATGACTGAATAAAATAATAATGAGTAACCTATTATTCAAAATTCCTGGAGAACCCCAAAGCTATTGTAGGTGGTGAAAATCTTGAAATGGGAAGTGGCAACTCCAAAGATGATACTGGTAATGGAAACCTCGAAACCATAGTCAATAGTGAGAACCTAAAGTTCTAATTTGGAGTGGATATTCTAAAGTGATACTTGAAGATGAGAACCCTAAGAAAGGAGGAACAAAATTTTGAAGTTAATGCTAAAAGAGGTGATAAGGATAATTTGGAAGAAGTTGGAAAATAATTTTTTATAGCACCAAAAGAGAAAATTCTAGTTGTACAAGAATTGCCACAACATGACCTTATTCAGTATAAATTTTTTCATTCAAAAACTGTTTAGACTAAAGGAATTCACTCACTAATTATTCACTCCAAGACTATCCATTCTAAAACCATCTATGCAGAAATTCCTAAAATTGAAGTTTATCAGTTGGAATGTGTAGTGCCTGAATGTACTCGAACAAAATATTTTCAAATTGAAGCCTCTCTATCAGAGATATGGTCATTGAGAAACCTAGTAAGAAAGAGAAGCAAATTGAATCTTTCATGGTCACCTTACCTGTAGGAAGGAGAAGCTCAACCAGTTTCTATAAACTAGAGAGAGAGCATATATTCTCTCCTCTCATGTCTCGACAAAGTTCTACCACTTCTATGAGTGAAATAGACTTAGCTGAGGAGACTTTTTGTGACAAAAGAGAAACTTTCCTAGATCAGGTTGGAGAGGAGCAAAATAGAAATTTTATTGTATTTCGATAAATTAGGAAAGGAAGAAATAACCTTGTGAATATGGTATAAAGGAGAAGAGTTAAAGACATCAAAGAAGTTTATAACTTACATGAAAAGTACTTGGAAAAAATTTCCCAAGATGTAAAAGATGTACAATTGTCAAAGGAGATAGATTTAGATCAAGAAGTACATAATGTAGAAGTGGTGCAAGTATTATGGAAGGTAGATAATTTATTATAATCTATGAATATGGAAGATGGAAAACTACCGTTACTCAAGGACATCTTGTTGATTCCTCAACTAATATGGCTTAGAAACTTTCTGTTGATTTTTCGGCAATTATAGCTTCCTTAGAGTGGTTCTCCAACTATTGAATTCCACAAGCCCTCTACCAAATCTACAACTACAAAAATATAATAACTCACTACTTATTCTATAGCTACTACAATTCAAGAACCTTCTATTGAATCCCCAGTTGATATTTGAAGAACCCTTTGTTGACCTTTGATCCATTATATTGCAGGAACATCTCATTGATTCTCCAATAGCTATAAAACAAGAATCGTTTGTTGATTTTTCAAGTGATATTGCCCATAAACCATTTATTGATTCTATAGGTGTTATAACTCAATAATATTGACTAATTTTCTAGCTACCAAAACTCAATAGTCCCTAGTTGATTGTCCAGCGGCTAAAGCCTACACTCCTACTGCTCTTCCAGAAATTTCCTCTAGAGGAAGAAAACAAAAAAGAAAATGCCTAGAGGTCATGAGGGACAAAATTATAAACATGATTTCTGGAAGGATTATTACCTTGAAAAATGAAAATGCCACCCTAAAAAGGAGGATATAGGATATGGAAATACATCTAGCAGATGAGGAATAACCTCACACTAGTCAAACGAGGGAGGTTGCAAGACATCCTAGGGAAAGTAAGAAGAGAAATGTTTCTGAGTATAAAGACATAGAAACACAGACTGAAGAAGTAATTCTTATAGAAAAGGAGTGCAAATAGACATTGTTCCTCCATATTCTTCTATAATCCTAGAAGCTAGAATGGAGACATTAAGGGAAATTATAGCTAAGAATTAGAAAGAAGCAATTCCCAAAGATCAAAATCAGAAATTACTGACACAGTTCTATACATTGACCAATGTGGAGATATAAGCAACTACAAAATTGTGTGTTTCTCAAAAAAATATTCAAATGTTGGAAGAATGAGTTCATAAATTGACCTAAGAGAAAAATTAAATTTGTTCCATGATTCTAGATGGCATGGCATGGAACGATCCATCCCATAATTATGCCCTATTTTTAGTGGACCAATACTTGATCCGTATGATCCAAGCCACATGACATGGTTTTTCTTCTGAGTTTGTTGATGCTTTGGATTTTGTAACCATTTTTCATAAGAATAATGAGTGCATACAATATCTTTTATGTGAAATTTAGATGCATAATTTCCTAGTGATGGAGTAAAGGGGGGACAATGTTGTGCCATTTGTAAAAAAAAATTAGCTCCAAGCCTTCATATCCTCTACTAAGAATAATATAAAATCGTAAAAGGTCTATAGTACCTTTGAACCAAATGAGACAGATTGTGAGCTATGGGTTAGAGTAGACCCTGAGAATGCATTTACCACATTATATATGTATAACAAATTTGTTAAAAAGTTGAGTTTTCCTTGTACACCGAAATATAATCATATAAGGGTATTGATCTATGGGCTTGAGTATTTGAAGGAAATAAAATAAGATGCAGTAAAATGGGGTAAAATGAGATGGATGAAATCTTCATGAGAAGTTAAGAAGACATGACCCTTTGGCCTCCATAACTTTCAACAAGCTCTTTCTAGACTCCATTTTTATACGACAATTGTGATGGAGGTAGGCCTTAATTGGATGTGATGCATGTATCACTACCCAATGATTTGGTTTCCTCTATCATATCATCAATCTCATCATGAGTTATCTTGAAAAAGTGAGTATTTGGATTTCCACAAAATCAAGCATAAGGTTGGATTTCAGTATAGAAGGTTCAATTATTTTTTTGGCCGATAGAGAATAATTGCACGAGGACCTGAAATAAAGTCAGTTAGGGGGTGATGTTGGAACTTGTAATCATTATATTTCTCTCATTTAATTACTTGGTTTTTGTATTAATATTTTATCCTTTTTAATCCATAATCATATTATTTTTCTCCGTATTTTCTAGACCTTGGTAAAATATATTAATTTATACCATTTTTTTGTGACCCAGAGGAATCCAACAACCCAACTAACTTTCAACTACCAGTAAACCTCCAAGGGGCTACGATTGTTGGCATTATGATGCATGTGTTGTAGTTGATGGAAACCCACTCATAGAAGAAAAAATCACTTATATATATAAACAGATGAATCTACAGAAGAGATATCAAATGTGACAGAATACATGGGATGCAAGACAGCTCAAAGGAATCAGATGACAGTTCTGAGTATGACAAGTTATCTTTTCCATCAAGTCCAAAGGGGGAGATTGTTGGCATTATGATACAAGTGTTGTCCTTGATGGAAAATCACACAGATGACAGATCATATTGCAGCAGATCAGTAGCAAAGAATTGATGATCAGACTACAAAGGATGAAGAAAGAAGAGTATATATGCAGGCTTAGAGTATATACGCAGATTCACTATATACTAAGTAGGGTATACACACAGGTTATACGTAGGTTCACTATGTACCAAGTCACATATATACACAGGTTCGCTATATACCAAGTAGGGTATACACGCAGGTTATACACGCAGGTTAATATATACAAAGGAGCGTATACACACGGGATTTCCGATCAAAAGTCGTGTATGCGTATGCACACACTTTCAAGCACGGAAAAGCGCGTACATGTGGGAAAGCTTATTTTTGGGTCTGTGGTATTTAGACCTATTGTTTTGGTCCTTGGTATTACATCCAAAGTGTTGAACCCAGGTATTGGGTCCCTAGTATTGGTTCTCAATGGTTTTGGACCATGGTATTGAGTAAGGCCTAAGACTATAAAAGGAGAAGAAGATCATTAGGCAAAGGTAATTGAGAAAGTCTTGAATATCTGATGAAGTGTGAGATCTAGTATGCTGGTCATGGGTTTGTTATGCTTAGCTTGATTTGGACCAAGGACACACTCATGTGGATGATGATGAACGATGGATCAGGATCTTAAGGCTTGGAATGCTTATCATTATATGGTTTGACTATGGATAGACTAGATCTAAATTATTGGCGCATGTTTTATTGTATGAATGTTATTATCTGGGTATGTCTGATGTCTGGAATAGCTACGAAGTTATGATTGAATATTTATAGATTTGTACGCGGGTTGGCTTTGGTGAAAGAGTGTATGTATGCGGGTTTGGTTTGTCATACTAGCGTATACACTATGATATATGATATTTGAAGTTTCAGTTGGATCTGGTTATTGTTGTAGAGTTTTGTTGGTTGTTCTATGTTCTCGTGATTGTGTTGTTGACAGGGTTTCAGAGTTTCAATGAATCAGAGATTGATGATGCTAGTTAGTGATTGAATTTGTGCTTCAATGATATTGATGGGTCCAGTATGAAAATTGAATGAAACCTGGCCTTTAGATTATAGTGTTGTGCTTCAGGAGTAACCAGTCTGAAAATTTATGAAATGTGGTCCTTGGAGGATGAAAGGAGATTCTAGGCCGGCGCCTACGTACTAGTACATCATCTAGTACAAGAGCAAAGGGGGTGGTAGCTCCCTTGCAGTAGCAGCTAGAGAACAAGTGAATATTGGAGCATTCAGTAGGCAAGCACCTACGTACTAGTAAATGGATCAGCTAGTACAAGAGCTAAGGGGGTTGTAGCTCCCATCCAGAAGAGTCTAAAAATGAGAGAGGTTTGTAGCCCTCTGCAGGTAGAAGCCTGCGTACTGGTATAAGACTACACCAGTACAAAAGTATTGTAAAATGAAGTTTCTTATTAAAGGAAGATAGAGAAGACTTGCAGCAGGTGGTTTTCACCCACATTGGGTTTCCACCTTATATCATGGTGTTCATGTGTGCTTCTTGTGTGTGATGATTTGTTCTATTTTATTGCACCTGCTTACTGTTCATATGGTTAATGAAGTTCTGATGCACTCACTAAAGATCAACATTTAATGGATTAACTGAAATATAAGTATTCTTCATATACGCTAGTTGCATTAGACACAGTTGCATATACATGCAGGTTCCATTAACTTAAGTAGTGTATATGTATCTAAGTATGGAAATGAAAAAGTTTTATTGATTTGATAATACTGATTCACCCCCCCTCTCAGTATTATTTCCAACAATTGCTATCAGAGCAGGTCCTTTGGTAGAAGCTTGATCGCTTGAAGGAGATCCTTGGAACAATGTGAAAGAAGCTTAAGAAGAAAGCACCTAAGAAGAAGAAGACATCTCAGAAAGTCTATGACAGTGGGAGCATCGATTGGGGATTATGTGGAAGAAGCACTTCAGGTTCAGAATCACTTCAGAATGAATATGAACAAGATCTATTACGTATGAATTTGTTATCCTCTGGTATCCATCCATGTGAAGATGATGAAAGTGATAGCGAAGCAACTGAATTTTCTCTTATGGGTGAGCAAGAAAGATGTCAAATCGAGGCAATACTTAGAAGGCTTACACACAAAATTAGAGAACAACAAGATCTATTGAACAAAAGGGAATGTGATTTCAAAGAAGAAGTTACCAAACTGAAAGCTCAACTAGAGGAAGGAAACAAGGTAAGGAAGTTACTGAAGGACAAGGAAAATCAGTGTCAAAAGTTACAGGATGAAGTGACATCATTAAGAAATGAAGTAAATGAAAGAAGCACAACTATCAAGAAACTCAAAGATAGATCTAGTTATTATGAAAGGCTTGAAGCTACAATCCTCTCGCTAAAGGAAGATCTTGAAGAATCAAAGAAGCAGAATAAAGAACTACTCCAAGCTCTTGACAAACAAGAAAACGTAGTTCTTGAACTAAGACATCAGTTGGAAGAATAAAGAAAACATGAAGAAAACATGAAGAAGCAGCATATTGAAAGGGAAGAGCAACTTCAGGTTGAGGTAAATATTCTAAATAATAAATTAGAAGAAAAGGATAAGCTCTTACGATTTCAAGGTAGTACTAAGATCTTGGATGATATTCTTAGTAGTCAAAGGTCTCCTGCTATCAAAACTGGTCTTGGTTTTCATGAATCTATTGAAGGTGAATCTAGTTCAGGAAATAAGACAAGGAACTCTAATACAAAATCTAAAATGCTCAACAAGGAGATGAAAGGTCGACCCCATCAACAACCAAGGATAGAAATTCTTCAAAGAAAATCTTTTACTCCTCCTATGAATAATGTTGAATGTTATGTATGTCATAATCTTGGACATGTTGCAGCCAGATGCAGAAGAAGAATGGTTCAAGACCATCACAAAGAAGGATCATCACGGTCCAGGTACTTTCAGGGATATTGTTTTTCTTGCAATATGTTTGGTCACAAAGCTGTTGATTGCTACAGAAGGAATATGAAACATGTAGGATGCTATGCATGTAACAAGCTTGGACATAGAGCAAAGAAATGCAGGAAGAAAGTATGGGCACCATACAAAAAGGAGAAAACATCATCACGCTTGAAGATATGGAAGAAGAAGGAAGTACGGTCAGAAAGATGTAACACAGCACAATATACTTAGAGACAGCACAACATAGACATAACAGACTCAGGGGGAGCTGAACGTGTAAAAATTCAGTGTCCTGAATCTCATATGAAAGTTTAATAAAGGGAAGTCACATATATACGCGAGTTATACACTGCACAGTCGCGTATATGTCAGTTTGAGAAAAGTAGTAGGGACAGGTCTAGAAAAACGGTCTGATATGATTCAGTCCATTATTTGCTCTGTGTGATAATGGTTACAATCAGCTAATGATGTGTGGAAATGTCTTGCTACTCATAATATGTTTAGTAGTGTTTTTTATCCTAACTTGATGATGATGATGTCGTGATACTTCTTGTTGATATATGCATGTTCAGATCTGACAGTAGACAAGATGGCATAGGTTCAGGGGGAGCATATGCTTTTAATAATGCATTGTTGGCATTATGGTTAGTAGTCCTTGGTAATGATGCTTATATGGCTAAATGATACATTTTTCTATGTTATGGTTATGAGTTGTCCATGACAAAATCTCATATGATTCTTGGGGCTACATAGTTGATGTTCAGATCAGATTTGTGGTTGATTCTCTGATAATGCACATATGGTGCTTGCATGGTGATCTTCATAAGGATAAGGAGAAGTTACTTGATGATGAGTCACTCATATGCTGTTGTCATCATAATAATCATATAATACAGTTAGGTTGTAGGATTCCTATAGTTCTTGGCACTCATGTGGATGAGGATTGATGCTACTGATGATATCAAGATACACAGTGCTATGTTGGATACATGGATGATTACTCAAGTTGCTTTGTTGGAGACATGATGATGATGAGTTCTTACCTATATGTTGATAGGTTGATACTTACATATGCTGATTGATGCAGATTTTCCCAAGTGATGACACATGGATGATCTTGTTGATAAGATGGCTATGGTGTTCTACACATATGATATAATTTGAATGATTTTATGATATCTATATGTAGACATACATTGTCATAGGACATTTATAGGTTGCTGATCTGGAAATGGTTGTACGTGAGTTTCATGAGGAGTATCATGTATATACACTTGTTTTTGTGCATACATTTGTGTATATGTTGATTTAAAGGAAATCAGTGGACCAAAATCAGAATGACAAGAGTCTGAGATGGGCCGGACAGAGACCATCTGGCGCAGATGGAACAGGTACAGAGGGAGAAAATGATTGTTGGTCTAGATGTTGTTAACAGATGCTTATGGAGCAGATCATACATTGTGTATAATGACTATCATGGTCTTATTTAGATGTTTGGTCTCATGTAAAGGTCATATCAAGACTCATGATGTAATAGTGTGTCTCTATCTATTGTATTCATTTGATGAAATCTCTTCTGGTGTATCCCCACTTGGTTCGGTAGATGAGTCAATTTTGGTATATCCCCACTTGGTTGGGAGATGGATGTATGTATGAGTCTTTGGTGTTGGGAAGGTCACTTATGATGTATAGAGTCATGTTCTTTCTTGTAGAACATCTTTTTGCAGACCTTGCTTATAGTTAGGGGGAGCATGAACAGAACACTTCAGCAAGAGCAGAGCTTTCAGCATGTACTCAGAGGGAGCATGGACAGATTGGTACACCTTGGCATATATAAATGGGGAGCACATTCAGAGATTTCAGTAGGTACTCAGGGGGAGTATGGACAACAGAATGTTTATCAAGGAAAGAGAATATCTTTGTCTGCCCTTTGCCCTTGATGTCAAAGGGGGAGAGTCATTTGGTGTTGTTGCCATCATGTCCAAAGGGGGAGATTGTTGCCATTATGATGCATGTGTTGTAATTGATGGCAACCCACTCATACAAGAAAAACTCACTTATATATATAACCAGATGAATATACAAAAGAGATATTAGATGTGACAGAATACATGGGATGCAGGACAACTCAAAGGAATCGGATGACAGTTCTCAGTATGACAAGTTAGCTTTGCCATCAAGTCCAAAGGGGGAGATTGTTGGCATTATGAGACAAGTGTTGTCCTTGATGGCAAATCATACAGATGACAGATCATATTCCAGCAGATCAGTAGCAAAGAATTGATGATCAGACTACAATGAATGAAGAAAAAAGAGTATATATGCAGGCTCAAAGTATATATGCGGGTTCACTATATACCAAGCAGGATATACACATAGGTTATACGCAGGTTCGCTATGTACCAAGTTGCGTATATACGCAGGTTTTCTATATACCAAGTAGGGTATACACGCAGGTTATACACGCACATTAGTATATACAAAGGAGCGTATACACGCGAGATTTCCGATCAAAAGTCACGTATGTGTATGCACACACATTGATGCATGGAAAAGTGCGTACATGTGGGAAAGCTTATTTTTGGGTCTGTGGTATTTATACCAATGGTTTTGGTCCTTGGTATTGCGTCCGAGGTGTTGAACCCAGGTATTGGGACCCTAGTATTGGTTCTCAATGGTTTTGGACCATGGTATTGAGTAAGGTCTAAGACTATAAAAGGAGAAGAAGATCATTAGGAAAAGGTAATTGAGAAAGCCTTGAATATCTGATGAAGTGTGAGATATAGTATGCTAGTCATGGGTTTGTAATGCTTAGCTTGATCTGAACCAAGGATGCACTCATGTGGATGATGATGAATGATGAATCAGGATCTTAAGGCTTGGAATTTTTATCATTATATGGTTTGACTATGGATATACTAGATCTGAATTATTGATGCATGTTTTATTGTATGAATGTTATTATCTGGGTATGTCTGATGTCTGGAACAACTGTGAAGTTATGATTGAATCTTTATAGATCTGTACGCAGGTTGGATTTGGTGAAAGAGCGTATGTACGTGGGTTTGGTTCGTCATACTAGCGTATAGACTATGATATATGATATTTGAAATTTCAGTTGGATCTGGTTATTGTTGTAGAGTTTTGTTGGTTGTTTTGTGTTTTGGTGACTGTTTTGTTGACAGGGTTTCAGAGTTTCAATGATTCAGAGATTCATGGTGCTAGTTATTGATTGACTTTGTGCTTCAATGATATTGATGGGTCCAGTATGAAAATTGGATGAAACATGGCGTTCATATTATACTGTTGTGCTTCAGGAGTAACCAGTCTAGAAATGTACGAAATGTGGTCCCTGGAGGATGAAAGGAAATTGTAGGCCGGCGCCTACATACTAGTACATCAGCTAGTACAAGAGAAAAGGGGGTGGTAGCTCCCTTGCGGTAGCAGCTAGAGAACAAGTGAATATTGGAGCATTCAGTAGGCAGGCACCTACGTACTAGTAAATGGATCAGATAGTACAAGAGCTAAGGGGGTTGTAGCTCCCATCCAGGAGACTCTGAAAATGAGAGAGGGTTATAGCCCTCTGCAGGTAGAAGCCTGCGTACTAGTATAAGACTGCACCAGTACAGAAATATTGTAAAATGAAGTTTCTTATTAAAGGAAGATAGAGATGACTTGCAGTAGGTGGTTTTCACCCACATTGGGTTTCCACCTTATATCATGGTGTTCATGTGTGCTTCTTGTGTGTGATGATCTGTTTTGTTTTACTGCACCTGCTTACTGTTCATATAGTTAATGAAGTTCTGATGCACTCACTAAAGATCAAAATTTAATGGATTAACTGAATCATAAGTATTCTTCATATACGCTAGTTGCATTAGACATAGTTGCGTATACATGTGGGTTCCATTAATTGAAGTAGCTTATATGTATCTAAGTATGGAAATGAAAAGGTTTTATTTATTTGATAATAATGATTCACCCCACCCCCCTCTCAGTATTATTTCCAACAATGATATGTCCTCCTCCCATTTCCGAGGTCATAATAGAGGGAAGTGGAACCTGGGTATTTCAAGTTTCAATGATCTAACATTTTTCAGATTAACCAATTAAGATTCCTCGGGGAGATACCCACTTATTCTTTAATAATATGAACAAGGTTGTTTTATTTATAAATTTAGCTAATTATGTGTTGGATTATATATGATTACAAACAAGGATTATGAATATTACTACAAGGAGAGGGCATCAAAGATGATCCATGGTTAATTCGAGTAGAGTTCTTCAGAAAATATGAAGTTAATAATAGTGACAAAAAAATTGGTTTTTTTTTCAAAGATATAAGACTCATCTTAAATTAGGAAGAATGTCGTGAGAATATCTAATTAAAGTACATTCCTTATCTAGTAGATATTGTATTATAAATTCCTTTTTGTATTATAAAAACAGAGGAATTTGCCTCTGCTCGGACGATGAAAAATTGTACTTTTAAGATAGAGAAGTGAATTAAATTCTAATTTCACATAATCTTTGAATATTATAATGCAGATAATTATCAATTAGTTTCAATTTTCATCGATTATGTCTTGATCTAAGTTCCTTTTAAAATTAGTCTAACTTCTAACACTTTGGGCCCACATTCCTGGACAAAGTGTTTCCTTACATGTGTACAATAAACTAGTTTAAGTTCGTACAATTTCTTGTTTCCAATTGGTTAATGTTTCTTTACATAAGTAGTGAATAATTACTTGAAAGATTATTTAAATTTTCCGACAATAAATGCATTTAACATATTGTTCCTAATTGTTGTTTCCTGAGTAGGTGGTTTTTATTCCTTTCGTTTCTGATTGTTGTTTCTTGAGACACTGTTTTTATTTAATAGATGTTGGTTAATGTTGAGAATAGTTAAATATTTGAATGTATTGAATTAAGATTCCATATGCTGCTCATTGATTTAATCTTCATTTGGAGTAATACGAACAACTAGATGTGCACTAGAATTCCATTTTTGCAAGAAAGGTTTGATTTCACTTAGATATAGAGTTTGCTTTTAGATTGGTTGTTGTGGTTTATTGCTAGGTAGCATCAATTTACTTTTTACAAGAAATATTTTCATTTTACTTTATTTCATATAGCACCAATATTGGTTTTTGGTAGTCTCTTGCATAGATTTTGCCAACTACCTTGAAATAAAAAGACAAATGCCTATATTGATAAATTAATGTTAGATGAATTGTTGTTTATTTTAAAAAATTTATAGTCCCAACAATGATGATGATGAGGGCAACAATGATGATGTTGATTATGATGATTATTATTATGACGAGGATAACAATGACAAGGATGGATACGATGATGACGATGAAAATGATCATGGTAACGAAGATGATGATGATTATGATGACAATGATGATGAAGATGATGATGATGACAATGATGATGATGATAGTGATGATGAATATGATAATGATGATAATGATGATGATGAGGATGACTAAAATGACGATGAGGATGAGGATGATGATGATGATGACAATGACAATGATGATGATGATGATGATGATGATGATGATGATGATGATGATGATGATTATGATGATGATGATACTATTAATGATTATGATGATGATGATTATGACAATGATGATAATGCTTATGATGATGGTGATGATTATTATCATGACGATGATGATGATGACAACATTAACAATGATTATGATGACAATGATGACAATAAACATGATTATGATGATGATGATGATGATGACGATGTTTCCATATCATCGATAATGACTAGGATGATGATGATGATGATGATGATGGTGAAGATGAAAATTATGATGAAAATGATGAGGTTCATATTCATGAGGTTTTTATATCATAATAAGTTTTCTTCCTTAATAGGTTAAGAAAGTTCATATCGTGACAAATATATTGAAAATTAGAATTTTTTTGTTGCTCAAACTTATGCTTTGAGATATTTATCTATAAAGGATGTCGTAGATACTCAGTTTTACTATATATTATTATTTTTGATAGCTTGTTCCAACATAATCATTTTTTTTTTTTAGTGATCCATATTCATTTGTTGCAAATGATCCAATAACAAAGCTACACATTTTATAGCTTTTCCATGCACCCAAATCAACATCTAGGAAAGCTAGAGTAGAGGTAATATTAGTAGATCAAGTATTAGCAAAGGTAAGGGTAGAGTCATTAGTAACAAGCTCATCATATCACCTAACATCTATTTCATTTGGACAATCGAGTTTAAAGCCACCATTAGTAGAGGGGAGGATATGAGAAGTTTCAATCCCTAATAGAGTGAAGAGATGAACCCATTCAAGTTAACCACACACTAGGAACATAGGAAAAGTTATATGAAGATAATTCAGAGTCATTCAATGGTGCTAGTAGTGTGAGTAGCCCCCTCCTCAAGTATATCTTACCAACTTCAGCCCCAATACTAATACTAAAAATCTCAATCTACTAGTTACTTTCCTTATCAGCACTTTTTATTCCCAAGTGTAAAGCTATGCCCATAATAGTTGTTCAGTTTTCCATTCATGACCTAGATATTTTAACTCCTTTCTATTAAGCTTAGTATAGTTATCCTCTTCAATAAAATTGAGATAGTGGGCCACATATATTCATGCATAAATAGCTAATACTATGTCAACTAATTAGATTTCTAATATACTCAATGCAACAATTATTTAATGATCTGCTCTTTCCTTTACAAAATCTAGAATGAATCAAGATAAGGGGGTGTTAAAAAGAAGTGAAAGGGTAACAAAGGAGAATACATGAAATTGTAAAAAGGTATGTGTGTGGTCTCAGTAGGAATATATCGAGCATTTTTCCATATTCACACTACTACATTTAGGGTTATACTATGACATGAAATTTGTGTTTGTTTTACTTTTCATTTTGAAGTCGTGGATAGATCAATGGTTGAGAGTGTGCTACACAAGTGTCTCCAGGTTAGTGCACAAAAGAAGTAGACCACAAGGGAATATGGAGGAACTTGGCTAAAAATAGTTATGCATTAGACAAGCTTAATTAAGAGTAAACTTTGGTAATGGATTTACACCGTAAACCTTAAACTTTTGTAACTGAATTGACACAATAAACCTTGACTAGTTATCATTGTATAATATTCCTTTGTGGAAACTCGATAATAGTGCGTCTCTCAGTCAGGTTGTGCGGGATGGAATTTGAGGGATAGCTAATCTATGAGGTCATGTCATACATTGTATGGGGTTATCTATCTATTATGTTGTTGCAAAATTCTAATATAATATCTCTGAAGTTATGAATAAATGAATTATTTGGATCCCCTATTAAAGTTGATGTTAACTCATGTTCCAAATTATTTCTAATAAATTGGTAATGGTTTATATTTATGATTGTGACGCTTTCCATAACTCTCCTTACGGAATATTTAAGTTAAATGGGTTCTATGGAAGTCCTATCGATTTTCCTTTATCTCCAACCTCTCAACAATGCTTCAAAGGAGACATTTTCTCCTCTTAGAATGATCAAATATGCCAACAAAACTAGATTACTTAATTTCCTAAGAAAATATTTCCTTGTTGTTATTATATCATAATACAATTGTTATTATTTTTTTCTCTTTCTAATTTAACTATTGATTATACTTTTAAAAAAATCCATAAACATAAAAGGGAGTTGTATACCAATATTTTCCATGCATTGACTTAAAATAGATAACCTCATACTTCATAACAAATAATATAGGCAAAAGAAATAATAAATATTAAAATATTGAAAGATCCATAAAAGTTTGGAAGATTTATTTTTTTTCCCAAGGAAAAATCGTAATCTTTCATTATGAGGAAAAATTACATGTAGTATATGCCAAAGGCATATGTGATAATTGTAGGTCGAGGACATTGTCAAAAAAAAGTGGTTGTATCAAAATGGATGGCCTTGCCATTTTCTATACAATGTTCACATTGTATATCTATTTATCTGCAAAAATATAAATATATACATATTTTTTAGCTATAAAATGACAACAAAATAAATATAGTTATGGCCTTTCCACCCTATGGTACTCCAGGTCTATATGTGGCCTATGATGGTAGTGATAGAAATATGTTCCCTGTTGTTCAGAGATTATCCACATCCCTCGGGGTAGTAGTGATCCCTCCTTGGAAAGTCTGTCAGCATCTTCATTGTATTCCCTGTATATATGATGACATGAGGCTATGTTAAACACTGCTTTGAGATTGAAGACTTCATCCAAAATATTTTGAAGTGAAATAGCAAGACAACAATTTTTGTTTTTGAACCAAATGATAATGATTTGTGCGTCTCCAAAGATTTGTATGGTAGTGCAGTTATAAGCTAGTGCAAAATGGAGCAAATGTCTAAGAGTGATAGGCTCGGCAAAATTGTTTGTTCCCTCCCCTAGTCCCAATTTGACTTTGTAGCAATGTTGTTCCCAGTGTTATTGCAAGAAACCCCCTCCGTAGCCATGAGGTTGGGTAGCCCCATCAAAGAAAGCCCACGACTGTGATTTATCATCCATCCAGGGACTGAGATTTTGCGTGTGTGGGGTTTTGCCTCTTCTGGGATGTCATGATAGGTTGCCAAAGCCTTTGCAATGAGAAGTGGTCAGCGGGCATATTCTTTCTTGAATATAATACAGTTGTGGGTAAGCCATAAGGTCCAGTAGATGATAAGAGGTAGGCATTTTGCCTTTGCTGCTTGGTGTGCTATAATCCAATTGTTCCATGCTTGGAGGATAGAAGAGCCCTGCCATGCATTCTGCATAGAGAGTTATTGTGTAGCAGCTTGCCAGAAGTGAGTGACAGATGGGTAGAGCAAGAACAGGTGCTTGTTTGTTTCAGATGCTTGATTAGATAGAATGCAACAAATCAGGTCATGTATAGATCTTCGGATAAGGGCTTCACCTGTGGGAGTTTTGTTACTTAAAAAACTCTACAAGAAGAGGCATGTCTGAGGGGGAGTTTCTAGTCTCCATATCAGTAGCCACCATGCATTAGTGAGCGTAGGCTTGCGGTCCAATAGAAGATGGTTATAACCCAGTTTTGGGGTGTATTTCTCGTGCTCAGCTGGGATCCATACTAGAAGATCAAGGTCCTGATTGAGAGTCACATGTGCTTCAAACAATGCCATTAGATATGATTCCCAGATAGGTTTCCATTGTATAGGAATATCTAGATCATGTGCAGGTCTCCATTTTTGTCTAAATATGGTATTGTGATCATGATCATCAATCTGCGCAATCATTGTGATATTCCTATGAATGAGATAATGTATGAGAAGTTTGGAAGATTTATATACACAATAAAGTTGGTTTAAAATAAGCAACCCCATAGTCGCTGACAAATAATATAATTTGAGTTTAAATATAAATTATATTTATTAAAAAAAAATCAATATTTTATAAGAAATAAGTGGCTAAGATCATAAATTATAGATGGAAAAAAAATCAAACAGATCCTTTCATTAATACTTGAAAATGGTAACCTTCGCATCCAGGGTATCAAATGTAAATGCAAGGATAATTCAATTGTTGTTCTATTAGACTATACACTACCTTTACATTCATATATTTTATGCACTATATTTATTGTAATAAATTTAGAATATCTAAAATTGCTTTAAAGTGTATGTATTTATTTATTCAAATGTATAGACTCAAATTTAACTCTTAATGGGAAAAACCAATCGTATTTAACTTAACTCTTAATGGGAATGATCAATCATATTTGATCTATATTATAAAAAATATGATTTTTTTGGAGTAAATTTATGTATATATGCGTATGTGAGATTTATTGTAAACGCACCTCTTTACCTTTATGATTGTATTTACTATGTTAGCCAAAATTATGTGGTATAGTTAGCGAAAATGTGTAAAACATTTTTTGACTCTCTTTCAAGTTCCCAAAACTTTGTTTGGATTGCATCATCACATTTTTCTTCGCAAGTCTTTTCTTGTGATAAACGTTTCGACTAATTTGGATTATGGGATTACAAGTTAGGATCTTCTAAAGTGTTATTAATTCAATTTTAGTACTCAGATTTCCTACCATGTGGCACCCACGTGGTGCAATGCACACATGGCATGTCACTACACTGCCACACAGTGGAAGTCTCTTAGGGATCTAGTGGTGCACGCCTATGTGACATGTCACATGTGGTCATATAATTCATATATATATAGGGTTAGGACTTATGCCTTTAGTCATTGGTTCTCACATGTATTAAAAATGGCCCATGCCTTATAGTCTCGCACCGTCCAGTGGACCAAAGAAACTCATTTGATCAACATCTATAGTTAAAGCACAACCCATCCTTCCCCTAAATGATTCCACAAGGTGGAGGCCCCACTATGCTTTTTACTGTTGATTTCAGAAGACTCACTTGATGACTACAATTAAATTGTGATCCCCCACCCCCTTACTAATGTCAAAGGGGGAAGGGCATATTTGTTTCTTGGCAGTTTATTTCATAAACCAATCTCCATCGTCCATTACGAGACTATATTACACCGTTGGTTGTGATTTAGGGTTATGTGGACCAATGGACTAGCCCTTAGGGATAAGGCATCCAATTCCATGTTATGCCATCTTGGCTCCATGTGACTGTCCAACATGATGCGTCAAACACATTATTCTCCCATGTAATGTGAATCTTCTACTGAGTGTTCATACTACTATGTAATTGAGAGTTGAGCCTTCTACCCTCATTTATAACTTGTGTGTGTGCTAAAGGGGATAAAACTCAATGTCTAGCCTTGGCATTGGTCACCTCTTGACCACGTCCAACCCCAAAACCCTGGGGTCTCCCTAACATTCAGGTATATATATATATATATATATATATATATATATATATATATATATATATATATATATATATATATATATATATATATATATATATATATATATTGTAGATAGTCGCAGCCTTTGGTAGGATCACTTAAGTCCGCACTCCTTTGTATCATACACACACACACACACACACACACATATATATATATATGATACAGAGGAGTGTGGAATTAAGTCATCCTGCCAAAGCCTATGACTATTTCGAATACATTTGGTCTAGTATTCTATAAATGTATCGAATACCTCAACTCAACCTTTTTTCTTTATGGACTGTTTAATATTACAGAGGCTATTTAAATTGAAGTATTTAACATTTTCACCATTAACATAGTAGATTAACTTTGCATGTAACAATGGCTAAGTGATTTAAGCATGAAGTCCAAAATCTATAGACAACATTAGTATAGAAATACAATTATGAGGAATCATTTATCCATATTCTTAAGTTGAGATCCATGAAAGCTTCATTCCTTAACAACAAGAGAGTCATAAACCATTCAGGTAATCAATACAAAATTAATTTAATAGTCTAACATAAACTTCATGGGAATTGATACATATGAAGACACATATGTTGAATTTAAATTGAATAATTGGGTCTGGGAAAACAACTCTCTAGCTAACCATAGAGAAATTTCAACTAGAGCTCACTTGTTGCTACCACCCCCAAGCCAAATTCTAGAGATTCACGAGATTTATTTTTCCTCAAGGGACTAATCTACAATTACTAGTTGAAACATGGATTCAAGAGGTTCTCCCGCCTCTACACTTCAACTCTTTATGTAGTCAACAATAAATAGGGAATCCTGAACACTGCTACCTACACCCTTTAGATCGCAACATAGTGGTTCCATCCATCCTAGAAAAATCTAGAACCCATTACAAAAACAACAAATATAGGGAAGGGCCTTAGAAATCATCCTTTTAGGAATCTAAGGAGAAATACTCTAGCCTATCCATCAAGGAACATGAAAGACACCATATCCTCCCTTTGACTAATATAGAATAAAGAGGCCATTATTCCTCACTTGAGAGTAATTTTTTTGTGGCTTCTTTGCAACTAAAAGTTCATTCCCTCTACATCAATAGTCTTCCCTTCCTTCCCATTCTCTCCCTTCCTTCCCCCTTCATAAGTTATCCTCCATTTTCTATCCAATGCCATACTTTAGAATGACACTCTCTCTTGTGTGACTAACTATTACATTTATCTCCCCTTTTTTTCCCTCTATCTCCTTGCATAGTCCTAGGCTACTTGAATGAGCTTTTCATCTTGTCCCATGCATAGCCTTCAGACACTTAGCTCCTTCTAGAAAAATATTACAAACCTATCAAAATGGTGACACCTTCCTATATGTTCTCCATATTTATTTGATGTTGGTTAGTTTCATTCAGTGGGTGGCTGGCACACCTTACAAGTTGGTACTTTCCCCATATTATCCTTTTAATTATCATCCCTAATTTTTTGTGTGTTGCTACAAAGAGGAATTTATTTTCTCCTTTGGTTAGAGCTGATTAGAAAATACAAACTATCCCATTTGTTTTTACATGACTTGTAGCTTCCATGAACCATTTCAAACTTCCTCCTATATTGAAACATTGGAATATCCCATGAAACCCACTCAACTATGGATTTTGTGTCCCTTGACTCATCCCATTTTTTTATCAAATATTTTTGATTTATTGATCAAGTCCTTGATACTATTTCTAGAAAGAAATATTTTTCTTTTCCATATCGATTTAGTGGATATAACCAGATTCGTATCACTCCAGAAGGTCAATATAAAACCACATTTACTTTCCCTTGCGAAACGTTTGCACACAAATTTCCCCCTTTCGGTCTCTACAATGCACTTGCAACCTTTCAGAGAGTAGTTCTGATTATATTATTTCATTTAATTAATAAAGGAAATGAAATCTATATGGATGAATTCATGCCTTATGGCGATGAGTTTTAGCAAGGTTTGAATAACCTCAAAAAATTCCTCATTATATGTATTTAACTAGGCTATGCATTAGCAATGAAAAGTGTCATATGATGATGAAAGAATGAATAGTTTTGGAACATTTCATCTTTGTTGTAGGAATCAAGGTGTAACCAACAAAAATTTGATGTGATCCTTAGACTTCACATTCCTTGGAAAGCAAATGAGGTATGGAGCTTTCTTGGCTATATTTCTCATAATTGATGGTCTATAGAGACATTTTTTTTAATTTCAACACCATTATATGTATTAACAGGGGATTTAAAAT
Source organism: Pinus tabuliformis (assembly GCA_031772625.1). Lineage (NCBI taxonomy): Eukaryota > Viridiplantae > Streptophyta > Pinopsida > Pinales > Pinaceae > Pinus > Pinus tabuliformis. The sequence goes on along the minus strand of CM062804.1, from coordinate 814,269,382 downwards.
TTATTTGGATTGATAAATATGACAATGCTTTTGCAGAATTGAAGAGATTATTGTCAACAACACTAGTATTATGATGTCCTAATTGGAAACTCTCATTCCAAATATCCTCTAAGGAATCCTACATAGCGATAGGAGTAGTACTTAGGAAAGAAGAAGACAACAAGACTTATGTTATTTACTACATCAACAAAAAATTAATTCTAGCTAAGTTAAACTATACATTGATGGAACAAGATTTCTTGGCTATTATTTATGTTCTTAATAAATTTCCTCATTATATTACTGGTTGTATTTTCCTCCTGTATGTCGATCATTTTTTTATTACGTATTTAGGTAATAAACCAATCACTAAAGGTAGAGTGAATAATTGGTTGCCTCTATTTTAGGAATTCAATATCCCTATCAAATATAGGCTAGGAAAAGACAATCTTGCCGTAGATTTCTTATCTAGGAACCCACCTCCAAATGATTGCTCTCCTATAGAAAATTGATTTCCACACGTGCTTTTATTCCAAGTGTATATTCAAATGTTTTCGTATGTAGATTTTATGCATTATCATGTAACAGGGAAACCAACTTTACATCTATCACCTCAAGAGAAGAATAACATCATTCTCATTTTACCTGTATAGATGGCTATTTTTTCCACATAGGAGAAGACATTCAAATTCGTATATGCATAAGAGAAGACCGATTTTACAATATTCTTAAAGCCTGCACTAATCAACCCTATGGAGGCCATTTTTCTGATCATAAAATAGATCGTAAGGTAGTATGTATGGGCTACTTCTAGCCAACAATATTAAAGGATGATAAAAAAATATGTTCAAAGTTGTGATAGATACCAAAGAACAAGGAACCCTATTTAATCTAATGAAATGCACCTTGATACACAATTGACACTAGATCCATTTGAAAAATGGGCTATGGATTTTGTGGGCCCTATTAACCCTATTTCAAGTCAGAAATGATATATTCGTGTTTGTACTTACCATGTGATGAAGTGGGTGGAGGTGATAGCCATTTCAACGTCTATAAAAGAAATAGTTACAATTTTCTTATTTGAGCTCTTTATTTGATATGGAATACTTAGAGACCTTGTAACTGACATTCAACCATAATTTACAACTCATAATATATGTGCAACTTTACAAAAGTATCACATTAAACATATAGTTACCTCCCCATAACATCCACAAGGAAATGGTTAGGTTGAGAACTTGAAAAAACATTTGGAAAATATTTTGACAAAAATAGTGGTTACTAATCATTGATATTGGATTTCATAACTTCCTTAATACTTATGGGCTTATCATACTACTTATCGTAACACCACAGGATTTTCACCTTACCATATTATTTATGGTAAAAGTCAAATTTTCTTGATCAAATCCAAAATCAAGACTCTTAATACTTCATGAGTCAACTTGGATCTCTCGGAAAAATGAAGATAATGCTTGGAAGAACTTAAAAAATTAGAAGAAATGCACATTTTTTCTCTCCAAGAAACATCCATATTTTAGTAACAAAGTGCTAAATGGCATGAATGTCTCACTAAAAGAAAAAATTTAAAAAAAGGATATTTGCAATTATGATATTATTCCAGGTCTCAAGACTTCTCGAGAAAGCATCAAACTATGTATTTAGGCCCTTACAAGATCAATGAAGTATACAATAAAGGGACACTGTGCCTCACCACCATTTATGACTGTAGTGTTTCTTTTATTTCCCATGGTCATTGGTTGCGCCTATATCATCAACCCGTCAGAAAGGAGTTGTTTCTTCATAGAGTCATAAAAGATGCATATTTACATATTTTAGGTGGACAAGGGATTTTCCATACACCAATGACTGGGTAAATATCTCTCTTTTTCATTCAAAAGAGTTAGAAATGAGTCTTTTCTTCATAAAGTCATAAATGACGCAGATTTACATATCATAGGTGGGCTACGGAATGTTCCTACACCTGCGACTGTGTAAATTTCTTTATTATATATCTATATATATATATATATATATATATATATATATATATATATATATATATATATATATATATATATATATATATATATATATATATATATATATATTAAATACTAGAGTTCTATTCCTTATTTTTATTTTTTTGTTGTTTTCATTTTTAATTCATTTATTTATATTGTTTTGATATATATTTGTTTATACAACTTGTTCCATCTTGAGTCACATATGTTGTTATCTTACCTCACAATTTTTGTTACCTAAGCCAGAGTTGTTGTTAATTTTCTCCAAAATTGTTGTTCCTTTACTGAGGTTTGAACATGAATGTTGCTATTGTATATTAGAAATATGTTTTTCAATATAATGATCTCTTAATCCCTATTTAAAAGATTATGATAATTTATTAAAGAACCTATCCTTTCCCTCTCATCCTTCACTTAATCATTTAGACAATCATATGAGGGAAGAAGGCTATGTAATTATTGTTTACAATGAATAGAACGATTATTACTCCTTCCATGGTAATGTACCCTTTTAACCACTTTTTATTAATCCTTGTTAGGATGAGAATTAGTGCCATAAATTTCCATGGAGGTCCATTTCTATGAAGTATTTACATTAAAATATAAAAAATAACTATAGATACATTATGACTATGTGGAAGTTTTGAATTATTCCTTCAATTACTCCATTTTATTTCATCTTAAAATAGCTATGATAAAGGCACTATGGTGAAAGATGTGCACGAAAAACCAACGCAAGAAGTGAAATAGTGTTCTTCAGTAAATAAACTCTTATACCATCCATCTTCCACAATTATATCTATATATATATATATATATATATATAACAAGAAGTTGGAAACACAAGTAAACCCGTTGGGGTATTTAACATGCCTACTTGTAGTGGGGCTATTCTTGTATAGTACCAAGGTAAATCTGTTGAACAAATTTTTTGACAGCGAGACTATGATGGGTACAAATGGGATATAAAATATTTAGCATGATATTTCTAACCTTGGGAAAGTTATTGATCGCATTCAATAATAATTACTCTTACAAGTCAAAGAGAAGGAAAATGAACCCCATACTTATGGATTGAAAATTATTATAAGAGTAATTCTTAATGTTATGGTTCAAATATTCTACAACATCATGGAATATTTGACCCTTTAGAAGTTTTTACACTTTTTTTAGATAATTAGGTTGTAATAAAAGGATACTAACATTGATGGTGTATAATTTTTTAATGCCATTCCTTTGTTTTCAACATTCATTTATATACCCAACACTTCAATTATTATGATGTCATTATTTATATATATGAGTGTCAAGTGTATTAATAATTAAATCAAATATTTCATATTTAAAAATGCGATCTCTTGGTTCAATGTTGATTTTTTAGCGATGGTCAAATTACTATATCATGTGACAAATCATACAACGGTACAACCATTATCCTTGCATTGATATTTGAAATGAAAAATTTATTAACCTCTTCCTTTCTGTTCTGATTGATATGATCACTATCCAAGGAAAACCATTAAATTCGTTGGAGGGGGTGGGGGTATAATTTCTAAGTCCTTTTTGTCACCTTTCTCGCATGTTATTCCATTATTCGTGAGTTATTACCACAACATCGATTATGAATGTCAGAAAACTAACAAATCCAATTTTAGTATTTCACAAATTTGTGTTCATTTTTGAACAACAAGAGTATGTTTCATAAGTAAGAATAAGGGGTTACTCGATTATATAAAGAACAAGACACTTGTGAACCATAGATAAGGCACACAACATTTTGAGCCAAGTAAAATGGATCCACTATTTCATAAGAATTCATACTTTTTATATAGAAATTGCACTGGAGTTCATGCAAATTTTGTATTATGACAATGGTAAAAATTCTACAGGTTCAAGTGAATGAGAAAGTTATAAGTTAGGTTACACTACTAGAGGCATAAGAAGAGAAGTGGTATGAATCACCCACTTCACTACAAAACATAGATATATTATGTTTATATTGATGAATAAGAACTAGTGAAGAAGGGGATGGGATACATCCCAATTTTTTCTTAGAACCATGGAAGGAGTTTCTAAAGATAGTTGTTCAATGATATATTACTTGTGAAGGGATATTCAACGTGGTTTAAGGTCACCACTTTAAGCTTGTGGTACATTTAACAGAGAATGTAAATTTGAAGCTTCCCATTTTCCTAAAATATATTTTGAATGTCTAGACATAGAGTTCGAAAAACTAAGGAACCTTCTGTAGTTGTAAGCCACCATGGATTAATTAGGTTACTAGTTATAAGGAGTTTACGGAAATCCAAATATACTTGGGAAAATTTGATCGAGGTGAATGAAGAAACCATGATTGAATAGAATAACTAGTAACCTCTTATACAAAATTCTCCAGAGAACCCCAAAGCTATTGTCAGTGGTGAAAATATTGAAATGGGAAATGGTAGTGAAAACTCCAAAGCTAAATTGGTAATGAAAACCTTGAAACCATAGTCAACAGTGAGAACCCCTGAAGTTCTAATTTGGAGTGGAAATTCTGAAGGGATACTCAAAGATGACAGACCTGAGAATTTAAATTAGGAAGATAATTGTGTAGTTAATGTTGGAAGAGGTGATAAAGATAATTTGGACGAAGTGGGAAAATAATTTTTTATAGCACCAAAAGAGAAAATTCTAGTTGTAGAAGAACTGCCACAACATGACCTTATTCAATATAAATTTATTCATTTAGAAGCTCTCCAGACTAAAGGCATTCACTCATTAATTATTCACTTCGAGACTATCCATTATAAAACCATCTATGTGGAAATTCCTAAAATTGAAGTTTTCCAGTTGGAATGTGTAGTGCCTGAATGTACTCGACCAAAATATTTGCAAATTGAAGCCTGTCTATCAGAAATATTGGTTGTTGAGAAACCTAGTAAGAAAGAGAAGCAAATTTAATATTTTATGGCCACCTTACCTATAGGAAGGAGAAGGTCAACCAACTTCTATAAATTAGAGAGAGAACATATATTCTCTCCTCTCATGTCTCCACAACGGTCTATCACTTCTTTGAGTGAAATAGAATTAACTGAGGAGACTCTTTGTGATGAAAGAGAAACTTTCCTAAATTAGGTTACATAGGAACAAAATGGAATTTGTATTGGATTTAGATAAATTAGGGAAGGAAGAAATAACCTTGGGACTACGGTATAAAGGAGAAGAGTGTAATACCTTAGAGAAGTTCAGAAATCCGATGAAAAGTACTTGGACCAAATTTCCTCATATGTAAAAGATGTACAAGTATCAAAGGAGAGATTTACATCAAGAAATGCATAAATGTAGAAGAGGCACAAGTATTAGAGAAGGTAAAATATTCATTATAATCTATGGATATGTAAGAGGGAACAACTACCTTGAATCAAGGACATATTGTTTATTCCTCAGCTAATATGGCTTAGAAATTTTCTGTTGATTTATCAACAAATTTAGCTTCCTTCCATTGGCTCTCCAACTATCGCATTCCATAATTCCTCTACTGACTCTACAAATACCATAATCCAAGAACTCACTACTGATTTTGTAACTACTACAATTCAAGAACCTTATATTGAATCCCTAGTTGATATAATTGAAGAGCCCTTTGTTGAATTTTCATCTGTTATATTGCAGGAACATCTCATTGATTCTCCAATATCTATAACACAAGAATCTTTAGTTGATCTTTCAAGTGCCATTGCCCAATTTTTTTTTTTGATTCTTTAGATGTTATAACTCAAAAATATTTCACTAATTTTCTAGTTACCAAAACTCCAGAGTCCCTTGTTGATTTTCCAATGGTTAAAGACTACACTACTCCTACTACTCTTCCAACAATTTCCTCTAGAAGCAGGAAACTAAAAACAAAATGCTTACAGGTCGTGAGGGAAAAAATGGGAAACATGATTTTTAGAAGGACTATTACCTTGAAAAATTAAAATGCCACCCTAAAAAGGAGGATACAAGATTTGAAGATACAACTAGAAGATGAGGAACAACCTCAAACTAGTCAAATGAGGAAGGTTGCAAGGGAACCTAGTATGGACAATAAGAAGAGAAAAGTGTCTGAGTATACATCAATAGAAACACAGACTGAAGAAGTAATTCTTATAGAAAAGGAGTGCAAACAGACATTGTTCCTCCATATTCTCCAATGATCCTAGAAGATATAATGGAGACATTAAGGGAAATTACAGCTAAGAATTAGAGAGAGACAATTCCTCAAGATTAGGAAATAGAAATGATTGAAACAGTTATATGCATTGACCAATGTCGAGATATAAGCAACTACAAAATTGAGTGTTGCTCAAAAAAATATTCAAATGTTTGAAGAACGATCAGTTCATAAATTGACCAAGGAGAAAAATGAAATTTTTTCCATGATTCTAGATGTCATGGTTTGCAAGGATCCATCCTCTAATTATGCCCTATTTTTAGTGGAGCTATACGTAATCCTCATGATACAAGTTGCATGACACGATTTTTCTTATGAGTTTTTTGATGCTTTGGATTTTGTAACCATTTTTCATAAGAGGAATGAGTGCATACAATATCTTTTATGTGAACTTTAGATGCATAATTTCCTAATGATGGAGTAAAGGGATGAGAATGTTATGCCATTTGTTGAAAACATTTAGCTCCAAGCCTTCATATCCTTCACTAAGAATAAGATAAAATCGCAAAAGGCTTATAGTACCTTTGAACAAAATGAGATGAATTGTGAGCTATGGTTTAAAGGAGAGCATGCTATTTCATTCGCCACATTTTACATGCATAACAACTTTGTTATAAAGTCAAGTTTTCCTTGTACACTGAAGTATAACCATATAATGGTGTTGTGTTGATCTATGGGATTGAGTATTTGAAGAAAATCAATGAATATTTATTAAAATCAGGTAAAATGAGATGGATGAAATCTTCATGAGAAGTTAAGAAGACATAACCCTTTGGCCTCTATAACTTTCAACAAGCTCTTTCTAGAGTCCATTATTATACTACAATTATGATGGAGGTAGGCATTAATTGGATGTGATGCATGTATCATTACCCAATTATTTGGTTTCCTCTATCATATCATCAATCTCATTAAGAGTTATCTTGAAAAAGTGAGTATTTTGATTTCCACAAAATCAAGCATAGGGTTGCATTTCAGTATAGAGGGTTGGATTATTTGTTTAGCTGATACAGAATAATTGCATGAGGACATGCAATCAGGTCAATTAGCGGGTAATGTTGGGCCTTGTAATCATTATACTTCTCCCATTTAATTCCTTGGTTTTTATATCAATATTTTATCATTTTTAATCCATAATCATATTATTTTGCTCCATATTGTATAGACCTTGGTAAAATATATTAAAGTATACCATTTTTTTTGGTCACCCAGAGGAACCCACCTAACCTGTAAGTGCTAGTAATCCTCTAAGGGGCTACAATATTTCCTCCTCCCCATATCCCATGTCATAATAGAGGGGATTTGAATATGGGTATTTCAAGTTTCAATAATTTGACATTTCTCGAATTAACCAATTAAGCTGTCCCCTGGAGCTACACACTTATTCTTTAATAATATGAACAAGGTTGCTTTATTTATAAATTGAGCTACTGATATGTTGGATAAGATCTTATTACTAACAAGGATTATGAATAATAATAAAAGGAGAGTTTATCCAAGATGATCCATGTCCAATTCGAGTCGATTTCTTCTAAAAACATGGAGTTAATACCAGTGACAAAACTTTTGGTTTTTTGTTCAAAGCTAGAAGAATCATCTTAACTTAGGAAGAACGTCCTTAGAATCTCTAATTCGAATTATGTTCCTTATATAGTAGATATTCTATTGTAAATTCCTTTTGTTATTATAAAAACAGGGGAAGTCACCTCTGCTGGGACGATGAAAAATTGTACTTTTAAGATAGAGCAGTGAATTAAATTATAATTGTACTTACTCTTTCAATATTATAATGCAAAGAATTATCAATTAGTTTAAGTTTTCATCGATTCTTCCTTGATCTGATTTCATTTTGAAAGAAGTCTAAGTCATGATAGTTTGGGCCCACTTCCTCGACAAAGTGTTGCCTTACATGTGTACAATAGTTTAACTTCAAATTATTTCATTTTCCCAATTTGCTAATGTTTCTTTATATAATAAGTGAATAGTTACTCGAAAGCTTATTTATATTTTTGCCAATATATGGATTTAACGTATTGTTCCTAATTCCTGTTTCCTTAGTAGGTGGTTGTTATTCCTTTCGTTTCTGGTTGTTGTTTCTTGAGACATTGTTTTTATTTAATAGATGTTGGTTCATGTTGAGAATAATTAAATAGTTTAATGTCTTGAGTTAAGATTCCATATGTTGCTCCTTGATTTAAACTTCATTTCGAATAATGAAAACAACTAGATGTGAACTAGAATTCCATTTGTGTAAGAATGGTTTGATTTCACTTAGATATAGAGTTTCTTTTTAGATTAGTTGTTGTGATTTATTGCTAGGTAGGATCAATTTACTTTTTACAAGAAAGATTTTGATTTTAGTTTATTTCATATAGCACCAATATTGGTTTTTGGTAGTCTCTTACATAGATTTTGCTATCTACCTTGAAATAAAAAGACAAATCCCTATATTGATAAATTAATGTTAGACGAATTGTTGTTTACTTTAAACAATTAATAGTCTCAAAAATGATGATGATGAGGAAGACAATGATGATGTTGCTTATGGTTATTATTATGATGACGAGGATAATTATGATAAGGATGGATACGATGATGATGATGAAAATGATCATGATGACGAAGATGATGATGATGACGGCAATGATGATGAAGATGATGATGATTACAATGATGATGATCACAGTGATGATGAAGATGACGTTCATTATAATGATGATGATGAGGATGATGAAAATGACGATGACCATGACGACGATGAGGATGATGATGATGATGATGATGATGATGATGATGATGACAATGACAATGAAAATGATGATGATGATGATTATTAAGATGATGATAATGTTAATGATGATGATTATGACAATGATGATAATGTTAATGACGATGATCATGATTATTATCATGACGATGATAACATTGTTATTGATGATGATGATGATGACAATGATGAAAATGAATATGATTATGATGACGATGATGTTTCTAGATCATCGATAATGACGAGGATGATGATGATGATGAAAATTATGATGAAAATGATGAGGTTGATGTTCATTATGTTTTTATATCACCATACTTTTTCTTCCTTAATAGGTCAAGAATGTTTGTATCGTGACAAATATATTGAAAATTAGAGTTTTGTTGTTGCTCATACTTGTGATTGGAGATATTTATTTGTAAAGGATGTCGTAGATACTCAATTTTACTATATGTTGTTCTTATTGATAGCTTGTTCCAACATAACCTGTTTTTATTGTAGTGATTCATGTGCATTTGTTGAAAATGATCCAGTAACAAAGCTACCCATTTTATAGCTTTTCCCTGCACCCAAGTCAGCATCTAGGAGAGTTGGAGCAGATGTAATATTAGTAGCTAAAGTATTAGAAAATGTAAGGGTAGTGTCATTAGTAACAAACTCATCATCTCACCTAACATCTATTTCATTCCGACAATCCATTTTAAATCCACCATCAGTAGAGAGGAGGATAGGAGTATTTTTAGTCCCTAATAGAGTGAAGAGATGAACCCGTTCAAGTTAACCACACACTAAAACCATAGAAAAAGGTATTGGAAATCATTCAAAGCCACTAAATGGTGATAGTAAAGTGAGTAGCACCCTCCTAAAGTGATATCTCACCAACTTCAACCCCAATACTAATACTAAAAATCTCAATCTACTGGTTACTTTCTTTATAAACACTTTTCATTTCCTTTTATAAAGCTAGTATTTTGGTTTTCAGTTCATGACCAATATATTTTAACCCCTTTCTATTAAACTTAATATAAGTATCCTCTTCAATAAAGTTGAGATAGTGAGGCACATATATTCATGCATAAAGAGCTAATAATATGTCAATTAATTATATTGCTAATATACTCAATGCAAAAATTATTTATTGATGTACTCTTTCCTTTCCAAAAGATAGAATGCATTAAGAAAAGGGGTGTTCTAGGAGAATATTGGTGGCCACCCACCTATTCCACGTGGACCCCCACCATTGTTTCTTTTAGTTTTTCATTTTCCTTAATTGTAGCACAATTTACTATTTTTGGCAGTTTTCTGGATCCTCAACTTTTGGAGCCGTTTTGAGGCCGTAAATGATGTTTTTTTGGAAATATTCCTTTGCAATCAATTAGAGTGATATTCCCAAAAAAATGTTGTTTAGGGCTCAAAATTGCTCTGCAAGTTCAATAGCTGTAACACTGTCAAAAATAGTAAATTGTGCTACAATTAACGAAACTAGAAAATGGAAAGCGACAATGGTGGGGATCGACGCGGAATAGGTAGTTGGACACCAATATCCACCTAGATCATTCCTCAACCCTTAATAATAAATGGTCTCCATTGCATTGAGTTCCTCCATGACATGGGGAAACTTCCACTAAACTTGGTCCCTGGTGAGCCATTTTCATTGTTGCAGGAGTTGGCCGACTTTGAAAACTCAATACAGTTGGATATTGTACTGGCGAGTGTTCTTGAATTGTGTTTCCATGATCCAATCAACTACATATTGTTCCATGTACTCTGGATTTAACTCTATTGGTGTGAGTTGTTCTGCAATGTTAGATGTGTCTAGTAATGGTGGAAAGTATGGCCGAAGGGGATCCACATTGAACAATGCGTGTAGGCCAAGTAATGGGGGAATTTTGAGCTAAAAAATAAATGTCTCCCATAACCTTGGTGGTGGTGTATGGCCCATATCAAAGTGGGAAAATGTTACGGTGGGGCCCAACAAGGTGCTCCTTCTATAGATGTAGCCAAACTTTGTCGTTCACCTGGAACTTGTGTGGCACCGAATGTTGATCATGTCACTGCTTGTACTTAGCATTGGCTTTGTCAAATATGTCATGGACCTATTGGCAAATATGTTGAACATACTCAATGAAGATATTTTCCTTGTCGGCATTGGACTAAACATGAGTTGAGCTTTCCCAAGTTGTTGCAAATGATATGGCCACATAAATGTGACATAGTGGCTGGAATCCAAAGCCAACTTGAAAAGGGTTGTGGCCAATTGAGTTGTGCAGAGCCCAGTTGTAGTTGTACTTGACATAGTGGAGGCTCTCATCCCATTTGCGTGGATACTTTGAGTTTTACATGCATAGAATGTGTACGATCATCCTATTGGTGACTTCTGTTTGGCCATCGATTTGGGGATTAAAAGATGTGGACTTAGTGAGCTTGGTGTCCAGCATCGATCAGATACTTGACCAAAATGTAGTGATGAACCTATTGTCCTGATCTGAGATGATAGACTGTGGGATCCCAATGTGTACCAACACTCATTCAAAGAAGAGTTTAGCAGTGGCTTCTGCTATGATACTCTTCTTGTAGGCCGCCATCATGACCATCTTCAAGAATCCGTTGATGCGCACAAAAACACAGTAGTTTCCATGCTTAGTAGAAGGAAGGACTAACATGTAATCCATCTAGATGGATTACCAAGGTAAACTAGGGGTAGGCAACATAGTATAGAGACCTTGCCTCCTAATGGTCGGTTTGGCAATGGCGGAGGCACTGAAAGATCTGATGTGCTTCCCGACATCATGTTAAAGGTTCAGTGAATAGCAATACTTTTTTGGTACTGCCACCATTTTCTTGACGTCGAAATGCCAATAGTGTGAGTGTAGTGTGCTTCCCAAATCATCTTCGCGCACTCGCTTGAAGGAATGCAAAGTTGTCCTAGGTGGCATAGCAGAGCATCCTCGAGGTGCAAATATGGAACATGCTGACCCTCCAAGATCATATGGTATTTGTGGCCAAATTTTGGGTCATTTTTGTAGAGAAGTTGCGAATCAGAAGTCTCGTGCCCATAAGTGTTGAGCACGGTGGTTAACGCCATGTTTGGTGGTCAGCTGAGGTAGTCTGCAACATTATTTTTGTTTCCGTTCTTGTACTTGATATGTAGAAAACCTATGTAGGTTAACCCAATAATGCAATATAAATCAAAGTAGAATACTATAACCTACTTCTACTATCAATTTGTGTAAGCTTAAAGATCGAGCTGAACAATATAACTAGAAGAAGAATCAATGGCACAATACACATGAAAATACTTTTGGGTAAAGCCTCAGCTAAAAACCACACACTATTCTATTATCATACATAGTGGAAATACATAGGAATCATACAAAGCCTTATATCTCATAGCTAGCTAGCTCTCAGTACAATCCTCATAGATGTTCATAGGAAATCTTGGCTTCCCTCCAGTTTTCCTCTATGCCCTCCAAGCTCGTATTTCCTTGCGTTGTTCCTTGTGGATGATCTTCCTTTACCAAGTGGATGATCAAGCCTTCGAAACTATGCAATCCTCAAGGATGAATCCTTGACTGCATGCATGCATTTTATCCATGATAAAACACGTGCAACTAATAGTACTTGAACATTAATCTCAACTAGGTCTTTCTCATAATAGACATGCATGAGTTTTTGATGAGGGAATCTTCAGTTAACTGGAGTAGCACTAGTTGGTGCATTAATGAATCAACTGATTGTTAACTCACTATTAGTTCCTCAAATAATTTGGACCTAATTTAACTGGACTTAACTCAGTAAACTCAGTTAACTAATTACAACTCAAATATAACTCAATCTTATCTCCTCAATTTAAGGGATAACCCTTGCATGACTTCAGAAAGACTTGTAACTTGAATTTCTCCAACTAATTAATTTAAAATAAATAAATTAATTAATTCCAAGTAGATGTTAGGACTAAATTCGATTTTAATTCATAATTTAATGCAAGGAAAAAATAAATTTGAATATGATTGTTGCCATATTTCAACACTGCCTCTTGACAAGAAAGGGATTATCTACCACCCCGATCCTGTCTTTGTGGAACTCGAATTTACACTTAGACAATTCCTCTGTCTAAATGTCAGCATCTTTCTCCACTATCGAGATATATTGTAGCAACATGATCCTCTCGACCTCGGAAAATCCACGGGCAACAAATCTTTCCCTGTGCTTCTCCACACTACCATCAGCAGCTTGCTTTACCTTGTAAAGCCAATGGGAAATCACAACTGACTTGCTCTTTGGTCTCGTAACCATGTCCCAAACACTATTAAAAACTATGGAGTCATACTCCTCCACCATAACATCAACCCAAATTGGCTGCTGCACTGCCTCCTCAAAGGAAGATGGCTCAGTCTCAACGCATTCTCTGGTAAGGGCCATGTATCCAGTGTACCTCTCAGGTGACCTCCTCTATCTACATTGAGATAATATTTCTCCTGCATTCTCTCTTACATCCTTCAACAATTTGTCAGCTTCTCTTGTGAGATTTTTTCTATCTCTGGAAGACTCTGCTTGAGTGGATGTCTCCACTCCTGGAACCTCTCCATTTGGCTACTCCGCATCAGTATGAGGCTCCTCCTCCTTAAGAACCAACAATTCCTCCATAGCTTGTAGTTGGAGCTTCCTCTCAAGGGAAACTCACATGGCCTTTTGCTCATCAAACTTAAGATCTCTATGAGCCACTGTCCTTCGACTGGTAAGCAAGTACACCTGATAGTTATGAGGTGTATCAGTGTAGCCCACAAATATCCCCAACTTTGATGTCAGCTCAAGCTTCTTACCTGTATCCTTTGTCACATGGAAATATACTGATGAGCCAAAGATCCTGAAGTGACCCACATTTGTTCTCTTACCTAAGAAATCTTCCTCTGGTGTCTTCATCCCAAGTATGCGATGTGGGATTCTATTCTACAAATAGACCTCTTTGTTGAATGCCTTAGCCCACAAGTGAAGTGGTAGGCCTTGGTCATGCATCATTTCCTATTCTGCCCCAAAAATAGTTCTCTTCTTCCTCTCAGCCACCCCATTCTGCTGTGGGTTATGATGTGTCATCAACTCTTGTTTAATTCCTTCCGCTACGAAGAAGTCCTTAAAGTCTTGAGACACATATTCTCCACCATTGTTGCTTATCAAGGCCTTAATATTCTTTCCTGACTCTTTCTCGACCAAAGCTTTGAACTCACAAAAGTTTGTGAAGGTTTGGTCCTTCTTCTGCCTGAAATAAATCTAGCATTTACGTGAATAGTCATCAATGATAATCACATAATACCTTTGCTTCGCTATGGATTTCGTTGAGAATGGTCCACACAAATCAGTATGTACTCACTTTAAGATAGCCTCTACTCGACTGTCTCGATCATGAAAGGAAGACTTGATGTACTTTCCCAAGGTACAACCTTTGCGTGTGTCAACTTGCTCAAGTTTACCTTTTGGAAGTCCTGTAGATATCTATTGCATTATCTTCAAAGCCCCATGATGAAAATGGCGCAACTGCCTATGTGACAACATTCCAATGTCTTGGCTTTGCACCAATTCTACTTTCGTACTCAATTCCGCACAATCATCTACCTCTAGTTTATAGAGATTCTTCACCCGAACCCCTATCCTCTTGGTCATACCCCTGTCTATGTGTCTTAGGAATGCCTTTCCTTTACTGAAGACAACATTGTAGCCTTTATCCTCCAACATCACGACCGATACCAAGTTCTTCTTCAGTCCAGGCACATACATCACATCTGTCAAGGTGGGAGGAGCCCCATGCTCCCTCTGAAAAGCAACCGTGCCCACTCCTGAAATAATATACCTTCTGTTGTCACCCATCTCTATGCGCATCTTGAGGTCTTTCTCCTCCAAGCCACTGAATAAATTTTTATCATCATTCATGTGGAATGAGGCTCCACTATCAAGATACCAGACACAACCCATCATTGATGACACCATGCATGCGATTAGGGTAAAGTCCATTTCGAACTGAGAGGCTAATGCCTCACCTTCCAATCCTTCCAAGGATCCCTTCTTGCACTTCTTGGATGGAAAATTACTCGCATAATGTCCCATCTTGTGATAATTAATGCATCTTACTTTAGACATGTCACCATTCTTCCCTCCATGAGAAGAATTTGATTTGAAAAGGGAAGCCTTCGCCTTCCCTTTCCTTGCCTTACTTGCTAAGGCTAGATTTTCTTCATCATCATTCTTGGATGAAGACCCATCTTGTGTGCTCCTCCTAATCTCCTCCCACATAAGATCCGACTATAGTTGCTCCAAATCTGATAGTTTCTCCCTTCCATTCACGGAGTCCTGGTAGCTATTCCAACTCTTTGGAAGGCCAAGGAGAGCGAGGCTCACCATATCATCATCGGCAGTAGTTATTCCCACACTGCCAAGCTCATCTCTACAGATGGTGATCTTGTTCAGATATGTGGAAATAGTATCGCCCTTCCCCATCTTGATTCTTCGAAGCTTATCCTTGAGCACCAATTTCCTATGGTTGCTACTATTCTAGTAGAGGTCAACCAATTTCTTCCACATTGAAAATGAAGCATCCTTCCCATGGAGACTCAATACAATATGGTCTCGAACTCCCTCAAGGATGATCTGTCTCACCTTAGCCACACACTTCTTCCACTCAGCCAACTCTTGTGCATTAGTTGAAGATGGCTTTGGGATTTCTTGATCAGTGAATTCCTTCAAGCCATTGTCTTCTAATATAGCCTCCATTTTATCTTTCTGCTATCTATTTCGAGCTACCTCCCAAGGAATACCCGAGTCTCAAGCCATAGAACACCATTGGCGAACTGTGAAGTATGATATGAATTTTATTTTCACCTGCAACCTCTAACTTCAAACTTTGAATTCTCTTCTCAGTATATTGTTCACAACTATGATACCATGTAGAAAATCTATGTAGGTTAACCTGATAATGCAATATAAATCAAAGAAGAATACTATAACCTACTTCTACTATCAATTTGTGGAAGCTTAAAGATCAAGCTAAACAATATAACCAGAAGAGGAAGAATCAATGGCATTATACACATGAAAATACTTTTGGGTAAAGCCTCAGATAAAAACCCCACACTATTGTATTATCATACATGGTGGAAATACATACGAATTATATAAAGCCTTAGCTCTCACAAATATCCAGCTCTTAGTACAACCCTCACAGATGCTCACAGGAAATCTTGGCTTCTCTCCAGCATTCCTCTCTGCCCTCCAAGCTCCTATTTCCTTGTTTGTTCCTTATGGGTGATCTTCCTTTACCAAGTGGATGATCAAGCCTTCAAAACTGCGCGATCCTCAAGGATGAATCCTTGACTCCATGCATGAGTTTTATCCATGAGAAAGCACATGCAACTGATAGTACAATGTCCTTGAAAATTAATCTCAATTGGGTCTTTCTTAGAATATACATGCATGGGTTTCTGATGAGGGAATCTTCAGTTAACTGAAGTAGCACTAGTTGAGCACATTAATGCATCAACTAACTATTAACTCACTATTAGTTTCTCAAACTGTTTGGAACTAATTTAACCAGAATTAACTCAGTAAACTGAGTTAACTGATTACAAATCAAATATAACTCAATCTTATCTCCTTAACTTAAGGGATAAATATTGCATGACTTCCGAAAGATTTCTCAATTGGATTTCTCCAACTAATTAATTTAGAATAAATTAATTAATTACTTCCAAGTAGCTGTTAAGACTAAACTCAATTTTAACTCACAATTTAATTCAAGGACAAATTAAATTGGAATATTCTTGTTGCCATATTGCAACATGATATTCAAATGGAATTGTTGCATGTATGTGGACCACTTCTGATGGCGATCATTTGGAAACTTCTCTTACATCTGTATGAATAGCTAGGGTCGTTGGTCCATGTGGATACTTTTTCCTTCCCCAAAATGTAATGCTTCCATTCTCGGAAAGCCTGGACAATGGAATACATCACTTTGTCATAAGTGGGATACTTCTGGACTGTGCCTGAAAGTCTCTCACTGTGATATGCCAGTAGATTCCCTTGTTAAGTAAGGACTGCCCCAACAGCATAGTCAGAGGAATCTGTCTCGATCTCAAATGGTTTTTGTAACTCTCGTAATGTGAGCACTGGTGCAGAGCAGAGGCGATGTTCCAACTCTGAAAATGCCTTTCATTGAGATTTAGACCAAATTTTTTATTCTTTGGCTCCTCCTTTGCTGACTTGACTCAAGGGCCAAAAAATATGAGAGAACCCCAACATGAACCTGCAGTAGGAATTGGAAAGACCCAAAAAGTTGTGGAGCTCCATCAGAGTGGTTGGGTTTAGCCAATCCCGAATGTCTTGGATCTTGGCTAGATCCACATGCACCCTCTGTTCGTCAATAATGTATCCCACATACTAAACCTGGGTCATGCCAAAAGTGTGTTTCTACAAATTGGCACACATCTTGTGTTGCTGCAGTGTTTGGAGAACCTGTCGGATGTGGTGGAGGTGCTCTTCCCAACTATGGCTAAAGATCAGGATGTCATCCAAATATACCACTACAAATGAATTAGTGAATGGTTACATGATGTAATCCATATGCCTCATGAAGTTTGCATGTGCATTCATCAACTCGAAAGGCATAACCAACCATTCAAAAAGGCTCTCCTTGGATTTGAAGGCAGCCTTCCACACATCAGAGGGTGCGATTCATACTTGGTGATATCCAAACTTTAAGTTGATCTTGCTGAAATATTTTCCCCCCTTGAGTTGTTCCAGAAGGTCATCAATCTGCGGGCTTGGGTACCTATTCCAGACAATGATCTTGTTTATAGACCGATAGTCAATACAAATTCTCCAAGTCCCATCCTTCTTCTTTACATACACGATCGGTCTCCCATAAGGCAATGAGCATGGCCGAATCTGACATTTCTGTAGTAGCTCCTGAATTCTCCAATTGATTTCACCATTCTCCATAATGGAGCACCGATGTATTGGTCTAATAGGTAATGGCACACCTGGCATCAGATGGATGGAGTGCTTGACCTAACAGTGCAGAGGCACCCTTGCAGGGGAGGTGAATATGTCCTCATACTACTCCATGACATTGTCCATATGTTGTTGTGTTGTGGAGGGGACCTGTCTAGAGGTCGTGGCCACTGTCTTCTTCTTTCCTTGAGGGCATATCATGAGGAAATTTTTTTTTGCAGTTTTTGAAGTGAGCTCACTGCAATGTTTTGCAGCAACCAGAGAGATGGCGGTAGGCGGTGCTACCTCCGGTATCCTATACAACTTATATCCCAATGCAACAATAACAATGTGAGGTCATGACTCATACACAACATGTCACATCCACAAGTATGGCTTTCCTAATAATACATCACACATATCAAGGGGAGCAACATCACATAGTACCTCATTAGTGAAGGGCTTAAGCTTGTATGGAAGGCGACATTGTTGGCTCACACACAGATCTCTTCCTTAGTGAAGCCACATAATGGTGTATGGTTGTTGGTGTGTTGGCGTTGGTAAGCCTAGCCACTTCACGACCTATGCTCCAATGAGGTTCTTTTGACTCCCGTTGTCGAGAATGAACTCTAGTGGGGAATCAGTTACCCACATTTGGGAGTGGAAGAGATCGTCCTCCTCCTCTGGATATTTGGGTTCCTCATTCTAGATGTTTATGGTGGCAATGGTGGTGTTGGGCTCCACATCAATAATATGCTTCCATTTTTCATTCCGCTTGTCAAGTTCCCACTTAGAGTCGGAATATGCATCTGATTCTTAAGCCTTCAGTTAGGCCACCAATGACTGCTTGGCCCAACAATCACTTGTGCTCTGGATGGAGCTTTTATGGAACTCACACCACTTTCCCATGTCCTTCTTTGGCTTCGCAGTGTTGTCCTTTTCTTGTGGCCTTGCTAGGTTTTCCTAGGTCATCTTGCCTTGGCTTTTTCCTTTGTTCTACATTTTGGGGGAACCTTTCGCTTGCTTTGGATTTGCAGAGCCAAAGTCTCGCTTCTTCTGTTTAAACTTCTATTCAAGCTTAACGATGTATCAGTATGTTGTTCCGAGGAAGGAGATGTCCAATAACTCCATCTCATCCTGGATATATCTATGTAGGTAGCCATGGTAGTTGAGTACCAAATGTTTCTCAGAATCCTCGATACCCAACTTCGTGCAAATTGTATGAAAAACATTGGTAAACTCCAACACATCTTGGTCCCTTCCCCGTTGCAGCTAGCTTGCGAAAGGGTAGTACTACTCCTTAATGGCACCCCAGAATGAATTCCAAGTCAGAGTGACTGAAAACAGTGAGGCCGTACTTTCATCCTTCTGGTAACAATAGGTTTCCCACTAGCCCTTGATATGGGGGGTGGCTTTGAGAAGAGAAAAAGTATTTTTTTCTCGACTAGAAAAATCATGAACAAAAAAATATCCTTCTAGTAGATTCAACCATTTATCTACTACGTCTACATCTATTTGGCCCTAAAATATGGGAATGTTAAAGTTTACTTGCACCTTAAAAGGTGTGGAGCCTCCACAGTGACTTTTGGATGTAGATGCGTTACCACTGGGCAACCGTTGAAGGATCTGGGAAAAGTTATCCATCATTGCATTCCTTTTTTTATCGAGGGACTCGTCAAGCAATATTTTGATAGGATCTCCTTCTCCCTCATCTTTCATTTCTTCCCCCATGGGAGGCCATCGGGATTTTTGAGGCTGGTCTTGCAAAGGTTCGACCAGTGCAAGCCCTAACTCCTTATATCCCGACCTCATTTGGGACATGCAAAGAAAAATAGAGAAATAGAATACCCCTCTAATACCATTGATCCTAATTTATATATGAACACACCAAATTACATATATAATGATAAATACAAAGATGCAGCAAAAATAACATGATCTCTCATTAATATCAAATAATGAAATATCCCTACAAACATAATGGAAATGAGACTACCTTGGGCGATGGTAGCTTATCTCTGAGAAGAGATGTGGAGGCTACATACCTTTGAAATAAGTTACAATGAGGCTCAAGGGCCTTTTTATTATTGAACAATAAGAGAAAACCCTGAACCACATGCATGTAGCCATTCACATTCAAGTATTTCACTTCATCTCATAAATGAGCTTTCATTCCATCCACCTCTTAGTAACCAATAGTGTACTTAGATTAATGAAATGAATATTCAGGGGTAAATTCCTAGAATTAAGTCATTATGCTAAGGGCATGACAACAATTTCAAGCATAGTTTTCCTCTCTTTCAAGCTAGTGTAAAAATGAAACCAATTTTAAGCATAGTTTCCCATGTTTCAAGCTTGTGTAAAAATTAAACCATTCCCACTTTACCTCTCATGATTTCCATTTTTATCAGCCTGTTTATGTGAGATGAGCCTTGGTTTTCTCTCTCCATTGTCACCATTTTCTTGGCTGATCATATGATTTCACTTGCTTTTTACCCTTTCCCCAGGAACTGTTGGGATGAGTGGTATTATTAGCAAAACTCTTGACCTCTATGTGTTTTCAGTACTTCCATCATGACCAAACCTAGCTACTATTCTTTTTATACTACTCGTTCCTCTAGGTGGATACCTCTTTCAACTCTTTTCAGACTGCCTAAATATGAAAATATTATAGAGCAGTTTTATTTTCTAAGTCATTAAAGTAAATTTAAATACCTCTACTCGGTATATGTTTAAACCTTTTTGGAACTGAGATGGACTATCTACGATAAAGCAATACCTTGGTCGAACATGGCTAAGAGGTTCTCTTGAGTATTGTTTTCTACCTTTTTGGAATCAAGAGACAATCGACAAAATTGAACCTTTGGAGTTTTCTTTATTGCATCTTTTTCAAACTCTCTAAACATGAAAAATATGTCCAGTTAGAGCTTCGATAGACTCATTAAAACATCAAATAATAGTGGACTCATCAAACATGACGAAAGCTAACCACTCCTTCTCAAGGTTCGTTAAACATACTCACATGGATTCATTTGAAGGATGAACTTACAGAACAAGCATATGTTATCATGCTCAATATGGTTAGAAAGTAAAGAGGTATTGACCATCAATGGTTGGGAGATTGGTAGAATGGGATATTCTACCAATTATGGTAGTGATTCACTCTTGAACACGACACTCTTCTACTTCATCTTCATCGTTGTTGGTTTGGAAAATTTTCTTTTCTTTTGGTTAATAATACCATTTCATAGCCTCCATTTTTGGGTTTTGGGTCAATGTTCCCAACTCCATTCAATGTCACCGATGTGTTCAAGAGAATTCATTTGACTAATATCTTCTATGATATTATTAAACCTTCTTTCCATGTCAATCGCTCCTGAACTAGTTCCATATGAAAGTATTTATGTCTTGAATTATGATACATGTTTCGTGTCATTAGTGAGGGATACATCAAGACCCTCCTAGGATAGTTCGCTTCTTATTGACATCAGTTCATTATCTAGGATGTTAACTTAGAAACTCTTCCTTCTTTACCTTGGGACTTGCACACATTAATGGATATTTTCCTTTCTCTCGGTGACATGATTTCATCACTGGCCTTCGACTGACATATTATATGTGGTGTTCAACTTTAACTCATTCATTCACAACATACAAATTCTACTTCATTACCTTCAGAGCCATTAAAATCATCAGTGGTTTCTCACACATCTGTTAGTGACTTACATCATTGGTCGATAATCATATGGTGTCTACCATGTTTGACTGTAGCTCCTTTATTCGCATGGTTGGACTTGTACATTGTCCAAATGAGTGAATGAGATAGAAGATCCAAGATATCACTCCAACCATCCAGACTGTGATTTCAGGATTAATACAAGGTCACAATGCGTGATGGCTATGATCATCTAGACAATTATCTAACCATGGGTCCACCCATTTTCATCAATCGATATGTCTTGCCGATTATTATTCATGTAATGTTAGCTTATGTGCTGAGGAGGGGGGTCTAAAAAATGCTTTTCTTGAAACTACCATTGACTATGTGCAGCCCCACGCTAATTTTGGGTGCCTCTCCTTCCTTACCACTTACCACCCGACTGCCGCCACTTGAAAACCATATCCTGCTTCTATTTTCCCCCATTCCGGTTGACTCTCACTCCACCCATAGTACGCCAACATGTCCATCACCCCATTGCATCTGTCCACATCACCTCTCCCCCTTATGTCACATAACCATTTGAAAAATCTCCAACAAACATTCATGTAGACGTTGGTCATTAAACTCCCTCCAACTTTTAAATTTATTAATTTCGATGTTTTAAAAATGGTAATTTCTCCATTAATATTCTTTCCATTTTTTATTAAAAAAGCCTACATTTTCTAGCATTTCTCCCTTTCCCATTTCATTTTATTAGTGCAGGTTCATGCTCAAAGATTGCTCAGTTCACCAGTTTCATCTACAATCACCATCCTCTTTCAGTACAAATTATGCACATATTGGGTAATTTCCTTTGGGCCTCTCCACAATCTGAAATCTCATCACATAAGAGAAAATTGAAAATGGTTTTTGAGAGTCCAATGCTACCCTTTGTTCCCAATTTAAATGAGATTCCTTTAATTGACACACAATATAATATAGGAGAAACTCAATGTGAATTTGATTTGTATGAGCTTCATAATTGGGTGAAATAGAAGTATTTAGATAATAGTGATGATTTAAGGACCTCATAATTGTTTCTATCTAAATTTACCTTTCCCCAAACTCATATTTTCTTAGAGTTTTCTATCTGGTGTCATCTAAGGTACCTCCCCAACTAGAAAGAGGTAATTGCTCAAAAAAATGAAATCTTGTTCTTAATTACCGAGAAGTTATTTTTCAAGCTCTTCAAATTAATTCTCAAAATTCTTTACACCAATTCTCTAGAGATGCACTACGGAAATATACAAAAATCTTACCTTCGCCTATTGAGTCCATATTTTTTAATGTTTTCTACCTGAAAATTCTAAATTGTGTAGAACAAATCCCCCATGCTATACTTCTATTTTCCCTAAGATGTTAAGACAAGTTATTTGCATGGTTGCTGGCCTATTAGGTTATCCCACATAACAATGGGTAGATTAAGCAGTGTTAAGTTTCTTATCATTATTTTCAGTGGGTCAGAAGCCATCACTCATTTTCCATTACTATCAATACCTGTTAGATGTTATTAATGAGAAATTTCTAAAATTCATGGTTGAAGCTGCATTCAAACACCAATCAATATTAGTATATTTGATGCTATTCTATGAAGAAAATATGTTCAAGTTCTAGTTACAGAAGATGGATGGTTAGGGAAGTCCACTCTCAGTCATTCACTAGACTTCTTTATTGAGAAGGAAATCAAAAGATTATTCATTCACCAATTTTGTAGACCATTTTTTACATAATCCTTGTGTCTTCTTAGAAGAGATATTACACCAAGGATTTCACCAAAGATGAAGAAGGTTTTGCAACTCACAGAACAAGCTAAATTTGGAGACATATATCTCTACCGAAACTATACAAAGATTCAAGTCTATGGTTGTTAACTTCCTCCCTATAGACTACCAGTATTTGTACCAATAAGGATTTTTTCCTTGGAATACATTAGACATATGTTAAACATGGATGACCTACATTTTGTATGAAGTAAAAAGAAGCCAAAATTTAAATTCAAGGCACATGTTGGGCCTTATATTGTAAATAACAGAGAAACAAATAAGGAAGTGGATGGAGCACTAAAGAAAATGAAATTTAAGCTAAAATTCACATGGTCTTATGATTGATTAGGGATAATTTCAAGACTGAGAGTCGAGCAGAAGACCACACCATATGCACATGCACCTAGGCCAGAGATAGAGAAATATGCCAATCAAGAGTAGTGGATAGAGAACACACCACAAGAGGCTAAGGAGAAAATGGTCAATCAATCATCTCTACAAACTCCAATTCCAAAGGAAAAATAAATCAAGAGGCCAAGGGAAAGTATGTCCCCTACAAATTTGGAAGCTCAAGCTACATACTTTCACGTTTTCAAGAGAAGAAAGAGAGATCCAAATACCAATACTAAGACTGAAAATTGAAGTGATGCTGGGATAATAAACATTGAAGAGGAATATTCAGAAGTAAAGGGCTCATAGGAGAAAGCCATAATGGTTTTGACAGGTATTTCCACTACTTCACTCCCATATATGGAGGAGGAAACTTAGTCACCTATGTATTCCACATCTTAGATTACAACACAACAAAATATTTTTGCTAGATACAGGGAGATCAAGAGGAATAATGAAGCATTAAAGGCTGAAATGTATTCAGAGTTCTAGAAGAAAACTGCTAGTACCCAACAAAGGTTTCCCTTTGCACTTGACATTGGGAAGGGACAATTCCAATTTTCCTTCTTGGAACCCACAAGTCCAGACCCCGAAAGTGTAGAAGACTACAAATCTTTAGTGTTTTATTTTCATCCAAAAAGGTCCATGCAATCGATCAAATTGATTTGCATAAACAAGAAGGTGAAATGATTTATTCAAAACTAACAAGTTCAGCCATGAATGCCTCAAAACTATAGATCTCCTTAAATAATGTGCATTCACAGCTAAAGATAGAGTGAATGTCATCTTTGGCCAAAGATACTAGAACCAAAGCTTTGGAGGATTTAGTGATTAAGCTAGGATATGATCCTAGTAATATCAAAGCAGTTGAGGAGATAATTAAAAATAAAGATGTAGTTATTGAAGCTCTCAGGAAACAACTCAAACTTCCAACCATAGAGCACCCTCAGGTCAAAGAAGTAACTAATCTCAAGATAGAAAACTAAAAATTGTTCAAGTTAATAGTTGAACAAAACATTAAGATTCAAAAAATGGAGGTAGACATGGAGGCATTGTTAAAAGAGAAGGAACAATTAGCGGCTACACTTACATCAACACAAGAGGAAGTATAACAAACAACAGGACATCCAGTCCAAATTCTTCTGAAAATATATTCAAATCTTTGGGAGAACTATCAATAAAAAATAATGAGAAAGATAATTTAAGGTATGTACTGACAAAGATGGAGGGAAAAAAAAGGTTGATTATGCATATCTAGCAGAGGTACAAAGTAATTTCAAATTGACTCAACAAATTGAAAACTATGAGAATCGTTCTTTGACAACTCAAACGTTCACATATGCAAAGAAAAATATATGGCATAACATCAATGTCAATATTACATAATTTTGTGCATCATTTCATTTTTTCTTAGTGGGAGGAGCTAGTACAAAGGGTGAAAGTAGCAATTGAGCAGACACAAGCTAAAATTGAGCAAACACTAGCGGAAGCACACAAAATTATTAAGATGTTGAACTCCAGGACTAGAGATGAGTTAGAAGAAGTCCAAATTCAAGACAGAACAAGCACAATTATGGAAGTAAATAGGGTTTTGACAAAGAAGAACGTCATCATACAACTTGAGAATAAATGCAAAGAGTTGGAGTTCCAGGTGAAAATATTTAAAATTAATGTATTGTAGGAAAAATGACTTCCAACTCTGAAAGCCTCTAATGGAAAATTGATTCCACTAGAAAAATATCAAGACGAGTTATGCAACACGACCTCTGCATTCAACATGAATTCAACCATTTATTTCCCAATAAGTCAAATTTTCAGACATATATAGCAGTAGATGAAAAATTTCAAAACATGGTAAATTTATCCATTCCTAGTGAAGAGCGGTGGGATAAATTGTTGGAGCTCGCTGAATGAGGTTAAATAGGAATCCTACAAATTGGGGAGTATGAAAATAGAAGAAGCACAAAAGTAGCTACAATTAGAAACATTTCTCCTCAGAGTGTGAATAGAATATCAGAAATAGTCCATATTTCCTATTACTTAGTTATATTTTTGAAATATCTACATTATTTCAATAAATATTATTTTGTAATAAATTATATTTTTAAGTCATAATTAATTTGACACAAAATCTATAAATATTTTGTAAAAATATTTAGAAAGGGTTGGGTTATGAAAGAAAAATGATTTTTCTGTGATGGTAAGTAGAGAAATATATTTTGAACTAATAAATTCAATAACACAAAGGCAGTTTAGTTTCAAGATTCTTGTGTCAAGAAAATGGTGATGTTTCCCCTTTTGTAAATATGTTTTTATTTCGAGTTTCACATGAATTTTCCTTCCTGACTCTTGCAAGAAGATTAAGAGTTGAATTTACTTATGGTTCTCTACTTTGGCTTGGTTAAACAACCTTAGATGTTTTCTTTTTTCATATTAAGTATAGAATTCATCTGTGTATGCTCTATATTTGATTGATCCTAATTATTATTCATCTCATCCACACCACAACATCTATTTGAGATCCAAGATTTTTCCTACCTTTCCCCATTTAATCTCCTCTATTTATTTTAATTAATTACTAAAGATTTTATGACTCCATGCCAATGGAATTTTCTCTGATTTTGCAACGAAAACTTTAAAAGCCTATCATTGACCTTTCATACCTAGCCTAAGATATAAGAACTAAGATTAAAAATCATATATAGAGAGGCCTCTCATAAGTTGGAAGGGCTAGATTTGAGCTTTAAAGGTGGTTTGTGGTTACCTCTATAGTTTTCCCTTCATCCTAGAAAAAATACAGAGTGCTAACAAAGCACTTTAGTCATCAACCACTACTTATGGCTTTGTGCTTTAAGGGGAAAATTTTTTATAGGCAATTTTTTCACATATGTTCATTAGGCCTACAAGCTGGATCCATCAACATCCATGAACACGTTGTCATCATCGCTACACAAATCCCTAATCATGAATCTCTGAAATCCTAGAGTTTTTGACCTTCGTTTCTTCATTTCAATGCTTTTAAGGCCCAATACACCTTGGCCCTTTGGGGACCTACTTTGAGTGGTAGGTTTCTCACTTATGTATCTTCTCTTATTAGAGCAGGTTTTCCCTTGTAAAAGTTGCGTTGGTCAAGAAAACTTGGGAGAAAAAAAACAATTTGGAACATTCCTCTTCCAAAATCTTCGAGGAGTTGTTACAACCATTTACCTTAGATAATAACTTTGAATCCTATCTCTCCTACATTTGCACTTTCACCTCTTATCCCTTAATCTCATCCTCTCATCAAGAGTGGATCTCAAGCCTAGAATGGTAAATGCGTAATAGTTCCTAATCTACCATTCTCTCCTACATATTTATTGTCATCCATAAACTAGAGGTTGGATTTTGGGGATTAATCATACCCTTATTTTCTTCTTCAATTATAAGAGAGATTTCATTTCCATGTAGTACGATGGCTTTGTGGTGTACATTGTAGTAAGGAAGGGAAAGTAAACTTGGGAGGTTCTCTACAATGTCATCTTCCACTTTTTGTTGTAAACTCTCTCCCTTCCATTTTAATACAAAGAGTATACCATTTTCCTACATGTGTTATGTTATGTTTATGTACAAGTGTTTCAATGCTATGTTGATCCATTGAATAGAATGATTGGATAATGCTACATAGATCTGGTAGATATTTTACTTGTGTTGTTTGTTTGTTAGACTCTAATTATGGCATTTGTAACTACGGTTGGAGTTGACAAGATAAGAGAAGAGAAGAGCTTGTGATGGATCACAAGTAGGCATATTCTCATTCTCTAATTCTTCTAAGGAAAAATTTATAGTCTTTGATTCTATTGTTCTAATCCAGGCCACTAGGCCTGCGGAAGATAATTTTATCTGTAGTCATAGATTATGTATAAGGCATAGGAAACTAATGAACCTTTGGACATTTTACTTCTCATCCTTAAGGTATGGCACATATCTCAGCAATTCGAGAAATCCGATGATGTATTCTTCATCCGACATTCATCCCATTTTGTGCTCATAAAACTATCTTCTTTGTTGTCATAGTATCTATCTCATAAATATTTATTCTTGAAGATAATTTCAATTTCAATCAAATTAAACTTATCTTTAGTTATGTCTTTGACATTTTTCAAATCTTCCCACCATATTTCCTTTTTTCTCTTCAAACTATAGGTGGATACCTTTGCGTTCATGTTCTCAAAATGGTTATGGAGTTTGAGAAATTCTTCATTCCAGGAAACCAAGCTTCTACATCTTTATAATTCCTCATATCTCCATCACATCCAAGTCTTTTGGCCTTCTTAAATTTCTTTGGCATATAATCCCTTTCTATCTTTCTTGATGATGATGGTGATGGTGATTCCTCTTGGTGGTATAACTAAAAATGACTACCATGGTGATTCCCATAAGTCTTATTTCTTCTCTTTGGAGAAATCAATGGTGTATTCCTTCTCATGGTGTCTTCACTTTCTTCTCATGCCTCTTGTTGGATCTACTATCATCTGCCCCATTTTTTCTCTCATCTAGGTCCAAAGGGCTTTGCTTGTCTCTATGACTAGCCCCCAGCTCATATTTCCTATGTCTTTGTAAGTATAAGAGGATTTCTAATATGATTTCATTTACCTTAACTTTCATTTACTGATCCATTACTAACCTTTCATTATCTTCCTTGAAGCTCTTGATCTCAACCCTTAGGGTGCTAAAGGTATCCATCTAGTCAGGAGATTTTTCTTCTCCTTTGTTCTCAACTAAAGCTTCTTCATGCCCATATTATAAGATATCCGAATTTTATTGAACTATCCCGCTACTCATCCATTTGTTCCACACAATTATTTGCTACTTGTGATGTGTTTTCATTCATAAAAACTTATTAGATACATTATCATATCACTAAATGAGAAAAATCATGCACTTGCACTTGCTTTTGTGGAGTTTTTATCGTAGGGATAGCGAGAACAAGCAATGCATATCAGTAATTCAATATCAATCAACCATAAATTCATTAACATTACTACATATGTATGCATAATAATCAAAATATATAAATCAACAAAATTGTTTTCTCTCACAATTATCAATCTCTTTCTCTCTCTCTCTCTTTCTCTTTCTCTCACACACACATATACACACACATCTCCTTAACATTTGTTGCACTATTCTAAAGTGTCATTGGCCTTTGAACGTACAATGTTGAACATTTTTTCTAATACTACTTCTAAAAAACCCCCTTACCCTTAAGAGTGTATATAGTGAGTTAACACAACTTCCCTGGTACAATTAGGGAAATGGAGTTATTTTTTTTCTTTCTTCCAAGTTCCCAAAACTCAGCTTGGATGCCATCTTCATGTTTGTATCAAAAATACATCTCTACTGATAAATTTTTTTTCCAATTTGGATTTTGCAATTACAAGTTAAAGTTTTCTAAGGTAGTATCAATTCAATTGTAACATGTCAACTTTCCTACCACATGGTACCCATGTGGTCCCCACATGGTGGAAGGTGCTTGAGGATCTTTTGGCATATTCCAACCCTATGATGGATCAACCCTTTTATATATTTGCAATATGACAAACCAAAGCAACTAATT